>SJYX01009812.1:92939-204775 GCA_006410675.1 Oreotragus oreotragus
ATTCTCCACAGTTTATTGTGATCCACACAGTCAAAGGCTTTGGCATAGTCAATAAAGCAGAAATAGATGGTTTTCTGGAACTCTCTTGCTTTTTCCATGATCCAGCGGATGTTGGCAATTTGATCTCTGGTTCCTCTGCCTTTTCTAATCAGACATAGTAAATAATATCAATGACAAAGTCAAACGTGGCTCAAGAGGAAGAGTTCTTATGGATCCATAGAAATACTTAAGGACCCTGACTTTGCAGAATGAGAGATGGATGACTTGATCAATAAAACCAAAGGCCTGAAATACTATAACCTGTCCTGACCTGGGGGTGGGAGGATGGGATAGAGGTGGATCGTTAGTGAATAAAAAAATCAGGACCACTGGATTTCACTCCCAGGCCTCACGCTGGCTTAGTTTTTGTGACCTTCATTAAACAGATTTGGTTACGGGTGAATTTGCAAGGCATGTCAAAGGTAGAATGGAGAGATATAAAGACAATTTGCTGAAAGTCTAAACTCAAGTAGAACAAGGACAAAAAGAAATTCAAGTCCAAAGTCACTGATGTAGGAGGCTATACCCACAGCACTGTCTAAGAGTGAAAATACACAGACATAGTCAAGTTTATCAACTATTTTAAAAGTGCTAACAAGTAAGAGTTTCATGTACAAAATAAAACAAATTTGAAACAATTTGCCTTGTAACTTCTCCCTAGTTCATCACCCAGATTCACTCTGACTGTGCCTAGAATATACTTTCTCCATCTGGGCTGAGTCCCTATCACCTAACAAACCTGAGTACTAAGCAGAAGAGGAGGGCCTGAGTATTTCCTAATCTAGCCCTTCTCTGTTGCAGACCCACCCTCAACTAACAATTGCTAGTCAATTGTAAGAGCTGGGAATTCCACAGACCATTAAGAACATGATGATGAAGACATATAGGTAAGCTGAGAAGCCTAAAATAAAAGTCATCAAAATTATTGGAAACTGAGTGATTTTTGACAATCTAAAGTCACAAGCCAGCCTTCTGGCCTTGCAATCTCTTTACCCACAAACCAGCTATTAAGTTATTTTGGTGATTAATTTACTGTGATTCTGCTACACACTGGGGATTGCTTTCAATTTGGGGATGAATACAACATAACCTCACTTCATGTGTGAAGTGGTAAAACCCAATTTCCTTAAAACTGAGTTCCTCTGCCAAGTTTATGATTAACCTCTCTTTCCAAAACTTTATTCCCTTTCTCGTTCTGCTCTGGTTCCCCTAAGGACAGAGGGTATCAAAGAAAAAGAGGCGATTAAAACTGAGCAGGACCCTGTGGGACCGCCTCCCCGCCGGGTTAAAAAGTCCTTCAGTTTCCCCCACTTTTGTTTGTAGAAAAAGGCTTTAGTCTCTTAGGCCCTCCCTGAATTCTAAAGACCAGATTCAAGCAATTACTAATTAGGGAAGTGAAGGACAACAGGAACAAAGGAAAGACAAACAGTTCAGTGATAAAAAACAGAGTCCCAGTTCCTCCTCAAGACATATGCATAACAATCTGATGCATATAAGTGAATTGCCCTGCAGAAACTAAGAGCCCCCCACCCCAACCCTCCTCCTCCATGTTTTATTAGAACTCTCCACCATGACCCATCCATCTTGGGTGGCCCTACACAGCATAGTTCATAATGTAGGGCCTGGAAAAGGTCAGTTTTCATTTCAATCCCAAAGAAAGGCAATGCCAAAGAATGTTCCAACTATCACACAATTACACTCATGCCACACGCTAGCCAAGTAATGATCAAAATTTCCAAGCCAGGCTTCAACAGTACATGAACTGCAAACTTCCATATGTTCAAGCTATATTTAGAAAAGGCAGAGGAACCAAAGATCAAATTGTAAATAGCAGGTGGATCATAAAAAAGGCAAGAGAATTCCAGAAAAACATCTACTTCTGCTTCATTGACTACACTAAAGCCTTTGACTGTGTGGATCACAACAAACTGCAAAATTTTTAAAGAGATGGCAGTACCAGATCACCTTACCTTCCTCCTGAGAAATCTGCATGCAGGTCAAGAAGCAACAGTTGGAACAGGACATGGAATGACGAACTGGTTCCAAATCGAGAAAGGAGCACATCGAGGTTTTACACTGTCACCTGCTTATTTGACTTACATGCAGAGGACATCATGCAAAATGCCAGACCGGATGAAGCATAAGCTGGAATCAAGATTGCAGGGAGAAATATCAATAACCTCAGATACACAGATGACACCACCCTTATGGCAGAAAGTGAAGAAGAGACTTGATGAAAGTCAAGATTGAAAAAGCTGGCTTAAAACTCAACATTCAAAAAATGAAGATCATGGCATTCAGTCCCATCACTTCATGGGAAATAGATGGGAAAACAATGGAAACAGTGAAAGACTTTATTTTCTTGGGCTCCAAAATCACTGCAGATGGTGACTGCAGCCATGAAACTGAAAGACACTTGCTCCTGGGAAGAAAAGCTATGATCAAACTCGACAGCATATTAAAAAGCAGAGCCATTACTTTGCCGACAAAGGTCCATCTAGTCAAAGTTATAGTTTTTCCAGTAGTCAGTATGGATGTGAGAGTTGGACCATAAGGAAAGTTGAGCACCAAAGAATTGATGCTTTTGAACTGTGGTGTTGGAGAAGACTCTTGAGAGTCCCCTCAACTGCAAGGAGATCCAACCAGTCCATCCTAAAGGAGATCAATCTTGAATATTCACTGGAAGGACTGATGCTGAAACTGAAGCTCCAGTACTTTGGCCACCTGATGCAAAGAACTAGCTCATTGGAAAATACCCTGATGCTGGGAAAGATTGAGGGCAGGAGAAGAACGGGACACCAGAGGATGAGATGTTGGATGGCATCACGGACTCGATGGACTGGNGTCCCATCACTTCATGGGAAATAGATGGGAAAACAATGGAAACAGTGAAAGACTTTATTTTCTTGGGCTCCAAAATCACTGCAGATGGTGACTGCAGCCATGAAACTGAAAGACACTTGCTCCTGGGAAGAAAAGCTATGATCAAACTCGACAGCATATTAAAAAGCAGAGCCATTACTTTGCCGACAAAGGTCCATCTAGTCAAAGTTATAGTTTTTCCAGTAGTCAGTATGGATGTGAGAGTTGGACCATAAAGAAAGTTGAGCACCAAAGAATTGATGCTTTTGAACTGTGGAGTTGGAGAAGACTCTTGAGAGTCCCTTCGACTGCAAGGAGATCCAACCAGTCCATCCTAAAGGAGATCAATCTTGAATATTCACTGGAAGGACTGATGCTGAAACTGAAGCTCCAGTACTTTGGCCACCTGATGCAAAGAACTAGCTCATTGGAAAATACCCTGATGCTGGGAAAGATTGAGGGCAGGAGAAGAACGGGACACCAGAGGATGAGATGTTGGATGGCATCACGGACTCGATGGACATGAGTCTGAGTGAACTCTGGGAGCTGGTGATGGACAGGGAGGCCTGGCGTGCGGCAGTCCATGGGGTCACAAAGATTCAGACATGACTGCGCGACTGAACTAAACTGAAAACCTCCCACCCACATAGAATCTGGTGGTCATCACAAGCACTATACTCCACGTGCTGACCACAAGCACTAGACTCCAGACTGGCTGGAACCAGAGGTTGATGATTCTTGAAATTTCACCCTGTTGCCTCACCATCAACCAATCGGAAGAAAATTCAGGAGCTGCAACTCTCAGTCAAAATATTGTCTTTAAAACCAGTATCCTGAAAGCCATCAGGGAGTTCGGGTCTTTTGAGCAAGAACAACCCATTTTGCTTGCCTGGCACTATACAAAGCAAAAAATACTGTCTTTCCTTTACCTTAACCTGGTGTCAGTAGTTTGGCTTTGCTGTGCATCAGGTGAGTGGGCCCAAGTTCAGCACAGTAACACTAATGAGGAATATATTCAGGTATCTAAGCAAGGAGTTGGTATGGTACGTTAGGTGTTTAAGTAGTAAATCAAGGACTTCCCCAGTGGTCCAATGGCTTAGACTCCACATTCCCAATGCAGGGTCTCAGGTTTAAACCCCGGTCAGGGAAATAGATCTGACATGCTCCAAATAAGAGTTCAAATGCCACAGCTAAAGATCCTGCATGCTGCAACCAAGAGCTGCCAGAGCCAAATAAATAAATATCTAAATAAATAGGAACTCAAAGTACTAGGAGAACAGAGGGGGTGCCCCTAACCTCAATGTCCTGAGCTGTAAGAACGCTTTCCCAGAGTGATGACATCTAGTCTGAGACTTCAGTCAAAGGGGATGGAAGGTGAAGTCTGTGGTGATGGCTGTGCAAGACTGATTCAGATAAGGGAGTAGCATGTTAAAAGGCTTGGCTGCAGGAACAGTAATATGGATGAACCCAGTTGTCTTTTGTCTGCTTATTTGTCATGAAATATCTGGCAGTGACACTATTTGGAGGTACTGTCTGGATGGAGGTGTAGGTGTGGCTGGTTCTCAGAGTACCAAAATATGCCACCTAAAAGATGCTTGTCATATGGCTTATTCCTAAAGACTACTGAGAACCATCAGACCAAAGAAAAGCTCTAGAAACAGGCTACTTTCCTTTTATAAAAGAAATTTACATTTATAAAAGAGACCTACATTTGTAAAGGCATCCTCCTTTTCCTGACCAGGACACAGAGAACTTTTAACAAATCTCGTCTATGGAGAAGGCAGGGACCTAAATCTGCATAACAGACGTTGCTAAACAACCCCTGTTTACCATACCTTTTCTGTCAGCTTCCCATAACCTGCCTCGCTAGCACAGAAGCCAAAATCCTCCTTTCCTCTATTTAACCTAAGAGGGTATATAAGGCAAAGTTCTAATCACTCCTTTGGGTTACTCATCACTTGCTGTCCCCGTGCGTACATGAACGTTGCACATGTCAATAAACTTGCTCTTTTTTTTTTTTTGTCTTGTTGCTAATTACCAGGGCCTTGGTTGAGAAACTTATGGAGTGTAAAAGAAAGATTTTTTTTTCCCCTCTCCTCCAATTCTCACACATAGTCAGGCGGGTTCATGCTCCAAAGACCAACATGGACACACATGTGTTCCATACCTACACACTGTCATGCAGAATGGACAACTATCAGATACCTTGACAACCTCTCCTAACAATGCAGAGGTGATTAACTTCTCACGGCTGATAGCAGGCAGGATGCTGACATGGGCTGGGTGAGAACTTTCAAGCACGCTTCAAACAACTCAATTAGGTCAAGAGAAAAGCCTCCAGAAGCATCTCAATGGATTTACTGTACAGTATTTTTCCACTTGTCACAATATTAAAAAAAAATAGACACACACACACGGCTTCTTCCAGACGGACAGCTGAAAGGTTGCTCCAGCCTTCTTCGCTGCCTCCCTTTGAATTTAGTTTGCTTTTCTTTTTAATTGGCTGTAAACACATTTGCAAACAGCAGAGGACAGCATATTTATGCGGGTGACCAGGCCCCTTCTCACTCAGTTGGCCCCAGAAACTGTTCCAATTCACCGTGGAGTTATACATTTGAAGATCGCTCCAAGGCAAGAAAGGGGGTGAAGGGCAAGCGCACTACTTTTGGATAGGGAGATCACACCAGAGCGAACAAGCAGGAAATAAAAAGATGAGTAAACCTGCCATTGTCCTCTTTTTACCAAGCTCTGGTGTGGTTAGTAGGCACATGTGTGGAAGACAGAGTGAATATATAGCTCCTAATTCATTGTCTATAATTCAGCACTGTGTAAGAGGCAAGCAATGCTTCATGTGCTTATAAGAAGGCAAGAGGAACCGCCCTGTTTTACTGGGGGAAGAATAACCCCCCAAAACGGAGAGCAAGCATTTGGGTAGCTGGACAAAGGAATTCTATGTGTGCAGTGCGGTTGGTAAGAGTGTGGGGAGCGCCTCTCTTATTTCATTTCCAACCTGAACAAGCCACACTTCAGCTTTCTCCAGTCGATTTTTGTTTAATGCGTGTGTGTTCATTGCTCAGCTGTGTCCGACTCTTTGCGACCCCGTGGACTGTAGCCTACCAGGCTCCTTGGTCCATGAACTCTCTGNCCTCTCTTATTTCATTTCCAACCTGAACAAGCCACACTTCAGCTTTCTCCAGTCGATTTTTGTTTAATGCGTGTGTGTTCATTGCTCAGCTGTGTCCGACTCTTTGCGACCCCGTGGACTGTAGCCTACCAGGCTCCTCGGTCCATGAATTCTCTGGGCAAGAATCCTGCAGTGGATTGCCATTTCCTTCTCCAGGGTATCATCCCAATTTCTGTCTCTTATACACATCTAGATATCCCAATTTTTGCCTATTAACTTGGATAAAATGATCAATGTCTATTAATAAAATAGCAGCAACAACGCTCACTTGTTGAGTGTCTTTTGTATGTCCTATCCTAGCACTTTTAGTTTATTATCCCATTTATAGTTTACAACAAAGTAGACACTATTACTCCCATTTTATACATCCAAGCCACTCAGCAAGGGCATGGCAAAGTCACTGAAGTCTGGCCCAAGGGCTCAGATTTGTATCCACGGCGTACTAATTGATGATAAGCATCAGTGACCCCGCATTAAACATATGGTCACTTTTACAAGAGTCCTTTAGTTTTGCTTTTGGCTTTGTTTCCGAGAAACCAATTATTCCAACCTGAAGTTAGTAGCAATGTATGTCAGGCTTGTTTGTATTTTGAAACATCAGGTGACTGAGTTATGCAGATCCCTAAACCTACTACATGGATTTTATAGATGAGTCCTCAGACATTGCTGTACTAAAGGGGCAACTAACCTGAACTGGTACAATCTGGAACTGAGCAGGCCCTGTGGGGCTCCTGCATAGGGAAGCTTTTTTGTGTCCCCCATTTCTTGTTTGTAGGAAATTAGCTTCAGCCTCCATGACTCTCCCTGAGTTCAAAGGGGCAGGATCAAAGAGTTGCTAACCAGAGAAGCGGGGGTCTGGGGGATACAGAGACAAGGGAGGAGCAGTCGAGAAACAATTATGCATCCTCGGGGCTCAGTCCTGGCTCCACCTCAAGAGACACACATAACTGCCTCTCTGCACTCTTCTGCAAACTAAAGCCCCTAACAAATGGAAGATGGTAACTACTTGAGGCAGAGAGAAGGTCACAGTTTGATCATACAGAACTCATCAGGAGACCGCCTGAAGCCAGATTAAAGGAGGGCAGGCCCTGCACGCACCCCGATCCTTGTCAGCAATTCCACCCTGGAAGCAACGCTGTAAAACTCCTCACCATAGCCACAGCGCCCCCAATCCTGCTGGGACACAGTTCTGAGGGCATGAGCCTGCCAACTCACCTTTTGCCTAGCAAGGCAATAAAGCTATTCTTTTCTGCTTCGCCCAAAACTCGGTCTCCAAGATCTGATTCGACACCGGTGCACAGAGGCCGAGTTTTTAGCAGCAAATTCCACAACAGAATATTTTGGATATATGGGAATATATGACAGGAAATGAACCACATTTTCAGAGTCTGTGGTTCTCCTATTGTATTCTTTTCCTGGAGTGGCTGTCAAATACCTTCCAGCTTATTCTTGCCTCTCCCATTACACTTTTCCCCAACAGCCCTCATAATTTTTAGAAAGGAAATTTTCTTATGTCACCCTCTATTTTAAAATCCTTCAGTGGCTCCTCACTGCACTGAAAATAAAATCCTAGTAGCAAAGTTCTCAGGAAAACGATGTCCCAGTTCCTCTACATTACAGTTTCTGTAAACTCCCTGATCTTCGAAAAGTTCTAGGCACAACTTTTCTAACTCAAGTCCAGCTTGTGGAAAGATGTGGAGTTTCATTTCTTTGGCAGACCTTGGCTTAAACTGCTGAGAGTCACACGACAGATTTGTGTGAGGGAGAATAGAAAGGAAATACAGGGACAGGTAGCTTTTGTTTCAGCCTGGCTAAAGGCAGGATAGCAGAGAATTCCATGTCAAGGAATTTTCCTCTTTTCTAAAGAAACAAAGAATTGTTTCAGAGGTTCTTAAAGAAGTAAAACAAATGACTCAAAAGTGAAGGATGAAGGGGGTGGGGAAGAAGATGCTTTTCAATCTGTGCAAAGCCAAATGAAGGACAGCTGCCAGCTGTCTTTTCTTCCTGCCAAGGACAAAACAAAAGAAGTCAGGTTCAATCCTGTGAATGAGATAAGGAGAGTACAATACAGAGGACTGCGTGATTGAAGATTCTCTAGCTTGGACATCCCTGGTGGCCCAAGGGTTAAGAATCTGTGTGCCGATGTAGGGCGCATGGGTCCAACCCCTGATATGGGAATGCTGCCCATGCTGTGGGTGCCCGGAATCCCAGAGAAATAGATTCCTTTGTTTATAAGCCTATGGTATTCTGTTATGGCAGTTTTGACTAAGACATTTGCTACTGCTACTGCTAAGTCTTGACTAAGACATCAAGGGACCCCAAAGACTGCTGGCAAACCAGCAGAAGCTAGAAAGAGACAAGGAATGAACCGCCTACAGGTTTCAGAAGGAGCGTGGCCCTCCTGACATCACGATTTTGGACTTCTAGCCCCTAGAACTGTCAGACCAAAATTTCTGTTGTTTTAAGTCACCCATATTGTGGCACTTTGCCAAAGCAGTCCTAGGCAATTACAATTACTAAAGATCTCTTCCAAAAAAATAAAATAAAATAAAATAAAATAAATAAAGATCTCTTCCCATTCCAAATTTAGGGCCACATTACAAGAGATTGACCATGGCCCATCAGATTGAGAAAGATATGAGTTCTCCCCATTTTCTGCTGTGTCAGTGAACTGGCATTTAAATCTCCAAGATCTATTCCATCTTCTGTATACTCCAGCCATGGCATTCCTTTCCTCTTATTGGCTTAAGGGTGAACATGTGACTTAACCCTGACCAAAAAGATGTCAGGGGAACTTAGGAGCACTGATGGTGCTGGAAACGGTTTTCTTGCACCTAAGAAGCTGAGGTTTCCTTCAGATGTCATCATTCCTGGATCTGACATTTGGAAGAGCTATAGATGTCTTGCATCGGAGAAGGCAAAGGCACCCCACTCCAGTACTCTCGCCTGGAAAATCCCATGGATGGAGGAGCCTGGAAGGCTGCAGTCCATGGGGTCGCTGAGGGTTAGACACGACTGAGCCGTGCATTGGAGCAGAAAATGGCAACCCACCCAGTGTTCTTGCCTGGAGAATCCCAGGGACGGGGGAGCCTGGTGGGCTGCCATCTACGGGGTCACACAGAGTCGGACACGACTGAAGTGACTTAGCAGTAGCAGCAGCATAGATATCTTGCATAGAGGATAGTCAGTCTAAGGACTAAGCTGACATACTGCAGATGACAGCGGGAAAGAACCTGGACTATGAGAGCATCAGTGAGCCACTAAATCAACCAACTGTAGAGCCCATTCCACTTTTGGACTTCTTGTTCCTTAATTTCTCCCTAGTTCTACATCATTTAGTTCACTATCCTTTCCTTAGATTCACATTTTTAGCCTTGTACTTAAGAGGTAATTAGTTTTCTTCCTTGGATATGTTTTATGTTTAACTTTTGCTTTAAACTGATTGTGACTAATAAATGTATCTTTTGAGAAATCCTGTTCAGAGACCGTCTCAGCAAGTTTTTCTAGTGGCTCCTAACAGAACTGACTTGGGTCAACCTGAGGCTGTCTGGACCATTCTGAAAACTCCAGAATAGGAGGAATCTCTTGGTTACCTCATCCATATATCCCACCCCATCCTGATTTTCTCCAACATCAGTTAGCCTTAATATAAATGCTCCATTATTAGTAAGAACCAAGGAGTTCATTAGAACCATGTAATTGTTCAATTTATCTACAGGTAAATGCAGGAAAAAAATCTGCAAAACCATCATAAGAACTGTATTTCTGGGGAAAGTGATATACAATGTACTTCACCATTCAATTGTTAGGAATTTACCATCTTTCCTTCCTAGAAGCAAGCTTTGCTATTGACCACAGGAACAGAAACTACTGAATAAGAATTTTCTCTTAATAAAATATTTATGCTTTGAGGCCTTTACCTGTGTCCATATTTGCGTGGCTCATATTACAATGCCACATAGTCACAGGACAGGCTACCCCTTCTGATGAGATTTACACCACAGTGCTCATAGGGGCAGAGAGAGGTTTTATTCTTTGACTAAGAATCAGTTACAATTTTATTTAAGTCCTTTGCTCAGTAGTAATTTTTTAAAGAAATAAAATATTAAACACATTTATAGAATATTACTGCAATTTCTGAGCTCAGAAAAGCTTGGAGAATGTGACAAAGCACAAAGGGCGAAGCTTTCTGTGCAAGTTCCCTCATTATCACTGTCAAATGTTACGCCCCGCAGATGAGTTAGTTCTTCTATTGTAAAAAATTAATAAACAGAAACCTCAATTAAATAGAGTGGGGAGGCCAGAGGGGAAGCTCTCATACCCCGAGACAATTACAGAGCCCAAAAGGAAAAAGAAACACTTCTTCCTTCCTGGCAGAGACTCAGCCAATGAAAAGCCGAGGATGCCGTGTTTACTACAGCCCCTCAACTCTCTTTTCCTCTGTATAAAAGTCTTCTCCTTCCCTTGCAGTTTGGGGACTTAGATGTGCCTCAATCTGGTGACTGATTCCAAACTGCAGTTCTCTGATGATCCCGTTTTTGCTGGAGAAGTCAGGTAATTTATTTGTTTCAGGTCAACATGATAGATTCAGCACTCATTCTGATGTGCTGTTGTTGATTAGCAGCTGAGTCGCGTCTGACTTGTTGCGACCCCATAGACCATCATGCTCCTCTGCCTATGGAATTTGCCAGGCAAGAATACTAGAACAGCGTGCCATTTCCTTCTCCAGGGGATCCTCTGGACCCCCGGATCAAGCCCACCTTTCCTGCATTGGCAGGCGGATCCTTTAGTACTGAGCCACCAAGGAGGCCTTGATGCTGTGCTAACTTCTCATTATTCTTCCCTTTGCCATAGGAAATCAACTGGAGTCACAAGTATGATGCTTTAAAAAGTCACTTCCTCTACAGTCAGAAACTTGTAAGTGGATGGAAAGGCCAAAAAAGGGGAAAAAAAANTATTTCTGGGGAAAGTGATATACAATGTACTTCACCATTCAATTGTTAGGAATTTACCATCTTTCCTTCCTAGAAGCAAGCTTTGCTATTGACCACAGGAACAGAAACTACTGAATAAGAATTTTCTCTTAATAAAATATTTATGCTTTGAGGCCTTTACCTGTGTCCATATTTGCGTGGCTCATATTACAATGCCACATAGTCACAGGACAGGCTACCCCTTCTGATGAGATTTACACCACAGTGCTCATAGGGGCAGAGAGAGGTTTTATTCTTTGACTAAGAATCAGTTACAATTTTATTTAAGTCCTTTGCTCAGTAGTAATTTTTTAAAGAAATAAAATATTAAACACATTTATAGAATATTACTGCAATTTCTGAGCTCAGAAAAGCTTGGAGAATGTGACAAAGCACAAAGGGCGAAGCTTTCTGTGCAAGTTCCCTCATTATCACTGTCAAATGTTACGCCCCGCAGATGACTTAGTTCTTCTATTGTAAAAAATTAATAAACAGAAACCTCAATTAAATAGAGTGGGGAGGCCAGAGGGGAAGCTCTCATACCCCGAGACAATTACAGAGCCCAAAAGGAAAAAGAAACACTTCTTCCTTCCTGGCAGAGACTCAGCCAATGAAAAGCCGAGGATGCCGTGTTTACTACAGCCCCTCAACTCTCTTTTCCTCTGTATAAAAGTCTTCTCCTTCCCTTGCAGTTTGGGGACTTAGATGTGCCTCAATCTGGTGACAGATTCCAAACTGCAGTTCTCTGATGATCCCGTTTTTGCTGGAGAAGTCAGGTAATTTATTTGTTTCAGGTCAACATGATAGATTCAGCACTCATTCTGATGTGCTGTTGTTGATTAGCAGCTGAGTCGCGTCTGACTTGTTGCGACCCCATAGACCATCATGCTCCTCTGCCTATGGAATTTGCCAGGCAAGAATACTAGAACAGCGTGCCATTTCCTTCTCCAGGGGATCCTCTGGACCCCCGGATCAAGCCCACCTTTCCTGCATTGGCAGGCGGATCCTTTAGTACTGAGCCACCAAGGAGGCCTTGATGCTGTGCTAACTTCTCATTATTCTTCCCTTTGCCATAGGAAATCAACTGGAGTCACAAGTATGATGCTTTAAAAAGTCACTTCCTCTACAGTCAGAAACTTGTAAGTGGATGGAAAGGCCAAAAAAGGGGAAAAAAAAAAAAAAAGACTTAAAAAACAAAACACTTAAAGGCTTTGACTGCTTCTCAGCTTTACTTTTATTGTCTTCTCCCCCAAAATGCAGTTTGGGGCTACTAAAAAATTTCTAGGTTTGGAAGTGGTGATTGACACAAAACTTTGCGGTGTGAAGTAACAGGGGCTACTAAAACCTCTTTGACCCATCCTTATGTTTCCCCATTGGAGGCAGAAATTTATCACAATATTTTCTCTGACATTCATATCTAACAGTTGTTCACTATGCAAAGAAGCTTGGTGATCAATATCACAGCCACCCACCTGCTTATGTAGCATACAGGCATTTGGCTAAAAACAGGTGGACTAGGAAGAATCTCATTAATCTCAATTTATTAATCTATCCAGTAGGACTGGCAAAAAAGAATAAAACTCAAGCAATGTGAATATTAGGAAGCAAGACTAGAGACAATAGACTAAAATAATTTATCTGTTTTAAGTAGCCAATGCAAAATTGACAGGCTACATTTACTTTAGAAAATCTTTTCCCCAATAAGAATTATGGCTGTATAGACACAGCATGAAGTTTAACTAAATTAGAGTCTGTTTCTGCTGTGTTTAAGGACCCAAAGCAAGAAACAGCATCATTTTCTTGACTGTTGTATACTTGTAGTTAAATGATCAGATATTCATAGAATGGTACAAAAGAGAAAAAGAAGAAAAAGGTAATGGTCAGGGAGCATTATGGGGTCTTATCAAGTTGGAAAGGGCCATGGGGATAATTTAGAAAAGCGTTTCTCAAAGTGTGAAATGTGGACCCCTGTTAGAATGACCTGGAGAGCTTTTTAAAAACATAAATCTTTAGAACCCATCCTAGACCTCTTACAATGTTGAAGGCTGGAGCCTTACATCTCTCTCTCTCTTAACCTCGCTTTCAGTTCAGTTTAGTTGCTCTGTCGTGTCTGACTCTTTGTGACCCCATGAACTGCAGCATGCCAAGCTTCCCTGTCCATCACCAACTCCCAGAGTCCACCCAAATCCATGTTCATCGAGTCGGTGATGCCATCCAACCATCTTATCCTCTGTCGTCCCCTTCTCCTCCTGCCCTCAATCTTTCCCAGCATCAGGGTCTTTTCAAATGAGTCAGCTCTTCGCATCAGGTAGCCAAAGTATTGGAGTTTCAGCTTCAACATCAGTCCTTCCAATGAACACCCAGGACTGATCTCCTTTAGGATGGTCTAGTTGGATCTCCTTGCAGGCCAAGGGACTCTCAAGAGTCTTCCCCAACACCACAGTTCAAAAGCATCAATTCTTTGTTGCCCAGCTTTCTTTATAGTCCAACTCTCACATCCATACATGACCACTGGAAAAACCATAGCCTTGACTAGATGGACATTTATTGACAAAGTAATGTCTCTGCTTTTTAATATGCTGTCTTGGTTGATCGTAACTTTCCTTCCAAGGAGTAAGCATCTTTTAATCACTCTCTCTGATACCATCAAATTTGTGTTCACGAAAGGAATGAAAGGGTTTCCTTGGTGCCTCAATGGTAAAGAATCCATCAACCAATGCAGGAGATGTAGGTTTGATCCCTGAGTTGGGAAGATTCCCTGGAGAGGAAAATGGAAACCCACTCCAGTATTCTTGCCTGGGAAATCCCATGGACAGAGGAGCCTGGTGGGCTATATATAGTCTATGGGGGTCACAACAGTTGGACACAACTTAAGGACTAAACAACAAGGAATGACATAGCACAGTCACTTGAGAAGTTATTTTGAAATACACATTTCCTTCTAATTACTAAATCCAAACAAAATTCTAGAGTTGTTAGTGCAATTTTAGAAAAAAGCTTCTGCAGCAATTCCATCTTCTTGAGAGCCAGCGATCTCATCTAATGCCTTCACTTTACTGACAGGAAAATGAAGTCTAAGAAGCTATGATCCACTGAAAGTCAAGCACCACATGCTACTGGCTGGGCCAGGATCCTAAGCTGGGTCCCTTGACAAGTGTCCCATGATAGAGGCCACATGATATGCTTTTTAAACTTTTTCTTTTTAAATTTTGGAAAATGTCAAGCATAGAGAAAAGCAAATAAAATCATATGATTAACCTCCATGCCCATCAACCAGTTTCAACAGTGATCAGATTCATGGCTGACTTTGTCCCATGTCTATCCCCAGTCACCTCCTCACCTTAGCCCTGATTATTTTAAGGCAATTCCAGAATCATGTCTATTATCTATAAATATTTATCTGATTATATTATTACTCAATATAAGGAAGAACCCACCAGAAAATATTGCTTAGTTTCGTGGTACTTCAGCATTTTTTAATCTAAAAAAATAATAACCATCAAATATCAAACTCGGGAAACCATTTATAAATTTGAGTTACAATATACTTCTCTCCCTTATCCTAGAATTAAGAGGCTTTTATAAAGCATACATTAATTGATTCTCTGACCAACTCCATAAGTGTTTGATTCCAGTGTAGAAGAAATTGTAGCAATATAAACTGAAATACTGAGGCATTATGGGCCAGTATTCTTGCCTGGGAAATCTCACAGACAGAGGAACCTAGTGGGCTACAGTTCATGGGATCAGAAGAGTCGAACACAGCTTTGAGACTAAACAAATGGGTAATTTAGGGACAAATACACTTAGAAATAAAAAAATATCATCTAATGGGTCAGGTTAAGACCCTTCCTTTACAAACCAAGACATAATTAGATCAAAGCAATAAGTCAAGTAGCAACCGATCACTGAGTAATTTTTTGGGTGGGGGGTGAGGAATGTTCTTTTGCTTTTATTTATAAGTGCTTTGACCGACATAGTAATGTAAGATGGAAAGGTCTCTAAACAAATCATGTCAGATCATATGTAAAATGTTTACTCATTGTGATAGGAGGGGGCAGAGGAATGGAGAGAAAGTGAGACAGAGAGAGAGACAAAGAGAGGGAGAGAGAGAACTTCATGCATACTTTACCATATTCAGTACAAGGAGGTAATTATCATTATGGCACGTTATATAGCACATGAATAAACTGAGGTAACCATAGGGCAATCATCTCTCAATTCAATTAACAAAACTTTCCCTGTTCTGAAAACTGCAGGGCTGTAATTCTAAATGAAATAACTAATAATCTCACATATTGCTCAAACTGCCACAACATATTGGAAAGAGATAAACTAAATGGAGTAAAGTATAAAGACCACAATAACACATGAAGGTCCCCTCTTCTAGATTTTAAGAAAAATAGTAGCTGACAAAAGTGAATGAGGATCTTGTTATGAGGTAAGCCTGTGAATTGGTGTTCTGCATAAATGTTACTGTAGTAAACTTACAATGGCTAAGAAAAAGGAAACACATGTTACACGTATATCTATATACAAATATATATGTATGTAAATGTACGTACATACTTTATATATTTATATGTAATATATATTTTTTATCAGTGAAAATGTTGTCTGATCTATTTCTTAAAATTCTGAGAAGAAATTAGAATAATAGTGTATTCTATCAAATAATGCCTTTCCTATTGCTTTTAGAAAACATGTAGTTGATTCTCAATTTTGTTTTTCTTTTTTTTGCTATTGTTGCTATTGCTTTTAGATTTAGCATGTGATTTAAAGGAACACATCAGTGAATTTCTACATTTAAGAAACAAAGATACCAATTATTTCACACTATACTAAATCCCCTGGAAGAAAAATGATTTGTCTCTGGTCACAAAGCTAATTATTTGAAGAGCCTGGTATTTGTATTTTGCTAGGGAGATATGCCAGTGGAACCATCCATCAAGTAGTGGTTGTGCAATAATATACTGAGTATATAAGAGTTCAGTAGAGTACAGGTTCCCTGACCTTGAGAGGGTTACAATCTAATTTGGGAGATAAGATACAGGAACAAAAACTAATTTTTAAAATGATATTAAATAATGCAATATGCATTTATAATATTTTGGAGCTCTGATAAAGGAAAAAGCATTAGTCAGTACAGGTAAGGTGACATGCAAGCTTGGTTTCAAAGGATGAAAACAGGAGCTTTAGCCTCTGGGAATTTGCAATCGGGTGTTGGAAAGAAGGGAAGGTGAACATGGAAACAATGACCTATGTTAAAAAGCAGATGTAGGTTGTATTATGCAACTGAAAGCAAAGCATGAATACTTAATAAGTATGAATGTGTTGTGTTAATACATCATAACTAAGTATCCTAATCTCCCAATTCCTACCCTCTCCTTCCAACTCCCACGACCACATATCCGTTCTCTGCATCTGCCTCTCTCTTCTTGCCCTGGAAGTATGTTTGTCTGTACCATTTTTCTAGATTTCGCATATATGCATCAATATACGATATTTGTTTTTCTCTTTATGACTTACTTTCTGCAGAAACTAACACAATATTGCCCAGCAATTATATTCCAATAAAAATTTTAAAAATAAATATCATTAGTGAAGGTCAAGAATCAAAAGAGGTTTTGTGGAGAATTTACACTGAAACTTAAGGGACAAATAGAAATTATCAAAGAAGGTGGAATGCAGCAAAATACTTTCCAACAATAGTATGAATTGATTCAAGGAGGTATAGAAAGAGGCAGGCCTGCTGGTTGAGACAAAGGGGAAATGCTGGCGAGCACAGGGAGAGACAGGACTGGCAAACAGGCTGAGGTGCGGAGAGCTCTGCATGCACACTGAGAAAGGAGGCTGCTGCAGGCCTCCAGGACTTCCCGAGGACTCTAGCACCTGTGACAGTGTTTCGGAAAGAAAACTCAGACGACAAGGGGGATTGGACCACTGGGCAGCTAGAAGCAGAGTGGCCAGTCAGGAGGCTTGACTGTTATTTCAGAAGAGAGGTTAGGGCCTAAAGTAGGACAGTGGCAAAATAAATACGTGAGACAAGAGGGGCAGTTATTGGGACTGTCAGTTGATGGAACATGAAGAATAAGAGCAGAGCTGAAGATGATCCCATGGTTTCAGCTGAAACTCAGTGGAAGGAGAGTGATCTACTAACTCAGACAGAAAAGGGCCAGAGGTGGCTTTAGCGTAAGATACAAGACAGTTTTATTCAGAGTATGAGCGGGCAGCTGGCATCTTCTGGCTACGTGAAGGAGGCAGTTGAGAACTGGAACTCAAGCAAGAAGGCAGATTTTAAAAAATGGTGTCCATGTACACACCGCTATATTTAAAATGGATAACCAACAAGGACCTACTGTTTAGCACATGGAACTCTGCTCAAGGTTATGTGACAGCCTGGATGGGAGGGGAGTTTAGGGGAGAATGGATATGTATATGTACAGTTAAGCCCCTTCGCTGTTCCCCTGAAACTGTCACAACATTGTTACTCAGCTCTATTCCAATATAAAATAGAAAAGCTTTAAAAAATAAAATGACAACTCCAACATAAAAAGGGTATCCAGGCATTTACTCCAGTTATACGAGTGTGAATAAGGAATCAGAATTGAGAGTATGTTAAGTGTGAGGCACATTAAAGATGGTTTTATTGGGGGAATAGAGGTAAACAATAAAAGCCACATACATTCAAAATGCCCTTTCTGGTGGCTGGCAGAGCTCTTGCAACATATGCTGACCCAAATAGGCGAAATGACTCTCCCACAGTTGTACTTTGGATCTTGTTCAATCACTGTCTTAACTTTCTCAGGTACCCCACTTTTGTACTTTTTTATAGGTTTTTTTTTGTTTGTTTGATGTAGACCATTTTTAAAGTCTTCCTTAACTTTAGAACAATACTGCTTCTGCTTTATGCTTTGGTTTTTTTTTTTTTTTTTTTTTGGCTGTGAGGCATGTGGGATCTTAGCTGCCTGACCAGGGATCAAACCCTCACGCCCTGCATTGGAAGGTTAAGTTTTAACCCCTGGACCAAGAGGGAAGTGGCCTCCCTGCCTTATCCTTATCTTTCAGATTTTGTATGTTCCTATTATTAGTGCCAGGGTTATGACTTTGAACTCTTCCATTATGTCTCTCAGTCATAGAATACACCTTTGAAAGATCAGTGTGCCTTTATTTCGACCCAAAACACAGGCAGTGGAGGCTTTAGAAATTCTAAATAAGAAGAGCTTAAGATCATCAGTTTACTTGGAAAGGGAGGTCAGGACACTTCCATTTTCATACTAAGATGTGTTTGACTTACATCGTATGTTGGAGTAGTAAAACTTTCTGAAAATACATTTACGATGTTTATACTTTTTCTTTTTGGTAACTACTGCTGTCGCTATCATTCAAGGTGTCTGATGTATTAGTTTCCCATAGCTGTTGTAACAGGTTAACACAACGGGTTGGTTTCAAACACAGACTTTTCTCTTGCGGTTCTGGAGGCTGGAAATCCAAAATACATAGGACTGAACTGTCACTGAGACATCAGCAGTGCTGCGTGCTCTCTGAGGCCCTAGGGGAGAGCTTGTTCCTTGCCTGGTCCAGCTTCTGGGGGCTGCCAGCATTCTCTGGCTTGTGGCTGCCTCACTCTGTCTCCATCTTTACACCACCTTTTCCTCTGTGCTTGCAGGCAATCTCTCTCTGCTTCTCTCTCATAAAGATACTTGTAATTTTTGCTCACAGTCCATAACTTAATCATCCTTGTAGATACCCTTTTTCCATATAAGGCAAAATGTATAGGCTCCAGGATTTTGGACCTGATATCTCTGGGGGACACTTTTCAGTCTACCACAGGTGGAGAAGGGGACGACCGAGGATGAGATGGTTGGATGGCATCACAGACTCGATGGACATGGGTCTGAGCAGACTCCAGGAGACAGTGAAGGACAGGGATTTCTGCTGTGCTGCAGTCCATGGGGTCGCATAGAGCCAGAAACAAGGTAGCAACTGGACTTTGATTAACAACATGCAGGTGGGCCACAGCAATCTCTCAAGGTTCCCTGGGGTGACATTCCCAGAGAATCATCCCTTATAAGGTCCTGAATGTCAAGGGAGCAGCTTAGATATGACTTTTAACCTAAAAAGGATCGGGCCTTTCACATCTAAATCTATTCATCTCAGTTGTCAAGACAGCATTATTGCATGATGGATTTCATATGAAGCCCACCATTTTTGGAAACAATCTCAATTTTGTATTTAAGTATTAGAATATTTTTCTGAGAATACTGCACAATATGTGACATATGGATTTAATTAATACGATGCCAAACCTAAGATCATCAGTTCCCCCTGGTGACATTAAGATGAAATCAATGTTGTAGGCCATAAAATATGCAACCTGACAAAAATGGCTAGAAAATTGTTAAAATGAAATACATAACATAAGTTCCATGCTGAGCCATAATATATGTGGCAGAAATAGAGATTTATATAGTGACATAACAATTGCTGATAGCAATAAAATACTACTGCAGTCAATGTTTTTAATCACTTTACTGAAAAGGGGGTCAGTGGCATAGAAGATCTAAGAGTGGATAATTCAACATTTAATTTTATTAGGTATGTCAAATTCTCCATTATTTTGTTGAAGTTACTTTAGAATAATACTGATATCACAGCACTTGTTAAACGTATTTTAAGTTATTATTGTGTAACTGCTGAGTGACTCAGGAAGCCATCAGACAGCCAACACTTCTCAAAACCGAGACCACAAAGTGGAGAACCCATGGGCCAATAATTGAGCTCTTCATGCATTTGGAATGATGTTACTATACTTCTAAACAGTGAACTGAAAAATACAACGTAGAGCCTGTACTTGGTCTTTGAGAAAAGGAATAATATACACAAGTGCAAAACTTTTAAATAAGAACAGAAATTTCCAGGTTGGATGTTTTGAACATCTGGATGCTTGGTGTACATCAAACAGCTGCAAGGATTAACTGAGACTTTTTGTTTGTGAATATGTTAGTTTTGGAGTCATGTGGACACAGCTAATGATTCATTTGAGAGGAACACATTAGCCATTCCAAGTTTATTAAGAAGCTATATCTTTCCTCTCACCCGTGGAGTCAGGCCCTGTTATTTTATAAGCCCTGTTCAAACGCATCTGCAAACAGATCTCTATACACAGCAAGCATCAAGCATGCTGAATGCAAAGACTAATACATTCAGCAGAGGAAGTTTTCATTTATTTTGCTTATGTTTAAACCATGTTTGAGCACTGTCAAGCTCCCTGTAGATTTCCCCAAGTCTAATACAAATTAATAAAATGATACTGGACCAAGCCAGGAAATCAAGACATTATTTTAAAATAACATTTCAAAATATGTAACTTCATTAGGGGGCTTCCCTGGTGGCTCAGGGGTAAAGAATTCGCCTGTGATACAGATGTCGATTCCATCCCTGGGTCCGGAAGATCCCACAGGGAAGGAAATGGCGATCCATTCCAGTACTCTTGCCTGGGAAATCCTATAGATAAGGGAGCCTGGCAGGCCATGCAGAGTCGCACATCACTTAGCAACTAAAGAACAACAAACCTCCCAAGTCATGTAGGTTAGGTGTGAATACTCACCGTCTTAAATATTCGTGGAAATTGTACTGGTGATGTTTTGATCAGAACAGATATTTATTGCTATTTTTATTATGGCCTTAAAATTAATTGCACTCGCTTCTTTTTAATTTTTAAGTGTGGCTATTTGGAAATACAGGATGGTGCTGAACTAGACTGTAGGCTGGGTGAAGCGGAGTGTTCATGGAACAATGGAACAAGGCAGATCCCCAGTAACTGGAATTCTGGTCACAAGAAAAAAGCAGAGATGTTCCCTTCAAGAGAAACATGTGGCTGAAGGATTGAGTTCCAGAAGTCCAGGAGCAACCAGCAGCAACACTGAGCCAGAGCTCCTCCCTGCCCCAGAGCAAGGTGTGCCCATGCCCAAGGGCATGGCTGAATCCATTGGTGGATATCATCAGACTCTTCCAGAAGATACAGGGTAACAGGACAGGGGACTGAGCAGGATGTCCTAGCAGCAACTAGCAATAACTCAAGAGTAACAGACTTTCCCTCAAACACTCTAATAGGTAAGAAAACAATGAAACTTCAGTATTGCAGTTCTTCCGGATCCTCACGTGAGAAGCATTTCAGACCATTTAAAATTTTATTCTTTCCCCCAGTCACTTTCTTCTGACTTACACTCAATTATATTTCTAAGGACAATAGTCACATGTGAAGTTTGAAAGTTTACTTGCTTTTGAGTTGTGTGTACACAAAGTATATCTGAGAAATACGAAAACCCCACTTTTTCCTGGTTCCATAACTCATAAAACAGCTGAATACAACATTCTCCTAAGATTTTCCATCAGTGAGTTTAAACTAATGTCAAGACCAGGAAGTCTGAGGCTTTAAAGTCTTATTTCTCTACATACATCTTTCTTCAACTGAGACTTCCTTCTAAAAGGTTATAAATATAGTTATCTCTCCCCATTGCTATGGGAAAAATTATTCTTGTGTAATCATTGGCAACTGGTATATCTGCACTGTAAAATAGCATACATAGTGATTAGTTTCACTTCTTTTTCCAAATCTGTATACAAAACCACAAAAATGGTAATAGATTTGACTTTTGCTTTTAAACCACAAGGTCTTGGACTTGAAACATTTAAGATTAAAAATGCTATATAACTGAGTAGAAGGGAGGTTTAATATACCTTAATACACTACAGTTACAAGATGCTCTATTATGAACAGGGGATTCAATGACTGAAACTCAAGAATGGCTAGACAGTGATCCTTTTCTCAAGTACACTTTAAATTAAAATGAATCAATGCCACCAACTAGAATTTTCCAAACTTTCGCTATCACTTTGCTACCATGCAGGGTTTATTCAGAACACTTTAACCAAAGCTTTAAAGCTTTGTGTCCAGCTTTCTCAAGAAGTCACTGGAGATCTGGTTCAAGCATTTACTTAGAAAGGGGTTAAAGGATGGGTTTTCTTGTTCTTATAACCAGATTCAAGAAGAAGAGGCAGTCGGGGAACTGGGAGATATTGGTAAGAGAATACACACTTTCAATTATAAGATAAGTAAGTTCTGGGGATTTAACGAGCATTGGCAACCCACTCCAGTACTCTTGCCTGAAAAATTCCATGGACAGGGGAGCCTTGTAAGCTACAGTCCATGGGGTCACAAAGAGCTGGACACGACTGAGTGGCTTCACTTCACTTCATGATGATCAAAGTTAATAATGTGGTATGATATACTTGAAAGTTGCCAAGACAGTCGATCTTAGATGTTCTGACTTCAAAACCTAAATGATAATTATGTAAGCTGACGGAGGTGTTAGCTAATGCTAATGCCAGCCATTTTGCAATATATATGTATCCAATAAACACACGGTACACCTTAGACAACGTTATATGTTGGTTACAGCCCAATGAAGCTGGGGAAAAAACAGTTTTAAAAGGTATTCTGGAAAGAAAGCTGACATGACAATCTGGAGACTGTGGGATTCTGGTCTCATTTTTGCCACTAATTTAGTGGGTGATCTCAGAAATCATCTAACTGTCCTGTGCCTACGGTTCTCTCATTTGTAGAAAACAGGAGCTAACATTTTGCTTAGAAAAGTAAAAACAATAACAACCAGATTATGCATATTCATAGAGATAGATCAAAATAAAGATTATGAGTGATTTTTGTTTTCTCATGCATGCTATTACCAATACATAAATTTTTGAAAGCAATAGCTGTATAAGATCTAGTTTACTTTTTTAATATATGAGTGAGGTGATTTCTCGTTTCTCTTTCTGGGCTAGGATTCCAAGTCTCACATATACAAAAATAATATGTATCACGTGAGACTGCTTGGACATCTGCCATCTAATTATCAGCCCAGCTGCCCTGTCTCCCAGCTTGCTATGACATCTGGATCATAAATGTCATGCCATTTCAGTTATTCAGCACGCCCTATCATACCCCACACTCTGCCTTGGTCCCCAAATTAAAAAAGGACACTTTCAAACAGAATTCCAGTGTCTACACAGTATTGGAACCCCTTTGACCAAGAGAAGAAAAGAACAACTTTATAAAGGAAAATCAGATTGGTGGTAGAGTGGGCAAAGAAATAAAGAGGAGAAATAAGTTTGCTCAGAAACGCACAGGGCTGGGGAAGGTATAGGTTATGATTTGGCTACAAAAAAAAGAAAAAAAAAATGTGTACCATACTTTGAGAAAAGTATTTTTTAAAAAATGGTACCATATGTGACTGCAAGCCAATAAATATTAAAGAAATGATCCAGAAAATGTCGTGGTGGCAGGATTATATTGAGGCTAGCTGGTGGCTCAAATCGTAAAGCATCTGCCTGCAATGCAGGAGACCCAGGTTCGATCCCTGGTTTGGGAAGATTCCCTGCAGAAGGAAATGGTAATGCACTCCAGTACTCGTGCCTGGAAAATTCCATGGACAGAGAAGCCTGGTGGGCTACAGTCCATGGGGTCGCCAAGAGTTGGACACGACTGAACGACTTCACTTTCACTTTCTTTCAGAATCATGTTTATAGTATTAATCGATTGTGTAAGCATGGGGACCAGCTCCTGGCACTTTCTCATCGTAGGCAAGAAAAGGGGATGTTCTTGGTTTCTGTCATGGCAGGAACATGCCTATGCTGAAAATCACAGGGGGAAAGAAACACACAAGTATGATGATGAAGTTAGTAATTCTCATTTTTCCTACCCTTCTTATATATTGTAATAAGAAAAATTAATACTTGATACACTTACCAATCTATTTTTACAGATTTTGTTTTTCCTCCAACTATTATTCCTTAAAAAAAATTTCCACAGTCCTAAAAAAATATTTTTAAAAAGCCAAACAAACAACAATCCAACAAACCAAACTTGGGCATCATTTAATATATAGCCAGTTCGTTGTGTTGAGATAGAAATCTGTGAATTCAGCAATTTCCTACAGTTTGAGAAACTGCCTGCTTTCACACCTCTGCTCATGTTGAGTTATAAAGAATTGTTGGAATCCTGCACAGAAATGGACCGACTTCATTATCACATATAGTAGAGGTTTTAGCTGCACATTTCCTCTTTGCCTGAAGGAAAAACGATACCCTTGATAACCAAAGAACATTATTAAAACCAGTTTCCCAAAGAGTTTAATGATAACTAAATTATTTCTCCTTAAGAAAACCAAATTGGGAATCCAGTTATGCATATTACATTTGACACAGTAAGATTTTTGTATTGCTGGCTGTTAAATTGCAGGAGGATTTTATTTTTTATTGCACAATTCGTAGGATTAGCGGAGGGCTGGCATTTAAAACACATTTTGATTTTCAAATTAATTATCAAGGCTTTTATGAATACTGAGTCTGTCATTTCTATCTTCCCTTTACACTCCCTCCCCCAGGTTTTGCTGCTGCTCTGGCTGGAAGAGACATCTGGGCTTAATTATTCATCCACTGCATACTTTGCAGTTTGGTCACAGTAGTAGATTCATGAGAAAGATTTAATATTATCCAAGGTCAAGACCCTTTTATATAACACTTATTTAACAGCTGATCCTTCAGTTATTAATAATACTAACCAAACATGGACTTGAGTAGTTTCTTTTGAGCCCTAAAGAGTCATGGCTGTTTTTGTCATTTTCATCAAACCACATTAATACAGTATAAATACTGATTAAGAGTATATGGCTTAAAATCCCACCTCCAAAGTGCACCAGCGATATGACCTGAGAGGAACTTCTTAAGCTTTTTGATTCCTCAGTTTTCTCATACATAAAATGGAGACAAAAGAATCTTATTCATCAGGGTGTTGTGGGAATTAAATGAATTAATAAATGAAAAAGTATATTAAACAGTCCCTGGCTTATAAGTGCTTAACACGTGTAGCTATTATTACAGTGTCATTATGAATGAAATGCACAAAAGACCCAGTTTTAAATCTAGGCAAGTTCCGTGTTCTATTACCTTCAGATGATTTCAATTCCCACACTGTACCTTAATTTATCCCTTAATAAAATAGATTGCAAATTAAATTTCCTCTTGCCTACCAGTCAAGGCTGGTCTCACATTAAGCAGATGAGCTCCAAGCCTGACTGGCACAACTGAACCTCTTATGTGAAATACCACTTCTCACTTTCCCAGCTTCATCTTCCTCCTCATCCATATACACAACTTACAGTTTTCAATCAAAAAAATCTAAGTGACTAAATTGAGTTTAGGCTAAACATTAAGACTTCATTGACTATAACGACCTTAGCTTGACTTACTTTATCAGACATATAGCTGGATCCCAAAAACATGGTATATAGGATCGATCCACTATGGTAAAAATAGAGAGCCTCAGATAGGGTGAGTACAGCACAGTGTTCTTTGTAGTCTCAGGGGAAAAAAAAAATCCAGCTTTCCAGGAGACTATGGCTAAACACAGAAATAAGAGACTCAAGGGTAAGATCAGGCACAAAAATATGACCAATTCATTTAATTTGTATTTTTATACCTCTATGTGGAACTTACTGGGGGAGGCGGGGGACGAAGGAATAAAGGGGTTATATCCAATGAATGCCAAAGTGTGTCAAATACTGTAGAAAGGCTACAAAAGCAGGTATTTTAAAATCAGGGCTACAATAAATGAAACGACAGAGAGGATAAGCTAGATAATTGTAGTTTTTTAAACAAGGAAAATCAGAGATAAGAGAAAATTCTAATTAAAGAAAAGAGGAGAGGTTGAAAAAAATGGGTCATTTAGAGGGCCAAGAAGCTCAATGGGTAGAAATATTTAACGAGTTTGGGTCCATTTCCTTAGTTAAGAGTTTTGTGTTTAAATGGTAGTTTTTAATTGATGATTGTTTTAAAAAGGGCTTCCTTGGTGGCTCAGGGGTAAAGAATCCACCTGCCAGTTCAGGAAACCTGAATGCCATCCCTGGGTCCAGAAGATCCCCTGGAGAAGGAAATGGCAACTCTGCTCCAGTATTCTTGCCTGGGAAATCCCATGGACAGAGAGGTCTGGTGGACTATGGTCCATGGGGTCACAAAAGAGTCAGGCACAACTTAGCCACTAAAACTAAACAAGTTTTCAAAAAAGAGTAAGATACATCACCTGAAAGGAACGGATATTAAATTGGAAAATACCACAATCAGTCCTAAATCGGATGTGTTGTAAAGAATATTTTGTTTTTCACCATTTTGCATGATGCTTCTGTGAAATCTTTTATAGTAAAAAAAAAAATCTACAGAAACAACTGAAACCAAATAAAATCTCTTCTCAGAATAAAGCGAGTTCTTTGAAACTTGAGCTCTCCATTTAACAATTTGCAAGATGTTTCCATTGATGCTAATAGGCACTTTGGCATTGTTGTAATTTAGGGAATTTCTGGAGAAGCAAACCAGAAGCAGAATGAGTGGCTGTGGTTTGCTCTGCTCATTCGATCCACCCTGCACTGTGGAGTCAAGAGCTCAGAAAACACCATTGTTTTTCTTTACTTCAACCACAGAAACCACAGTCTGGCAATCCGCACACACTGTTTTCCTATCACAGGAGATTTTAATTCAATATATTTCTGAGTCATGGATGTTTCCAAAGGGAACATCAACTCAGAATGATAAACTCTTGAGATCACTCTGCTAATACCCCATCCCTACTAAAATTACTATACAGTGGAGGAAACTGACTTTCCAGAATGATGTGGTATCTTCCAAAGGCAGAATTATTATTATTATTATTATTATTATTATTATTTACAAAAAGAGTTACTTCACTGACCTTGTCAAACCTAATGGGTAGGATGGTGGAAGACGATTGTTCACTTCACTAAAGAATTCACAATAAGTTTCCCTTAAATATTTTTCTCATCTGGCACATTCAAAGTTTCCACTTACTAAATTCTAACGTACAACTAGCTCATTCAGGAACACTTCATTTGGGGAATTAGTTAATATCTAGAACTCATTTTCGTTCATGAAATACCAACCATGTAACAGGATACAAAGTACTCACCTTACAGAGGAAATCAACATGCCAGACCTGATTCTCCAATGTGTCTTGATAAAACAATTCATTGAAATCACCACTGTGACCAGCTGAGCTAGTTCCCAATCTAGCAGGAGCCCATTCTAACTGGAAGTCTCCATCAAGCGCTTTGCATTCTTTTCCAAATCACCGTGCACAGAGAAAATGAGGGAGATGGAAGAGGCCTGCATGATTACCGGGGACTTGCCTGGGACTATAGTGATTTCGGGCACCCTTCAACCACCTGGGCTGGTTCGACAGCATTCCAAAGGCACCATCAGGGAAGCTGGGGCCTAGAGTTCCTGGGCCTTATCAAAAACACTCTCCCCTCAGCAGGAGAAACAGGAGAACGCATTCATCATCACCATCAGACTCCACGATGAGTGCCATCTGTATGCTTCCCAGGCCAGCAGCCCCCTTTCTACAAGGAAACATGCCTCAGCAGACCTCTCTATGACAGAAGGTTTCCCTGGTCACCCACCAGCCACACCTTCCTTCTGACTCTCGTGGATCGTGCCACTGTTTTGCTTGGCCCAGGCAGTGCATTTACAGCCTCAAAGGAAGGGATAACGGCGGACTGACTCTTTCCACAAACTGCTTCTTATATGCGCTGCTCTCATTTGAATTCCACGTAGGACAGCTGATGATGTTACCCCCCAAAAAAGAAACTGGCTCAAAACAACCCCAGCCCCCAGCCCCACCCACTCGAGTCCGTTAGTCACCACACCTCTTTCAGGGCAGAACTAGGGCAGGTGGGTGAGCCTTTGCTTTGTAAGGGCACAGACCCTATCGGGGGGCCTTTGAGGGGACAAGCCCTCCCCCGTGTCCTCTGCTTCGGCTCCTCTCTGAACCTAGATAACAGGAGCTGATGAGCATTTCCCGAGTTGCTCCTGTTGCTGTTCAGTCGCTCAGTTGTGTCCGACTCTGCAACCCCATGGACTGCAGCACACCAGGCCTCCCTGTCCGTCACCAACTCCCAGAGCCTGCTCAAACGCATGCCCATTGAGTCGGTGATACCATCCATCCATCTCATCCTTTGTTGTTCCCTTCTCCTCCTGCCGTCAATCTTTCCCAGCGTCAGGGTTTTTTCTAATGAGTCAGCTCTTTGCATCAGGTGGATAAATTATTGGAGCTTTAGCTTCAGCATCAGTCCTTCCAATGAATATTCAGGTTGTTTTACAGGTGCCCAAACCGCCACCACATGAAGATGTTAACTACTCGATGACCATGAGCACATGGTCCCCAAGCCTGCTGGAAACCTGTTGGAGCCTGAGGATTGATAATGTTAACCCCAGGGACACTTCCCTGTTTTGCTTGCACATGAACTGGTCATGTACTCTGCAACTCCCTTCCCTCACATGGCCTTTCAAAATGCTTTCCCGAAACCCATCAGGGAACTTGAGTGCTTTTGAGCACTAGCTGTCCAGGACTGTCTATAATAAATGCTGCACTTTCCTTCACCACAACCCGATGTCAGTAGATCAGCTTTGCTGGGCACAAGTGAGTGGACCCAGGTTTGGTTTGTTAACATTTGGTTGTTATTCTTATATATAGGGCTTCCCTGGTGGTGCAGAGGTTAAAGCATCTGCCTGCAATGTGGGAGACTGGGTTCGATCCCTGGGTTGGGAAGATCCCCTGGAGAAGCAAATGGCAACCCACTCCAGTATTCTTGCCTGGAGAATCCCATGGACAGAGGAGCCTGTTGGGCTATAGTCCACGGGTCGCAAAGAGTCGGACATGACTGAATGACTTCACTTTCACTTATATATATGTATATATAATTAAATTTATTTATTTTTAATTGAAGCATAATTGTACTACAATATTGTGTTAGTTTCTGCCAAACATCAACACCATTGGCTGTTACTGACTTAGGGAGTGAACCAGAGAGGTTGCCTTTCTCAGTTCCCTCATATAAGAGGTGAGTTTCTGGAAACTTAGAGAAGCAAATAGGAACTTACCCAATATCTTTGTGACAAAGACTGTGTATTGTCCCTTTAAATGTCTAGGTTCCCTTGTTTGTGTAAGAAAGAGAACAGCCCAGCTGTTTTAAGGTACATGGCTTTCCAGTTCGTGATTGTATTTTCTTGCCTTTTTGGTTTCAAAGCGGGTGTAGCCTTATGACATAGAGGCAAAGTGTTGAATGCTAGTTCTAGGTCTTACCCTTAAACACAAGGCATGATTTTTTCCCTGTTTCTCTTCCCATTGACTGGAAAATAGGAAAGACTTGAAACCAGAGATGGGAGCCCCTTGTTGGGCGTGGCAGAATATCCCATGAGTCCTAGACCACTCACCTAGGGAGTGTTACCTTCTTAAGCCGCTTCATATTGGTGATGGTGGAAAGAAGGGCTCTTCCTTATAGAAGCTGAGCCTTCACAATACCTAGTGCAGTCAGTGAAATTCATCTCTTCTTGAGAGGAAGATACAAGCATCACTGTAGTAGCTTTGGACATTCCGTAAAGGTGACTAGTGTTTAGAAATAATATATGACCCCAGGAGACAATGAACTACTCCAGCACAGGCATCGTCAGCATTCCCAGCACATGGCACATAGTAGGTGCTTAATGAAAACGCTACAGTTTGGCACCAGGAGTTAAAACCACCACACCCCTTCTCCTTTCTCACTGTATCATCTACTTTCCCTGTCAATGCAGTGCTAATTTCTCAGGAGACAAATGAGGAACTTACTTCCCCAGTGAGAGATTAATTATTCCATGCCACTGCTACCTCCTGACCGTATCATTCTGTGACAGCATGCAAAGATAAATGGTAAGGCAACCATTTGAAAGGAAATCATTATGGCACCTCTCTGCTCTGTGTTATCACATTCATATCAGCATGGGAGATAACTTTGAAACTGCTTGTACTGCACTGAGAAGCAATGTTCTGGCTGGGGCCTGCAAAGATGAAAAAGTCCCTCCCTGCCTTCTTCAAAGCCTTCCTGGGGCAGTTTGCCTTTCAAAGGCACCCACGGCTTGTATGAAGGGCTGCCCCAGGAGCGGTGGGTACCATCGACCTTCTTCTCATAAGAGAAAGCAATCAGGGAGGAGAGGGGCCGTTTCCTGGCAGGGGGGAGGTTTGGGTGGCTGCGAACATTGGGATTGGCTGGTGGACTGTGAGTTCCAGCCGAGTCCCATGCTGGAAATATTGGAGCTGCCCTTCATCCAGCTCACCACTGGCTCTCCACAGGTTGGAAGGAGGAATCAGGGTCTCTATACGTGATCAACTAGGTGGTCGAAATTTCAGACAAAGACCCTGCTATTCCATGTAGTCATTTTTGCTTTTAACGTTCTACTAAATTAAAGGTGCGGTAGAAACACCTACTCAGTTAATGTACTGTACGCAGGACTATGCTAGCTCTAACATGCTTTATCCTAACACAGACGTGAATTGTGTAGAGCTTCACAGGAACACTCTCACTTTGCTTCAGGGAGAAGATGACTCTCATTAGAGGCCAGCAATGTAAGACTCAGCCCCTTTTTCCTGCAAGGGGGGAGCCTTGTAGAATTTCAGCTGATTTGCACACATGTGAAATGACTCATTTTCCCCACCCAGGGCTCTGGGAATCTGAGCTTCAGATCAGGGGCTAAGAGAAGTGTTGCTCAAAACCTATCAGATCTGAATGAAAAAAAAAAAAAAATAGATCCAGGATTTCTCCTGTAGCTGGTTCCCTCTAGGCCAAAGGAATGAGTATAATATTTGCACAGCGGGAGCCCTTTTTTTTTTCCCCTCCAACTGTCATAAAATAGCAACAAGAAAATAAGAGTCATTCACCGCAGATGAAGTGAAACAAAAAGAAAAGAGAAATGAGATTTCTCAGCCTCAAAGGTTAGACGCGCTAATGTTTTTCTTATACCTAATCACCTGAAGGTATACATGGGGCTGCGACCTAAAACAAATAAGCCATTTGGGCTGTGCTTCGCTGAATTTATGCCACCCTGGGCCTGATGCAGGCTATCCTGGCACCCTGTGGTTACAGGCACTGTCCTCTGGCCTTTACTGAAAAGTTGAAGTGACCTTGAGTGGCAACACACCGCTGGATAGGTCTCCAGAAAAGCATGTATTTATTTCAGAAAATAGCGTCTGTATCCTTAACCTGATTAGTCAGCAAGGATTTTCTATATATACAATGCTCATGGTTCCTCTCAAACTTGCTGCCAATACACTCCTGGTCCAGTAAAACTGCAGTTAACCAGAAACCAACCAATGTAAGGTTTAAATAAGTGTGCTTTCTTATTATTATATGATTTCACTCAGATTTTAGTAGTCTAGGGTGTTTTTCAACACCAACAACCAACTCTCCAATTCCTCAGGCACCAAAAGGGTGTCCTACATTTCAATTCAATTCTGATATGTACAACTCAGAGTTAGCATCAAATTCTGTAGGTGAAAGGCTCTGACCTGAAACAGGAGGGAAGGGGCAGGTCACAACCTTTAAAAGAATGACACGGCCATGTAGAACCAACCAGGTCCAAGAAGTGGAAGCTTCAACTTCCAGTGGACCTTGAGCCTCATTCTACGCTCACTGTGATACATTAGCTAAATGACACACGCAGCAGTGTCATGACAGTCCTGAGGCCACCATAAAAGGCCACAAAGTGGGTGGTGGCCCAGCTCCTGGAAATCCCCACCCCTTCTTCAGATAGTTAGAATAATCCTTTCACTCATTAGCCTATGGAATTACCCAGCCATAAAAATAACCACCTCATATCTGAGGGTCTCTCATGATGACCCACATTCTTTCTGGGGAGGGCATTTCTCTCAGAGCTATTTTCACCTTTTGAGATGGATGGTATTTTGTCTGTGAAACGTGTATCACTCTAAATAAATCCACTTCTTCTTATCACTTTGTCTCTCACTGAATTCTTTCTGCAATGAGACATCAAGAACCTGAGCTTCATTAAGTCCTGAGAACAGGTGTGTGATCTCCATTAAAATACTGTGGGTTCAAGTCCCCAGCTGAATTGTGTGGTTTCAGCTCCATAAGACCGTCCTCAATTCAGATGTCAGCCACGAGTACTGAGCTCCCAGGTTACCCTACACTTCTGTCCAACTTGGCTCCCAAGGTTTGATGATTTTCTTGAATGGCTCACAGGACTCAGACACTTGAGTTATGTTCACCAGCTTAATATAAAGATACAAATGAAGAGCCACATTAAGAAGTGCCTAGGACAAGGTGGTAGGAGCTACCATTTCTGTGGAGTAAGGGTACACTTCCATCCTGGAGGATGTGGGTGCATCCTCCAGTTCAAAAGCTCTCTCAGTTTCCTTGTTCAAGACATTTTGTAAAGCTCAATCTCCAACCCCCCTCCTTTTCCTGGAGTTGAGATATGGAGTTGAGATTCCACCCTCTAATCACTTGATCTTTCTGGATCCATCCTGAACCTACCTAGGGATCCATTCAAAGTCACTTCATTAGCATAAATGCAGGTGTGACTGAAAGGGGCTTACCAGAAACCACAGACGATAATACAATCACTCAGGGAATTCCAAAGGTTTGGGGAACTCTACCAGGAACTGAACCAGGAACTAGGGACGAAGACCAAATTATGCTTCAAACAGAAAGTGGCAAATGCTAAGCTTATCAGAAATAATATTTTAGGCAACAAATAACTGGAAATGCTGTAATATCAATAGAGATTTCACTTAATTTTCTTAAGTACTGAAAGTGAAAGTGAAGTTGCTCAGTCATGTCCGACTCTTTGCAACCCTGTGGACTGTAGCCCACCAGGCTCCTCTGTCCATGGGATTCTCCAGGCAAGAATACTGGAGTGGGTTGCCATTTCCTGACTCAAGGATCGAACCCAGGTCTCCTGCACTGCAGGCAGACGCGTTACCCTCTGAGCCACCAGGGAAGCCCTTTCTTAAGTACTATGTGTTCATATGGCTAAATAATTTTATCAATAGCAAAATCATACTGAAATGGAGCAGGACTCTGTGGAGTTCTCCTGGGTACAAATCTTTTCTGTGTCCACCATTTCTTGTTTGCAGGAAATAGGATTCATTCAGCTTCCTTGACCTTCCCTGAGTTCCCAAGAGTAGATTAAAACCCCAAAGAAAAGCAATGTCAAAGAAGGTTCAAATTACTGCACAACTGCAGTCATCTCACACACTAGCAAAGTAATGCTCAAAATTCTCCAAGCAAGACTTCAACAGTATGTGAACGAGAACTTTGAGATGTTCAAGCTGGATTTAGAAAAGGCAGAGGAACCAGAGATCAAACTGCCAACATCTGTTGGATCCTCAAAAAAGCAAGAGACTTTCAGAAAAACATCTACTTCTGCTTCACTGATTATGTTAAAGCCTTTGACTGTGTGGATCACAACAAACTGTGGGAAATTCTTAAAGAGGTGTGAATACCAGACCATCTTACCTGCCTCCTGAGAAATCTGTATGCAGGTCAAAAAGCAACAGTTAGAACTAGACATGGAACAATGGACAGGTTCCAAATCAGAAAAGGAGTACATCAAGGCTGTATATTGTCACCTTGCTTATTTAACTGATAGGCAGAGTATATCATGTGAAATGTTGGGCTGGATGAAATACAAGTTGGAATCAAGATTGCTAGGAGAAATATCAATAATCTCAGATATGCAGATGATACCACCCTTATGGCAGAAAGTGAAGAGGAACTAAAAAGCCTCTTGATGAAAGTGAAAGAGGAGAGTGAAAAAGCTGGCTCAAAACTCAACATTCAAAAAACGAAGATCATGGCATCTGGTCCCATCACTTCATGGCAAATAGATGGGGAAACAATGGATACAGTGAGATACTTTATTTTCTTGGGCTCCAAAATCACTGCAGATGGTGATGGCAGCCTTGAAATTAAACGACTCTTGCTCCTTGGAAGAAAAACTATGACCAATGTAGACAGCATATTGAAAAGCAAAGACATCACTTTGCTAACAAAAGTCCGTCTAGTCAAAGCTATGATTTTTCCAGCAGTCATGTATGGATGTGAGAGTCGGACCATAAAGAAAGCTGAGTGCCAAAGAATTGATGCTTTTGAACTATGGTGTTGGAGAAGACTCTTGAGTGTCTCTTGGTCTGTAAGGAGATCCAACTAGTCCATCCTAAAGGAAATCATTACTGAATATTCATTGGAAGGACTGATGCTGAAGCTGAAACTCCAATACTTTGGCCACCTGATGGGAAGAACTGACTCATTAGAAAAGACCCTGATGCTGAGAAAGATTGAAGGCAGGGGGAGAAGGGGAGGACAGAGGATGAGATGCAAGGGAAGGGATGCAGAAACTAAGGAGGAACAGTCAAGAAACAATGGTGCTGCTGTGGGACAAGGTTTTGGTTCCTCCTCAAAGAACATGCGTAAGAATGTCTTTAAATTCTTCTGCAGGAACTAGGGTCCCCACCCACGTGTGTTAGTGGCTCAGCCCTGTCAGATGCTGCGACCCCTTGGACGGTAGCCTGCCAGGCTCCTCTGTCCATGGGATTTCCCAGGCCAGAATACTGGAGTGGGTTTCCAGTTCCTTCTCCAGAGGATCTTCCTGACTCAGGGATAGAACCCAGGTCTTCCACACTGCAGGCAGATTTTTACCATCTGAGCCACCAGGAAAGTCGTCCTACCCACGTGGAAGATGGTACATTCTGGCTGAGTACAAGATTGCTGGAGCACTGCCCCGTTAGCTAACCACCAAACAATCAGAAGAAAGTCTGCACACAGTGGAAGGTAAGGAAGACTAACTCCCTCACCAAGTGACTCTCCCTTTAAAGACTTTGATGGCCAAGTGGAATCTTCAAAGTTGATGTTTGGATATGAGTCTGCCATCTCCCCAGGTTACCATCCTCCTAAATAAAGCAACCTTTCTGTTCCCACCAGCACTTGTCCTTCAAGCATTAGCTTGAGTGGCAAGCAGCTGAACCTGAGCTTGGTAACAACACCAGCAACATTTATTGAACACCAACAATTTGCCAGACACCGTGCTAGGTACTTTATGTATTATTTACAATTTTCTCCAAAAACACTGCAAATGGAAAAGGAAGGTAATTCTGCCAAAGTCACATGGATTCTCTTGATATTAGAAGCAGACACGGGTCTGCTTGACCTCAAGGCAGTCTCTTTCCCTTGTCATCTATCTCATGTTAATTACTTGAGAATCATAGTGATAAAGCTGTTACAGTGCATGAACTTACATCCTCAGAGAACAGTAACAACTCTATTTAATTTTCTGTATTTCAGAGCTCAAGGAATTTTTCAACAAATGATTAAGCAAAAGGCATTCATCCCCCTGGACTTTCAACACATCATTTGGCTTATATGTTGCCTTCAGGAAGATCCCCTGGGGAAAGGAATGGCTCCCCACTCCAGTTTTCTTGCCTGGAGAATTCCATGGACAGAGGAGCATGGAAGGCTATGGTCCAAAGAATTGGAAAGACTGAGCAACTAACACTATCGCTTTTTGCCTTCCTCATCTGTAAACTGCAAATAATAGCACCATGCACACAAAGCTCTCAGCTTCCCACACAGCACCCGGTAAGCACTGTATTCAGGGAAGTGATAGTTACAACCAGTGGACAATTCAGATTAATAATCACAGAACTCTCCATTAGCACTGGGGAAATACTTGTGCAAAGTCAACTGAAACAGTACTCGATGCACTTTAGATTCAACATACTAGTCCTTTTATTGAATGAATTAAGTTGTGGTCAGTGTGCAAAGATTAGTGCATTAAATGTTTTTTTGTCTGGTTTTTTTTTTTTTTTTCCCCTGCTAAGTTAAATCATTACAATGGAATGAAGTTACGTGAAAACAATTCTACAGTCAAATATTGTATCCAGACAGATGTTGTCAATCTCATGACTGAGAAAACAACACCATTACTAAAACTGAACCCTGTGGGGCTCCTGGTCATAGGGACCTTTCTGGGTCCCCTGTTTCCTGTCTGTAGGGAATAAGCTTCAGCCTCCAGGACCTTTCCTGAGTTCCAAAGGGTAGGTTCAAACAGCTGCTAATCAAGTAGGGGAGGGCATGCAGAGACAAGGGAGGAACAGTCAAGAAACAATAGTTCAGCCTTGGGACAGGATGCTGGTCCCCCCTCGATGGATACACAGACAATATCTTACATCCTTGAGCTCTTAAAATGCCAAGAAAAGGAAGATTGAACTATTTGATGAAGCATTCTTCAGGGAACATCAGGAGACCCCCGAGGCCAGATTAAAGGCAGGCAGATTAAAGGATGAGACCCTGTACTCATCCTGATTCTTATCAGCACCACTGCTATAAAACTTCTTATCACATCCTCCCGGGTTGGAATGTACAACTTTCCAGGCCATAAGCCTGCTGGGTTCGCCATTGCCTGGCAAAGGAATAAAGCTGTTCTTCCTGATTTTACCCAAAATTCCGTCTCAAAGATTTGATTTGGCACTGGTGCACAGAGGCTGAGCTTTCAGCATCAGTACTTCTAACGCAGCTGTCACTAAACTGCAGAAACTGAGTCAGACCAGGACATTTGAAAGCAAATCCTACATCTTAGTCTCTAAGTTCACATGAATGACTTTAATTAAAATTTGCTTTTTTTAAACAAATTAGACAACAGGAACAGAAAAATCCAGCCTCAGTCTCTGGTTTCTATGCTGTCAAGACAAAGAAGAGATAAAAAAATACTGATCTCTTTAGCAAAAAAATATTGCAGGAGTCTTTTCCTTGGAAAGACAGTAGGAATTTCCTCCAAAGTGCATCTAAACTCTACTTCTGTAAGCTCCCTGGGATGCCCGTTTGTCACAGTGGGGAGCATTTGACAGTTTCTTGAAGAGCCTCTAGGCAGAAATATGAATCAGGTTAGATTCCTGCCTTGGACTGATACTCCTCAGGGCCATATCCATGTATAAAAAGTGCACCCAGATGTTAGCAGACAACTGCACCGCCATTTTCCCCCTTCCAGAATTTCTGTCAGGAAACACTGTAGAGTTATGACTGTATAAATACGCTGTGAATGAGATCCAGTAACAAAAACCGGTGTTGTTTACTCATAAGTTATATCAGGCCATGTGGGAACATAAGGCTCTTGACACTGCTTATTTCAACATTTCACTGAAAGATCACAAAATGTGTCTGATACAGGCCATACTTTCTCTAACCTCTTGGAATGGAACAAGGGAATCAATGGGGAAATCTGTACACAAGGTCAGAACTGGACATGACCTAGTCCAACACAACCTCTACATCGGCAGTTTTGCCCAATGTCACTCAGCTTGTTAGTAGAGAGTAAGAAATGGAATTCAACTCTCCCCTTGCAATCCTAGTCCTTCCGTAAAGCCACACTCCCCTACGGCAGCCACTGGGACCTGGAGGTAAAGTAGAACAGTCAAGATGAGCTTCAGAGAAAGAAGCAAATCACGCATCACAGGTTTCCTTAAGAAACTCATAGAATTGTCTGTGTCTCAAATCCCATTTCTGCTAAACTGAATAAAGTGAAAGTGAAGTCGCTCAGTCGTGTCCGACTCTTTGCGACTCTGTGGACTGTAGCCCACCAGGCTCCTCCATCCATGGGATTCTCCAGGCAAGAGTACTGGAGTGGGTTGCCATTGCCTTCTCTGCTAAACTGAATAAAGGGAGCATCAAAGACTATTTTCGGAGCCCACTTGTCATTTTTGCCTTGTTTGGCAAAATGGAAATTTCCAGACATGTGTCAATCTAAAAGTCCTACAGGAGTTCTAAATTTCTTGGCCCACTTTTTATGTTTGCCTATTTTTCAATACCAAAAATAGTTATTCTAAGAAACTATCCTGAAAAGACTTGAAAACCAGAGCGATCTCTCTGATCTTCCAAATATGTGAGCAGCTTCTACAGTGGGCTTTGCTGGGCGTGCTTGCAGGTATGGCAATGAATGCAGGCCACTGGGCTTCACGACCTCGTCCCAGGCCCCCTACCTTCTCCACTCTTCCACACACATCACCACCAGTCCCATCTGCTTCCTCACTTAGTCACCTCAAGACTCTGGGCAAATTCCCCCTTTTCCATTAAATCTTCTTGAAATCTTTCCAGTATCACTCACTGTGGGCTTATATCTGTGTTAGTTTCTTACTAAATTTTAAGCTTCTCCAGTACACCGTAAATCCCTTGAGGGCACCAACATGCCACTGTTTTGCAGTTGCCACAGAGCTTTGTATATAATCAGAGCTCAGAAATAAATGTGGATAGTTTTTCTCCCTAACGCTTGGAGAACAGAAGTCATAGCTTATACTTTTGAAGTACTTCCCATAGCATTCCAGGCAGGATACTGAGGTTGATTTACACAGTTCAGAGTTGATGTACATTATGGGATATGCAGGAGCATCTGTGGTCTCTGTTTACAATGCACCAAGAACACCTCCACATACTCGCCCTGACCCAATTGTGACAACCCAAAATGTTTTCAGACATTGCTCAAAGTCTTCCTGAGGTGGGGATGTGCGGGGGTCAGAAGTCACCCCTGGTTCAGACTCACAAAATATATTACATTTATAGCCATAATAGAGGTTCCAGATATAAAGAGTATATTGTAAACTTTCTGGATCTCTGTGACTTAGAGAGAAGTTATCAGTAAAAAACAGATAACTAGTGGCTGCTGCTGCTGCTAAGTCGCTTCAGTCATGTCTGACTCTTAGTGACCCCATGGACTGCAGCCTACCAGGCTCCTCCGTCCATGGGATTTTCAGGCAAGAGGACCGGAGTGGGTTGCCATTGCCTTCTCTGATAGCTAGTGGGAGCCTGCTATATTCGCAGGGAGCTCAATTCAGTTCTCTGTGGTGACCGAGATGGGTTGGAAGGGGTGAGTGTGAGGAAGGTCTAAGAGAGAGGGGATATATGTATACATACAGCTTATTTCACTTTGTTATAGAGCAGAAACTAAGACAACACATTTTAACACAAATTAAAAAAAAAAAAAAAGTATGGTACAATCAAGACTCAAGTTCCTTCTGAACAGTGGGCCCTTCAGAGCCATCTTTTAAGCAGATGTTTTAGCTAGCCTGTCTCTGAGGCTGGAGTAAGGACTGGGCCACATGTGTGCCAGCGCTGCTTTGTAAACCTGAGCAGGCTGAGCGACATCTATAAGGAGGCGCATGAAAAACAGATCACTTTCTTTCTGCTCTTGCCCATGGCAGCCATCTGACCAAGGAGAGACAAGTGCTTTGCTGAAAGAATAGTCCTCCGTTCCTGAGCCTGGGAGATCTAGCTTGGAGTACAATTTCATAGAAATTTGAACTCGGAGTCAAAAGAAAACAAAAATGAGGCAGTCAATTAAAAGGCATCGTCTGAGAGAGGAGAGGGTTTGGTCTGTGCTAAGTTCGGTGCTCCAGAGACCAGCATGGAGCTGGTCTCCACTGTGTCAGCTTTACTAAGTTAACTCCACCCTGTCAGCTTTACCAGTTGGTGCTTGTGCCTTGCATGGCAAGCTCCTGTGAGGGGGAAGGCAAATTTGTCTCAGTCTCAGAGGTTCACTGGTGAACCAATAAAGAGATGAACCTGAGTAAACACTTCCTGAAAAAGGTAGCGATTAATTCTAAAAATGGTAATTTATCACAGAGCTGCAAAGGGACACGGGGCCCCTGGGGCGTGCTTTCAGGTGGCTATTCATTGCCGTGTCTGAAATTTCATTTGTCTCCTCTATACAAACACCTTCACAAAAGGGTAAGAGGGGACTCAGCAAAGGGGAAAATAAAGGAGGAGGCAGAATGAGAGCCCTGCCCAGGTTATTAATGGGGTGGACTCGAACTTCATGAATCTTAACATTCTGCTCTTGGAATGAGCGACTGATCATTTTAGATGCTACAATGTACCCAAGACTTGGGGCAAACGCTAGTCCAGGGCAGGGGTCGGGGGGTGTCTGGCCACATGTCTTAAGATTAAACAGCTGGCGGTGGGCAGGTCCCAGAGAGGGAGAGGCAAGCGTGAAGGGAACAGCAGGTTTTTGGTCTCTTTCTCCCTCATCCCTCCTTCTACTCCCATTTCAGCCACCCTGTCACCATTTCCATCTCCTTCCTATCAGCCTCCTAGAATTCACAAAGCAGCCAGTTGTAAAAATGAAGATTTGGGTATGATATTTTCAAGTCTCACCTCAACGCTAGTTGTATTTCTCTCTGATGCGTGCTCATATACACGCCAGGTCTCCTAGAGTCCTGCTCTTCCTCTAGATTGCAGTTATCTTGCCAGTGTGGTGGACCTAGGTGGATGGTATCAGTTCAGTTCAGTTCAGTTCAGTCGCTCAGTCGTGTCTGACTCTTTGCGACCCCATGAATCGCAGCACGCCAGGCCTCCCTATCCATCACCATCTCCCGGAGTAGTAAACAGAAAAGACTCCGAATAAAATTCATTCGAAAGCATAATAGCCAGACATAGCCAAGTGCACTCCTTACTTTCAGTAATTCAAGAGGAGAGAAATGATCTTAAGTGATGATCCTTTATATAGCAGGTATTTTGTTACATTTGACCCACCCATCTGTCCATCCATATATCAATACATTTTTATTTAAAAAAATATCGAATGCCTGCCAAATGGCAGGCGCTAATAGAAGTGTCTATCCAAACGAAGACTAAAATCTATTAAGAGAGGCAGATATGAAAAGACAATTACAATATAATAGAATGGATACTATAGTAATGATAAGCTCCATTACTATGGAAACACAAGAGAGAGGCACCTGGATTCCAGATAAGATATCCCCAAAGATGTAAAGTCTGAGCTGAGTGTTTTGGGAAGAACATGAGCTAGCCAGAAGAAAAAAGATTGAGAGATTGAGTTCTCAACATAGAGACCAGCATGTCTATGGCTGAAAACAGGAAAGTTCATTTGCGAATTCACGATGGCAAGCAAGTCAGCCTGGCTAGAGCATTATGGGAGAGGGGTGGGGTCAAATGAATGAGAAAGAAAGCAGATGCTTGCATGAAGCATGCGATCCTAAGATCAGATTTTATCCTGAAGGCCTTGGGATCCTTTGGAGGTTTTAAGCTAGGAGATGGCATAGGCACATGTACTCTGCAAAAAGTTACCCGGACACCACTGTGGAAACTTGTACCGCTGGGCAAGACTGGCGTCCGGGAAGGCAGTTACGAAACTACGAGAGCAAACAAGATAATGGCAGCGATGGTGCTCAGTAGGTAAAGGGAGATGTTCAGAGGATTTGTGTGAACCACACGTCAATCCTGTTGTGAAAGCAGTAGTTGCTCAGTTGGACCTGACTCTGCGACCCCTGGACTGTAGCCCACCAGGCTCCTCTGTCCAGGGGATTCTCCAGGCAAGAATACCCGAGTGGGTAGCCATTCCCTTCTCCAGGGGGTCTTCCCGACCCAGGGATCAAACTTGCATCTCCTGTACTGCCTGAACCACCAGGGAAGCCCTGTTAGATCTTCCATGCTGCCAAGTCGCTTCAGTCGTGTCTGACTCTGTGTGACCCCATAGATGGCAGCCCACCAGGCTCCGCCGTCCTGGCATTCTCCAGGCAAGAACACTGGAGTGGGTTGCCATTTCCTTCTCCAGTGCATGAAAGTGAAAAGTGAAAGTGAGGTCGCTGAGTCGTGTCCGACTCTTCGCGACCCCATGGACTGCAGCCCACCAGGCTCCGCCGTCCATGGGATTTTCCAGGCAAGAGTACTGGAGTGAGATGCCCTCGCCTTCTCTGAGATCTTCCACAGGCCCATCCATCAAGTGGAGTTAAATACCTTGCTTAAGGTTCTACAGGAGTAAACCAGTGGCGATGTCATAAAATCTTCACTGTCTAACTCCAGTGGCCTTTCTCTTACCAGGCTCCTCCATCCATGGGATTCTCCAGGCAAGAGTACTGGAGTGGGTTGCCATTGCCTTCTCTGCTAAACTGAATAAAGGGAGCATCAAAGACTATTTTCGGAGCCCACTTGTCATTTTTGCCTTGTTTGGCAAAATGGAAATTTCCAGACATGTGTCAATCTAAAAGTCCTACAGGAGTTCTAAATTTCTTGGCCCACTTTTTATGTTTGCCTATTTTTCAATACCAAAAATAGTTATTCTAAGAAACTATCCTGAAAAGACTTGAAAACCAGAGCGATCTCTCTGATCTTCCAAATATGTGAGCAGCTTCTACAGTGGGCTTTGCTGGGCGTGCTTGCAGGTATGGCAATGAATGCAGGCCACTGGGCTTCACGACCTCGTCCCAGGCCCCCTACCTTCTCCACTCTTCCACACACATCACCACCAGTCCCATCTGCTTCCTCACTTAGTCACCTCAAGACTCTGGGCAAATTCCCCCTTTTCCATTAAATCTTCTTGAAATCTTTCCAGTATCACTCACTGTGGGCTTATATCTGTGTTAGTTTCTTACTAAATTTTAAGCTTCTCCAGTACACCGTAAATCCCTTGAGGGCACCAACATGCCACTGTTTTGCAGTTGCCACAGAGCTTTGTATATAATCAGAGCTCAGAAATAAATGTGGATAGTTTTTCTCCCTAACGCTTGGAGAACAGAAGTCATAGCTTATACTTTTGAAGTACTTCCCATAGCATTCCAGGCAGGATACTGAGGTTGATTTACACAGTTCAGAGTTGATGTACATTATGGGATATGCAGGAGCATCTGTGGTCTCTGTTTACAATGCACCAAGAACACCTCCACATACTCGCCCTGACCCAATTGTGACAACCCAAAATGTTTTCAGACATTGCTCAAAGTCTTCCTGAGGTGGGGATGTGCGGGGGTCAGAAGTCACCCCTGGTTCAGACTCACAAAATATATTACATTTATAGCCATAATAGAGGTTCCAGATATAAAGAGTATATTGTAAACTTTCTGGATCTCTGTGACTTAGAGAGAAGTTATCAGTAAAAAACAGATAACTAGTGGCTGCTGCTGCTGCTAAGTCGCTTCAGTCATGTCTGACTCTTAGTGACCCCATGGACTGCAGCCTACCAGGCTCCTCCGTCCATGGGATTTTCAGGCAAGAGGACCGGAGTGGGTTGCCATTGCCTTCTCTGATAGCTAGTGGGAGCCTGCTATATTCGCAGGGAGCTCAATTCAGTTCTCTGTGGTGACCGAGATGGGTTGGAAGGGGTGAGTGTGAGGAAGGTCTAAGAGAGAGGGGATATATGTATACATACAGCTTATTTCACTTTGTTATAGAGCAGAAACTAAGACAACACATTTTAACACAAATTAAAAAAAAAAAAAAAGTATGGTACAATCAAGACTCAAGTTCCTTCTGAACAGTGGGCCCTTCAGAGCCATCTTTTAAGCAGATGTTTTAGCTAGCCTGTCTCTGAGGCTGGAGTAAGGACTGGGCCACATGTGTGCCAGCGCTGCTTTGTAAACCTGAGCAGGCTGAGCGACATCTATAAGGAGGCGCATGAAAAACAGATCACTTTCTTTCTGCTCTTGCCCATGGCAGCCATCTGACCAAGGAGAGACAAGTGCTTTGCTGAAAGAATAGTCCTCCGTTCCTGAGCCTGGGAGATCTAGCTTGGAGTACAATTTCATAGAAATTTGAACTCGGAGTCAAAAGAAAACAAAAATGAGGCAGTCAATTAAAAGGCATCGTCTGAGAGAGGAGAGGGTTTGGTCTGTGCTAAGTTCGGTGCTCCAGAGACCAGCATGGAGCTGGTCTCCACTGTGTCAGCTTTACTAAGTTAACTCCACCCTGTCAGCTTTACCAGTTGGTGCTTGTGCCTTGCATGGCAAGCTCCTGTGAGGGGGAAGGCAAATTTGTCTCAGTCTCAGAGGTTCACTGGTGAACCAATAAAGAGATGAACCTGAGTAAACACTTCCTGAAAAAGGTAGCGATTAATTCTAAAAATGGTAATTTATCACAGAGCTGCAAAGGGACACGGGGCCCCTGGGGCGTGCTTTCAGGTGGCTATTCATTGCCGTGTCTGAAATTTCATTTGTCTCCTCTATACAAACACCTTCACAAAAGGGTAAGAGGGGACTCAGCAAAGGGGAAAATAAAGGAGGAGGCAGAATGAGAGCCCTGCCCAGGTTATTAATGGGGTGGACTCGAACTTCATGAATCTTAACATTCTGCTCTTGGAATGAGCGACTGATCATTTTAGATGCTACAATGTACCCAAGACTTGGGGCAAACGCTAGTCCAGGGCAGGGGTCGGGGGGTGTCTGGCCACATGTCTTAAGATTAAACAGCTGGCGGTGGGCAGGTCCCAGAGAGGGAGAGGCAAGCGTGAAGGGAACAGCAGGTTTTTGGTCTCTTTCTCCCTCATCCCTCCTTCTACTCCCATTTCAGCCACCCTGTCACCATTTCCATCTCCTTCCTATCAGCCTCCTAGAATTCACAAAGCAGCCAGTTGTAAAAATGAAGATTTGGGTATGATATTTTCAAGTCTCACCTCAACGCTAGTTGTATTTCTCTCTGATGCGTGCTCATATACACGCCAGGTCTCCTAGAGTCCTGCTCTTCCTCTAGATTGCAGTTATCTTGCCAGTGTGGTGGACCTAGGTGGATGGTATCAGTTCAGTTCAGTTCAGTTCAGTCGCTCAGTCGTGTCTGACTCTTTGCGACCCCATGAATCGCAGCACGCCAGGCCTCCCTATCCATCACCATCTCCCGGAGTAGTAAACAGAAAAGACTCCGAATAAAATTCATTCGAAAGCATAATAGCCAGACATAGCCAAGTGCACTCCTTACTTTCAGTAATTCAAGAGGAGAGAAATGATCTTAAGTGATGATCCTTTATATAGCAGGTATTTTGTTACATTTGACCCACCCATCTGTCCATCCATATATCAATACATTTTTATTTAAAAAAATATCGAATGCCTGCCAAATGGCAGGCGCTAATAGAAGTGTCTATCCAAACGAAGACTAAAATCTATTAAGAGAGGCAGATATGAAAAGACAATTACAATATAATAGAATGGATACTATAGTAATGATAAGCTCCATTACTATGGAAACACAAGAGAGAGGCACCTGGATTCCAGATAAGATATCCCCAAAGATGTAAAGTCTGAGCTGAGTGTTTTGGGAAGAACATGAGCTAGCCAGAAGAAAAAAGATTGAGAGATTGAGTTCTCAACATAGAGACCAGCATGTCTATGGCTGAAAACAGGAAAGTTCATTTGCGAATTCACTATGGCAAGCAAGTCAGCCTGGCTAGAGCATTATGGGAGAGGGGTGGGGTCAAATGAATGAGAAAGAAAGCAGATGCTTGCATGAAGCATGCGATCCTAAGATCAGATTTTATCCTGAAGGCCTTGGGATCCTTTGGAGGTTTTAAGCTAGGAGATGGCATAGGCACATGTACTCTGCAAAAAGTTACCCGGACACCACTGTGGAAACTTGTACCGCTGGGCAAGACTGGCGTCCGGGAAGGCAGTTACGAAACTACGAGAGCAAACAAGATAATGGCAGCGATGGTGCTCAGTAGGTAAAGGGAGATGTTCAGAGGATTTGTGTGAACCACACGTCAATCCTGTTGTGAAAGCAGTAGTTGCTCAGTTGGACCTGACTCTGCGACCCCTGGACTGTAGCCCACCAGGCTCCTCTGTCCAGGGGATTCTCCAGGCAAGAATACCCGAGTGGGTAGCCATTCCCTTCTCCAGGGGGTCTTCCCGACCCAGGGATCAAACTTGCATCTCCTGTACTGCCTGAACCACCAGGGAAGCCCTGTTAGATCTTCCATGCTGCCAAGTCGCTTCAGTCGTGTCTGACTCTGTGTGACCCCATAGATGGCAGCCCACCAGGCTCCGCCGTCCTGGCATTCTCCAGGCAAGAACACTGGAGTGGGTTGCCATTTCCTTCTCCAGTGCATGAAAGTGAAAAGTGAAAGTGAGGTCGCTGAGTCGTGTCCGACTCTTCGCGACCCCATGGACTGCAGCCCACCAGGCTCCGCCGTCCATGGGATTTTCCAGGCAAGAGTACTGGAGTGAGATGCCCTCGCCTTCTCTGAGATCTTCCACAGGCCCATCCATCAAGTGGAGTTAAATACCTTGCTTAAGGTTCTACAGGAGTAAACCAGTGGCGATGTCATAAAATCTTCACTGTCTAACTCCAGTGGCCTTTCTCTTCTTACTGGGCTGAGCACAATTATCCCTCAATGGAATTCTTATAATGCGTTAAGTCCTAGGAATTAAAAAATGAGTAAGAAGCTTCCAGGCAACAAGTTGCTCAGAACAGAGTAGACAGTTAGCAACTTCAGGTTACTCTACCCTGTATCCTTGTCTCTTGCTTTAATCCAAGCAGTTAGCTCCAATATAGGTCTTTTATAATTCATTCTCACTGTCAAGAAAAGAATCCAGATCCTGAGTTTACAGTTCTTCCCTTGATTTCATTCCATTACCTAAGTAAGTCCTTCCTCTCCTTGTGGCCAGCCATTTACAAATATCCACAACTCGTAATGTCATTTTCTCTAACTTGTCATTTAGCCAAACACCACAAATTTAGCTCCTTTAAACCTGCACAACTTATTCCTTCACTTTCCTTAATCAATCCTCTTGCCTCTGACAGGTCTGTCTACGTCTTGAAAGATCCTATGGAAGCAAAAGATACAGTGCTCTTATTAATGATTCTTCTTTTACATCATGCATTCTCACCATTTTCAAGCCCCTTTTTATTACTTGAGAAACGTTGCATGAAAATAACAGTATATGTCTTGAGAAGCTTGTCTCCTCCAACTGTTCATTTCTCCAAGGAGACCCACACACCACCCACCTTTTCTATCCTAAAGAATAACACTGTCAAAAGAGAAGGGGCAGTCACCACGATTAACATGCTACCAGGCAGTCACGATCCGTTTCTGCAATTAGTTGAGTAGTAAGATATTTTGTTGTTCTTTTAAGGCTGCAGGAGGATGTACGAAGAATAAAAATAAAATTTATCTGCAAGATGTTTCTAAATGGAATGCATTTATGACATTCTTATAGGGCTTATTTGCAGCTCTTTAAAAATAATTGACTATCTAATTAGAGAGATAGATTACATCAGTATAGAACACACATACAGATAAATATTGCTTTTTGATAGCCTCCACTATCTAGAAACACACAGAGTAAAACTCATTCAGTAGCTTCACTCTTGGGTTCTCTCTATCTGCATACATCCAAAACAGAAGCTCAAACAAAAGCTCACAGCGTTCACCGTGTAAATAAATGTAATTCTCGAATTCTCTACAGACTGAAAGTTCCCATGGTGTACACACACATGCACACACACATACACAGTGATCACCATTCTGTAGAATTTCTCTCTAGTTTGTTGAATGCTCTGATACCATTGAGAAAATATAATGGGTTTAATATTTTTTTATCTTCAGACAGTTCATTTATGACCCTTTCATATCTGCCTGAAGTATATCAGTGGGAAGGAAGACTTGGAAATGGTCTAGGAACCTGATTGAGAAACCATTATAGATTTGCATGTACAGGTGGGTCCTTCAGAGCCTCTGGTGTTAACCAGAGAGCCCGGAACTGCTTGGTTTGAAGAATGGCTAAGGTTCTTAAGTTCCATACCTGAGTCTACCTGTCTGAGAAATGGGAAGAGAGTATGCACAGAAGTTCATTGCACTTATGGTTCAGTTCAGTTCAATCGCTCAGTCGTGTCCGACTCTTTGCGACCCCAGGCTTCCCTGTCCATCACCAACTCCCAGAGCATACTCAAACTCACATCCATCAATTCAGTGATGCCATCCACCCATCTCATCCTCTATCGTCCCCTTCCCGCCTTCAATCGTTCCCAGCATCAGGGTCTTCTCCAATGAGTCGGTTCTTCACATCAGGTGTCCAAAGTATTGGAGTTTCAGCTTCAGCATCAGTCCTTCCAATGAATATTCAGGACTGATTTCCTTTAGGATGGACTGGTTGGATCTCCTTGCAGTCCAAGGGACTCTCAAGAGTCTTCTCCAACACCACAGTTCAAAAGCATCAGTTCTTCAGTGCTCAGCTTTATGGTCCAACTCTCATATTCATATATGACTACTGGAAAAACCATAGCCTTGACTAGACAGACCTTTTGTTGGTAAAGTAATGCCTTTCCTTTTCAATATGCTGTCTAGGTTTGTCAGAGCTTTTCTTCCAAGGAGCAAGTGTCTTTTACTTTCGTGGCTGTAGTCACCATCTTCAGTGATATTAGGGCGCAAGAAAATAAACTCTGTCACTGTTTCCATTGTTTCCCCATCTATTTGCCATGAAGTGATGGGACCAGATGCGATGATCATACCTTTCTGAATGTTGAGTTTTAAGCCAGCTTTTTAACTTTCCTCTTTGACTTTCATCAAGAGGCTCTTTAGTTCCTCTTCACTTTCTGCCATAAGGGTGGTGTCATCTAACACACTGAGAAAAGGACATCAACCTGTGCTCAGTAGAATGAGACAGGGTGGGAGAGCAGGTGGGTAACTCAGCAAGCAGGAAATATTAGAACTGTGTCTTTGAGTGATTGTTACTTTACTAAGCAGAAAGTGAGTAAAAGAGCAAAAACAATAATAATAATAATAATAACAATAGTTAACATTTATTGAGTACTTAATTTTGAACTGTGGTGTTGGAGAAGACTCTTGAGAGTCCCTTGGGCTGCAAGGAGATCCAACCAGTCCATTTAAAGGAAATCAGTCCTGAATATTCATTGGAAGGACTGATGCTGAAGCTGAAACTCCAATACTTTGTCCACCTGATGCGAAGAACTGACTCATTGGAAAAGACCCTGATGCTGGGAAAGATTGAAGGCGGGAAGAGAAGGGGACAACAGAGGATGAGATGGTTGGATGGCATCACTGACTCAATGGACATGAGTTTGAGTAAGCTCCAGGAATTGGTGATGGACAGGAAGATATGGCTTGCTGCAGTCCATGGGGTCACAAAGAGTTGGATACGAGTGATCGACTGAACTGAACTTACTTAACTATGTATCAGCTAGTCGCTTAGTTTTGTCCAACTCTTTGAGAACTCATTGTCTAACTGTTGACACAGTCAACTTTGAGAGAGGCTGATTTTACCCTGCCAGTCTCCTCTTTCCATATAATTGCTGCTGCTGCTGCTAAGTCACTGCAGTCGTGTCCAACTCTGTGTGACCCCATAGATGGCAGCCCACCAGGCTCCCCCATCCCTGGGATTCTCCAGGCAAGAACACTAGAGTGGGTTGCCATTTCCTTCTCCATATAATTATACAGAAAAAAATGCCCTGGTGTGGGTAGCTATTCCCTTCTAAAGGGGATCTTCCTGATCCAGGGATAGAACCTAGGAGTCCTGCATTTCAGGAGAGCCACCAGGAAACCCACCGTGTATCAGGCACGCAGTAGTCTAAAGATATGAAACCAATAAACTCATATTTTCTTCAGTAACTCTATGGAAATGCTGATATTTTTATTATCTATCCAAGATCCCATGTGCTGTAACTAAGACCCAGTGCAGCCAAAGAAAGAAATAGTAATTTTTTTTTTTTTTTAAAAGAAAGCAAGCATGGGGTGGGAACTTGTAGGGCCTTATATGTGTGATTCCACATGAAGGGTGAGATCATAGCTGGAAATTGTTTAGCAGTGAGTTTTCTTTGCAATAAACATATAATTCTCTTCTAGAAAGGGAAGTTGTTGAGAGTATAATACTGATGAAATTTAAGTATAAAGGAAAGAGAGAGTGTCCTCATCTGGGGAGAGTAGGGAGCTGGTGGCAAGGGTAGGAAACAGGTTCATAGAACCTGCTTATTGTTTTGAGATGGAAAAGCCCTAGATATACTCATAAGCTGAACAGATTATATTAACGGGACCACCAGAAAATGAAGGCAATGAATGATGTCAAAAAGCTTGGGAAGAGTCCGAGTTGGAAGGATCAGGAACACACGGTTTTGAACAGAGAGGTGAAGGACTTCTAAGGTGAGCAGGGATGCAGGTAAACTTAGAGGTGGAGGGATTTAAAGAAACTCATGATCAACGGATATTTCCTTCTGAAACAAAGTAGCATTTGGAATTCAGTGGCGCAGAGTCACTAAGGGAACTGAGTGGGGAGGTTGAAAACATGCTAATCAACAGTTAGAGGCCAAGGGGCTGCTGATGAGGAAAAGGAGAGCCTTCAAAGGCAGGCTAAAGGCACAGTGAATGAGTGAGCTCACAGGCTGGGACCCTTGAAGGATGGCCCACTCTTTGGGATTCTGAGACACACCCTTCATTTTACAGGCAAGAGTTTGATGGTCTAAGATGCTATGATTCATGATAAGGAGAATTAGGATATTGTATCAATGAGCCATCATGAGAAAACAAAACCAAGATAAGAAAGAGTAGTACAGTAGCCTTGGCACCTCAAATCTGGTGATGAACCATCATATGATTTTTCTACCAGAAAATCCATGAAGCATTATTTATAGAAGCAGTATCATTAAGAGAAATTTACAATTTAAAGTACAAACATTTTATATACTCAGAATTAAACTGCATTGCTTTCTTCTGATTTGCTAAACAATAAAGTGCAAAATGGAGAAGGCAATGGCACCCCACTCCAGTACTCTTGCCTGGAAAATCCCATGGATGGAGGAGCCTGGTGGGCTGCAGTCTATGGGGTCACTAACAGTCCGACACGACTGAGCAACTTCACTTTCATTTTTCACTTTCCTACATTGGAGAAGGAAATGGCAACCCTCTCCAGTGTTCTTGGCTGGAGAATATTTTTTTTTTAAAAAAGAAAGCAAGCATGGGGTGGGAACTTGTAGGGCCTTATATGTGTGATTCCACATGAAGGGTGAGATCATAGCTGGAAATTGTTTAGCAGTGAGTTTTCTTTGCAATAAACATATAATTCTCTTCTAGAAAGGGAAGTTGTTGAGAGTATAATACTGATGAAATTTAAGTATAAAGGAAAGAGAGAGTGTCCTCATCTGGGGAGAGTAGGGAGCTGGTGGCAAGGGTAGGAAACAGGTTCATAGAACCTGCTTATTGTTTTGAGATGGAAAAGCCCTAGATATACTCATAAGCTGAACAGATTATATTAACGGGACCACCAGAAAATGAAGGCAATGAATGATGTCAAAAAGCTTGGGAAGAGTCCGAGTTGGAAGGATCAGGAACACACGGTTTTGAACAGAGAGGTGAAGGACTTCTAAGGTGAGCAGGGATGCAGGTAAACTTAGAGGTGGAGGGATTTAAAGAAACTCATGATCAACGGATATTTCCTTCTGAAACAAAGTAGCATTTGGAATTCAGTGGCGCAGAGTCACTAAGGGAACTGAGTGGGGAGGTTGAAAACATGCTAATCAACAGTTAGAGGCCAAGGGGCTGCTGATGAGGAAAAGGAGAGCCTTCAAAGGCAGGCTAAAGGCACAGTGAATGAGTGAGCTCACAGGCTGGGACCCTTGAAGGATGGCCCACTCTTTGGGATTCTGAGACACACCCTTCATTTTACAGGCAAGAGTTTGATGGTCTAAGATGCTATGATTCATGATAAGGAGAATTAGGATATTGTATCAATGAGCCATCATGAGAAAACAAAACCAAGATAAGAAAGAGTAGTACAGTAGCCTTGGCACCTCAAATCTGGTGATGAACCATCATATGATTTTTCTACCAGAAAGTCCATGAAGCATTATTTATAGAAGCAGTATCATTAAGAGAAATTTACAATTTAAAGTACAAACATTTTATATACTCAGAATTAAACTGCATTGCTTTCTTCTGATTTGCTAAACAATAAAGTGCAAAATGGAGAAGGCAATGGCACCCCACTCCAGTACTCTTGCCTGGAAAATCCCATGGATGGAGGAGCCTGGTGGGCTGCAGTCTATGGGGTCACTAACAGTCCGACACGACTGAGCAACTTCACTTTCATTTTTCACTTTCCTACATTGGAGAAGGAAATGGCAACCCTCTCCAGTGTTCTTGGCTGGAGAATCCCAGGGACAGGGGAGCCTGGTGGGCTGCTGTCTATGGAGTCACACAGAGTCAGACACGACTGAAGCGACTTAGCAGCAGCAAAGTGCAAAATGGGGCTTCCCTGGTGACTTAGATGGTAAAGAATCTGCCTGCAATGTGGGAGACCTGGGTTTGATCCCTGGATCAGGAAGATCCTCTGGAGAAGGGAATGGCAACCCACTCCAGTGTTCTTGCCTGGAGGATTCCCTGGACGGAGGAGCCTGGTGGGCCACAGTCCATGGGGCTGCAAAGAGCTGGACACAACTGAGCAAGTAACACAACACAGAGTGCAAAATAAGAAAAGAAAAGCCTGGACTCTCCACCGAGCCTCTTCTGATCTCTTTTCCTGAAGCTGTCTGGGTGATCTTATTACAAACGTAGTTTTAAGCACAGAAAACATTGAGACTTGGGTCTGGGAAAGAAGTTTGAAAGAACTAACATGTTGCTGAAGGGCCAATACTATTTTTAAGTCGGCTGGACCAGGCGGCTGCTTTGTTAGGGACGGCACTGGGGACATTTCAGGAAAAAGGCAGAAAGATAAGTGTTCGCTTTGGAGTCATCAAGGAGTCAAAGCCACGTGTGCTTTTGAGGATGAAAACCTGGTGCCTTTCTGAGAAAGACTGGATAGCCAGCAGATATCCTTTGCCAGTTCAAATACTTCTTCAAAGCCGTAGTCTTGTTACTAAGAGAAACCTCCACTGCCATCCAGTAGTTGGTGAAAACTACACCTGGGGAAATAGACCAGCAGTTCACACCAAGAAGAAATGTCTAAGAAAGCCTTGTATTTTGTACGATCTAAGTAACACTTAAATGCAACATAGGAAACTGAACATGCTGCACCATTAAAGAAAGAAGAAATCATCTGGGTAAAAAACTAAAACATGCTAAGTTTGGAGGCAAAGACTGTGAAAACTCTTCATCCAGCTTTGGCTGGAGATGCCCGCTATTATTACTAATAATCAGAACAATGGTATTAAATGAATTTAATCTGAAAGCAGGAGGCATAATTGACAGTGTAGGCATGATGTCTTATAATCACCCAAGCCTCAGCTATGCCTGGGCTGCAAGAGTGGGAAGAACTAGGGGAAATAATTACAATTAAGAAGAAACTGACATATGAATTGAATTGGGCACATTATCTTCAGCTTCTGGTTCAGAGTTTTTATTACAAAATTAAATAGAGAGGGTAATCAAACTGCAGGAAAACTTTCACTGAGCTCCACAGTTTTCACTAAGGAAAAAAAAAAAAAATCACCACCACTAAGACAAAGCATAAGATGGGAGGAAGAAGAATTGTCTGTGTGTGTTCAGTCGCTGTCGTATCTGACTTTTTGTGACCCCCTTGGACTGTCCCCCGCAGTTCCTCTGTTTATGAGATTTTCCAGACAAGAATACTGGAGTGGGATGCCACTTCCTTCTCCAGGAGACCTTCCCGACGCAGGGATCGAAGCTGCGTCTCCAGTATCCCCTGCACTGGCAGGTCAATTCTTTACCACTGAGCCACCTGGGAAGCCCCAGGAAGAAGAGTTAGATGTTTTCCAATTGCTGATTCCTGGTTACCAGTGTTCTATTAAAGAAACCAGGAGGTGACATATGGGACGGCGGTAACGTCTGGAAACCTAGATACACTCACATACTAATTTTGTTCTTGTTGTTGCTGTGTTTTGGCTGCACTGTTTGGCTTGTGGATCTTAGTTCTTCAGTGAAAGTGCAGAGTCCTAACCACTGGACCACCAGGGAAATCCCCAAGTGGATAGTTTCTTGACTTCACAGTGCATGAGGGTCTATGACATGACATCGGTGGCATACGACCTGCTCAAGGTATATGGTCACTCTTGAGCAAATAGAGTCCAGTGTATTGAGCCTACCTGTGCTAAGCACAGGGTATTCATGCATTTGTATCAATTCTTACACATGCATCTGTGAGGCTTTGGCTTAAACTGCTTGTATCTCCGATTGTCACTGAGGAAACCGTGGCACACCATGCAGGCAGGACTCTAGAGGGTTCAGAACGGGAGAGGACGAAGCCCACTCAACATGGCGTGCCATTCAATCCAGCTTTGCAAACTCGTTCAAACCAGCCGCGCATCACTCTGTCAGAGTAACTGATGGCGCTTCACCCTGTTGGCTTCCTTATGGGTGGCCTCCTTGTCAGTTAACATGGTCAGATCTGGTATGTTTCAAGACTTTAGAGCAAAACCGTAGACTAAAAACCTGAAACGTGATACAGCAAGCCCCCTACAGCAAGGCCTTAGCACAGGCTCTTCTGTTGGGTTACAATACTTCGCCTTGTTCTCCTCCCCTGCTTACCTAACTTCTCATCCCGGACAGTGCAGCTCCTACACTGCACCCTCAGGCAACTCTTGCCACATCAGAACACTAGCTCAGATCCCCTTCAGCTTTCTTAGCAGCTTGCTCTCCCTCACTGAATTCATCTTGTGATTAAATAGTTGCTTGTGAAATTAGTTTGTTTTATGCCTTCTTCCTGCTATGTAAGCTCCATGAAGACAGGTAGCATATATCTGTCTTACTCACCCTTCTGTCCCTATGCAGATCCTTCCATACAGTAGGCAGTAGCTACTAACTGGTGAGCAATTAATCTTCCTCTTTTAATTCGCTCACACCATCTTGAATTCAAATTAAATGCTGGGGAAAAAAAAAAAAAGACTACAAAGACCCCCTTTGCAAATGCTGGCTCTGCCTTGCAAGCAAAACCTAAAATAAGGTTTGCCAGAACCTCCAGAGTCCTTTAAAGGAAAGATACTTCACCCATCACCTGAGTCTCTTTCTCCTCAGGGAGTTTAGGGGAAGGCTGGGAGAGGCGACTGAAGCCTTGTTCAATTGTCACATCATTCCCTTGGCCTCATTTACCGAGTTCTTTAGGACACAACATGATTTAACGCCGTCAGACACGACAAAGCCATCTCTGATATTTTCTAACATAATCGCCTTTCATTGTACATTGCAAAGGAAAATGTTTCTTGAATTTAAGAAGGATGTTGAGATGGGAAAAATGTTTACAACAGAAGAAAGAGGAAAACTCTCTTATAAAAATTCCTAAGAGGATGAGGAAAAAACCCAAAAGAATGTAGTTTACTGAAAATGAAGGGGAGAGAAAGAGAACACAAACCACCTTAATCCCCCTCCTATCAATGGCTTGAGTGGCCTTGTTTTATGTGATCTATATTTCCCTCTAGTTATTACTATGCATATTGCTGAGTACAACGTAAGAAAAATAAGTTGTCTAGACATTCACCCCAAATCTTCTAAATTAAAAAAAAAAACACACATGAATTACCCTGTAGCTATCGGAGTCGAACATTTTATAGGTGCTCTCTGTATGGCTGTATGGGGTTTTCAGTATGGCTTTGGGAGTAGATTTTGTTATTATCCTCCTCTTCAACTATTTTGATCTACTTCAGAGCCTCTAGCAATCTTTGTTTACTGGTTGGCAATGCTGATAGCAATGGGTCCCTATAGAAATAACCTTGGGAACATCAAGTTCACTTAAATTTCCCCTGAAACCTCCTACTTGTGATTTGCTCACACTGGCCTCCAATCCTCTCTCCTCCAACAGATGTAATCTTTGGCTCATACTTAGTATAATTACTTGATCAAATCCGACTTCCAGTGTCTATATCCATATATGAAGAAAGTGAAGAGTTAGTTGCTCAGTCGTGTCTGACTCTTTGTGACCCCGTGACTGTAGCCTGTCAGGCTCCTTTGTCCATAGAATTCTGCAGGCAAGAATACTGGAGTGGGTTGCCACTCCTTTCTCTAGGGGATCTGTCCGACCCAGGGATTAAACCCAGGTCTCCTGCATTGCAGGTAGATTCTTTACTGTCTGAGCCACCAGGGAATATCCAACATGAATTCACTAATTTTTTTTTTTTCTTTGGTGGAGATTCATTTGTATTCTTAGAATGTATTATTCCTCTTGAGTTGCAAGGAATATGTGGAGTGATTCTTTTTGTACAGTATCTACATCAACTTGCACATGTAAAGGAAAGCTAATAAATATATTACAGTGATAAAGCTGAAAGAAACTGAGAGCCAAGTGAATAGACTTTATCACCAAACACTGTATGATGGAACCCAGTGGCATGCAAGCACATTGTCTGACATTGCATAGCATAAAAATTCCAAAGTGACTATTCTAATCCTTGCTCATCTCAAAATATAAGCAGCTGGTGTGAAGGAAGAGACAGCTATGCTCATTTCTGAATGCAAAATATTCAAAGCACTTATATGTATTATTTAATTCCTATGTTCTCTGTGATGGCTAGAGAATATTATGTGAGGGAAAGCAAAAAAAAGAAAAAGAAAAGAAAACCCACAAAAATAGAAGACTTTAAGGAGAGCTTTGTCTCAGTATACAGAAGGAGTTGGTAGTATAATAATTCTTACTGGAATTTTGCATTGAGAGTAAATTTCGATATAATATATACCTATTAAAACACCTATTAAAAATACGGCAGCTACTCCTCCTGGCAGCTGAGGTAATGATGCCTCTGCCCCATAGTAACGGGAGTTTGGGTGCTATGTGAAGTTTTAAGTTACGGAGATGCATTATTTAGATAAATTAAATGAAAGCATCAAGCTAATATATGCTTATTGTTTATTTAACTTACTTTTTGGCTGTTCTGTGTGGGTTGTGGGCTCCTAGTTTCACAACCTGGGATCAAGCTTGGGTCCTGTCAGTGAAAGTGCCAATTCCTAACCATTAGGCTGCCAGGAGTTTCCAATGCTTATTATTTAAATTACAAAAGGTGGGCAAGTAATTTGCCCCTGGAAAGATGGCTTTGACTGATGAAACCAGGCTGGCCCATCTCTAAAGTTCTACGCATTGTGTAGAACTGAAAAATTAGACAGTATCTGAGATTCTTTGAATCTAAACATTCTACGAGACTGTAATCTCAAACTAATAAAATATTTGCAATAAATATTATACACTGAGTCCTGGAGACAAAAATACATTTCAAACACAAGGATTTTATTTTAACATGAGTTATGATTGCCATCTTTGTTAGTCAAAAAGAGACGGTTCACATTTGAAGCTTGCGTTCCTCTTTTGAGTAGAAATTAAAGACATTATTCTTTCATTGTTATTCTTCAATTGAGTTGACCTGTATAAACACAGACAGTTGCTGCCCCTGCAACTGTAATAGCAGGCCAGTGTGTTAGAGCTTCTGTAGAAAACTGACTCCAAAATGAGTCTGCTCAAATTTCAACCACATTTATGAGTGCTCCCAAACTATGGGTTCATTTAAGGCAGAAATATATTTACTTCGCTTTGCAGAGGCAGACACGACTAAGCGACTTTCACTTTCACATTTACTTCATCCTTGGTTTCTCCAAAGCCTGGTACTCATAAGCTACCCCATATTTAGTAAGAGTATATGCCCCAGAGAAGAGAGACTTTTTGTCTGTTTTGTGTATTTCTATAACCGAAATGCCTAGAAAGGTATGTGACCCATACTAGACACTCAGTTTACTAAAATATTTGTTAATTGAATAGAAATCCAACTAAAATTGAAGCCACATGTGGGTACCATAGTTAAATATTTTATGCCCTTATAAACTCAACTTTGGAAAGACAGCATTCTCTAAATCAGATGACAATCCTCTCTGTCTAGGTAAAGGAATCTGCTATTTTATCAGTAGCCACATGTCTTGTAATAGTGCTTTTATTATGGTTCCAGCTTTCCCACAAGGACCACTGTCTTCCTAAATGACAGAGCCAGAAATTACTTAGCAATCATCCTTTCTTTGAATGAGAAACAGGAGAGAATCAGACACTGTGCCTTATATAATACATACATAGAGTTATTTGTTTAAAAGTAGCCTTTTCAGAAACTTGAAATCAACCAGGATATGGACATAATTATCTTATGGGAGTTACAAAACAATGCAATTATTCTGTCCAGTTTTTGCATAAGTGGTCAGGAATAACATTTGCATATGTTATATCATATTGATTCTTGCAGACAGAGACTCAGTAAGGACAAAAGAACACATGCACAAATAGATGCCTGGGGGGCGGGGGGAAGAACAGGAGACACAGATGGAGCCGTCTATTATATTTGGCTTTAAAATGAAAACAACAAAAATAATGGAATCAGCAAACAAAACCAAAAATAAATGATGATCACTACCAAACCCCATCCAGGACAGTCCTTGTTAGTAAAAAGTGTCTGTTTCTATCTTTGTCCTTGTTCATTTCTCCCTCATGAAATCCTCTTTCAAATGTCATCCCCTCCCCCTTGCCAATAGATCAAGCATTCTCGAACAGGATAGATAGGGCAGTAAGGAGCTAATAATGATAATAATAATAATGAGAAATGGCCTCAGAGATATATTTCATGTGTCTTCCCCTCTCCTTGTCTTTCTTCGGTGGAACAGCTTCCCAACCAATGGGGCATTAATCATCAGAACAGCAGCTTGGAGATAAAGGCTGGGTGAAATTTCATTGTGCATTATAGTGTGAGTTGTGTGTGCATGAATACGTGTCTCGCTCACTATCTGGGAGGAGGATGTGAAGAGGCGGAGGAGAAAAATCTGTCATTTCATATATTTAGACCGCTCAGGATGGTCAGGACTGGTTTCCCATTGTTACTGTGGATTAAAATCATTCATGTCCTTCTGCTTTCATTGCAGGTCACCTCTCAGAAACAGGGATACATATTGTGACAAGTTAAATTCTGCCTACTTTTTTTTCACATCTGCCTTGAAGGCATGTAGCAGAGGAAGGGCCAGGAGGAGGGGGTCAGTGGAACCAGGAGCAGGACTGTCTGATGGGATATATTTTTCTTGGTGAATCCCCATCAGGGTGGTGTCTCTTGTCCTTACGAGATTTCCTGTTTTGAACAGCCTTGAATTAAGCTTGGGGAGATCATTTGGAGGAGATAGATAAACAGGTGCTACTACTATTCAACAAAGAACTATAAATACCTACGAGACCCTGGCTCCAGAAAGTGAGATCCACTAACTACAGCCTGACATCATTGGGAGCTAGCTAGCTCGGTCGTGTCTGCCTCTTTGCAATCCCATAGACGGTGGCACGCCAGGCTCCTCTGTTTTCCACTATCTCCTGGAGGTTGCTCAAATTCATGCCCATTGAGTCATGGATGCTATCTTAGCTTGATCTTAGCCCTGTGTAGAATGGACTCAGAAGCTGCTCGTTAATCGTATCTCACAGGTGATCTGCATACATGTAAGTTTCAGAACATGTAAGTTTCACTGTTTTAGCTAATGCATGTGAACACATGTGAGCATCCTCTCTTCCCCTCTCTCTCTCACACATATGCATATAAAATGAGAGATAGAAGAGGCCACATTGCATAGATAAGTCAATCAAATTTCCACCAAGTAATTCTCTCAGTGTCTGCTGGCCACCACAGATATGGTGTACATTTATTTCCCCAGACATTTCATCCCTGGATGATGAGAAAAAAAAAAAAAACAACAACAACAGGAGAACCTTAAATTCTCCGTTTAGCTAACAGAACTAGCTCTCTAGACAACCTGAGGCTTTAATTAGAAGGTTTCAAAAGGCAGGGTTGTCATAACAGCCTCAGTGTGTTTCTAATTTTTACAATCATTCAAACATACACCAGGAAGATATGAAAGCATATCCCATCCCTCCTACAGCCTTGTCAAAGGCAGAATGGAAATATCCATCTTGAAGCCTGGCTAGCAATGAGTGCTGCTTAAAGTCATTTCCCTGACATCTATAAATAGAAAGAGATGCATTTTCAGAGAAAAAGAACATTCTTGGACCTTAGCTTAAACTATTTGGTGGAGATTCATTTGTATTCTTAGAATGTATTATTCCTCTTGAGTTGCAAGGAATATGTGGAGTGATTCTTTTTGTACAGTATCTACATCAACTTGCACATGTAAAGGAAAGCTAATAAATATATTACAGTGATAAAGCTGAAAGAAACTGAGAGCCAAGTGAATAGACTTTATCACCAAACACTGTATGATGGAACCCAGTGGCATGCAAGCACATTGTCTGACATTGCATAGCATAAAAATTCCAAAGTGACTATTCTAATCCTTGCTCATCTCAAAATATAAGCAGCTGGTGTGAAGGAAGAGACAGCTATGCTCATTTCTGAATGCAAAATATTCAAAGCACTTATATGTATTATTTAATTCCTATGTTCTCTGTGATGGCTAGAGAATATTATGTGAGGGAAAGCAAAAAAAAGAAAAAGAAAAGAAAACCCACAAAAATAGAAGACTTTAAGGAGAGCTTTGTCTCAGTATACAGAAGGAGTTGGTAGTATAATAATTCTTACTGGAATTTTGCATTGAGAGTAAATTTCGATATAATATATACCTATTAAAACACCTATTAAAAATACGGCAGCTACTCCTCCTGGCAGCTGAGGTAATGATGCCTCTGCCCCATAGTAACGGGAGTTTGGGTGCTATGTGAAGTTTTAAGTTACGGAGATGCATTATTTAGATAAATTAAATGAAAGCATCAAGCTAATATATGCTTATTGTTTATTTAACTTACTTTTTGGCTGTTCTGTGTGGGTTGTGGGCTCCTAGTTTCACAACCTGGGATCAAGCTTGGGTCCTGTCAGTGAAAGTGCCAATTCCTAACCATTAGGCTGCCAGGAGTTTCCAATGCTTATTATTTAAATTACAAAAGGTGGGCAAGTAATTTGCCCCTGGAAAGATGGCTTTGACTGATGAAACCAGGCTGGCCCATCTCTAAAGTTCTACGCATTGTGTAGAACTGAAAAATTAGACAGTATCTGAGATTCTTTGAATCTAAACATTCTACAAGACTGTAATCTCAAACTAATAAAATATTTGCAATAAATATTATACACTGAGTCCTGGAGACAAAAATACATTTCAAACACAAGGATTTTATTTTAACATGAGTTATGATTGCTATCTTTGTTAGTCAAAAAGAGACGGTTCACATTTGAAGCTTGCGTTCCTCTTTTGAGTAGAAATTAAAGACATTATTCTTTCATTGTTATTCTTCAATTGAGTTGACCTGTATAAACACAGACAGTTGCTGCCCCTGCAACTGTAATAGCAGACCAGTGTGTTAGAGCTTCTGTAGAAAACTGACTCCAAAATGAGTCTGCTCAAATTTCAACCACATTTATGAGTGCTCCCAAACTATGGGTTCATTTAAGGCAGAAATATATTTACTTCGCTTTGCAGAGGCAGACACGACTAAGCGACTTTCACTTTCACATTTACTTCATCCTTGGTTTCTCCAAAGCCTGGTACTCATAAGCTACCCCATATTTAGTAAGAGTATATGCCCCAGAGAAGAGAGACTTTTTGTCTGTTTTGTGTATTTCTATAACCGAAATGCCTAGAAAGGTATGTGACCCATACTAGACACTCAGTTTACTAAAATATTTGTTAATTGAANTCCTTGGTTTCTCCAAAGCCTGGTACTCATAAGCTACCCCATATTTAGTAAGAGTATATGCCCCAGAGAAGAGAGACTTTTTGTCTGTTTTGTGTATTTCTATAACCGAAATGCCTAGAAAGGTATGTGACCCATACTAGACACTCAGTTTACTAAAATATTTGTTAATTGAATAGAAATCCAACTAAAATTGAAGCCACATGTGGGTACCATAGTTAAATATTTTATGCCCTTATAAACTCAACTTTGGAAAGACAGCATTCTCTAAATCAGATGACAATCCTCTCTGTCTAGGTAAAGGAATCTGCTATTTTATCAGTAGCCACATGTCTTGTAATAGTGCTTTTATTATGGTTCCAGCTTTCCCACAAGGACCACTGTCTTCCTAAATGACAGAGCCAGAAATTACTTCGCAATCATCCTTTCTTTGAATGAGAAACAGGAGAGAATCAGACACTGTGCCTTATATAATACATACATAGAGTTATTTGTTTAAAAGTAGCCTTTTCAGAAACTTGAAATCAACCAGGATATGGACATAATTATCTTATGGGAGTTACAAAACAATGCAATTATTCTGTCCAGTTTTTGCATAAGTGGTCAGGAATAACATTTGCATATGTTATATCATATTGATTCTTGCAGACAGAGACTCAGTAAGGACAAAAGAACACATGCACAAATAGATGCCTGGGGGGCGGGGGGAAGAACAGGAGACACAGATGGAGCCGTCTATTATATTTGGCTTTAAAATGAAAACAACAAAAATAATGGAATCAGCAAACAAAACCAAAAATAAATGATGATCACTACCAAACCCCATCCAGGACAGTCCTTGTTAGTAAAAAGTGTCTGTTTCTATCTTTGTCCTTGTTCATTTCTCCCTCATGAAATCCTCTTTCAAATGTCATCCCCTCCCCCTTGCCAATAGATCAAGCATTCTCGAACAGGATAGATAGGGCAGTAAGGAGCTAATAATGATAATAATAATAATGAGAAATGGCCTCAGAGATATATTTCATGTGTCTTCCCCTCTCCTTGTCTTTCTTCGGTGGAACAGCTTCCCAACCAATGGGGCATTAATCATCAGAACAGCAGCTTGGAGATAAAGGCTGGGTGAAATTTCATTGTGCATTATAGTGTGAGTTGTGTGTGCATGAATACGTGTCTCGCTCACTATCTGGGAGGAGGATGTGAAGAGGCGGAGGAGAAAAATCTGTCATTTCATATATTTAGACCGCTCAGGATGGTCAGGACTGGTTTCCCATTGTTACTGTGGATTAAAATCATTCATGTCCTTCTGCTTTCATTGCAGGTCACCTCTCAGAAACAGGGATACATATTGTGACAAGTTAAATTCTGCCTACTTTTTTTTCACATCTGCCTTGAAGGCATGTAGCAGAGGAAGGGCCAGGAGGAGGGGGTCAGTGGAACCAGGAGCAGGACTGTCTGATGGGATATATTTTTCTTGGTGAATCCCCATCAGGGTGGTGTCTCTTGTCCTTACGAGATTTCCTGTTTTGAACAGCCTTGAATTAAGCTTGGGGAGATCATTTGGAGGAGATAGATAAACAGGTGCTACTACTATTCAACAAAGAACTATAAATACCTACGAGACCCTGGCTCCAGAAAGTGAGATCCACTAACTACAGCCTGACATCATTGGGAGCTAGCTAGCTCGGTCGTGTCTGCCTCTTTGCAATCCCATAGACGGTGGCACGCCAGGCTCCTCTGTTTTCCACTATCTCCTGGAGGTTGCTCAAATTCATGCCCATTGAGTCATGGATGCTATCTTAGCTTGATCTTAGCCCTGTGTAGAATGGACTCAGAAGCTGCTCGTTAATCGTATCTCACAGGTGATCTGCATACATGTAAGTTTCAGAACATGTAAGTTTCACTGTTTTAGCTAATGCATGTGAACACATGTGAGCATCCTCTCTTCCCCTCTCTCTCTCACACATATGCATATAAAATGAGAGATAGAAGAGGCCACATTGCATAGATAAGTCAATCAAATTTCCACCAAGTAATTCTCTCAGTGTCTGCTGGCCACCACAGATATGGTGTACATTTATTTCCCCAGACATTTCATCCCTGGATGATGAGAAAAAAAAAAAAAACAACAACAGGAGAACCTTAAATTCTCCATTTAGCTAACAGAACTAGCTCTCTAGACAACCTGAGGCTTTAATTAGAAGGTTTCAAAAGGCAGGGTTGTCATAACAGCCTCAGTGTGTTTCTAATTTTTACAATCATTCAAACATACACCAGGAAGATATGAAAGCATATCCCATCCCTCCTACAGCCTTGTCAAAGGCAGAATGGAAATATCCATCTTGAAGCCTGGCTAGCAATGAGTGCTGCTTAAAGTCATTTCCCTGACATCTATAAATAGAAAGAGATGCATTTTCAGAGAAAAAGAACATTCTTGGACCTTAGCTTAAACTAAGGTCCAAGAGAGATTTATTAAGTGCTTTATCTTCTACATAGGGGTAGTCATTGTGGAACTCTTTCTGAAAGCTTTCAGCAAAGGGGTGGAGTGGGGTACAAAAATAAATCATTATTTGCATTATAATTTGAATTAGATTAAAGATATCCTATGCATTTCTCTCAACCTGAGCCATCCAATCCAGAAAATGGACAGATTGTTCTTACAGCAAAATGATTACAGAGTATTTTTGCTTGCTCTCTGCTTTCTTCTCAACTTCTCTTCCCCTCCACCCTCTAATTCATTTGTCCATCCATTTACTGTCACTGGACATGGCTGTTGTTAGGAAAATGAAGATATTGGAGACAATGTGAATCTACCCTTATATTTGTTAGCTGAGGAAAGAGTGGAGACCTAAGGAAGCTAATTGCCCTGTCATAGGCCAAATGGCTAATTAAAGAATAAAACCCAAAAGTTGGATGCCAAAGAGACCTGGATTAGAATCCCATTTAAAATAACAACAACAACAATCTGCTGAGTTGCACTGACTGACGCTGTTGACTTGTGTTATTGTAACCTATCCATGAAGTTGATGTTATCATCTCCCTGTGTCCACGGTAAAACTAAGCTTCAACAAGCAACCTAGCCAAATCCCAAAGCTGATAAATGAAAGCCCACCATGAATCATGGTTTTAACCATTTTATCTACAAATGAATTCTCCTGATTCTTGTTTCCAAGCCCTCTTTCCTTCGTATCAGCCTGTTTTCTCATAGCTGTCTCTGTTGACCTTGAACATTAATAACATTGCCCCTGATCTGCTTCTTCCCTCTTGCAGATAAGCATTCATTCACTTAATGCAGTTTCCCTTCTTTCAACAAACACTGATTGAGCCCCACCTTGCGTCTGGCACTGTGCCAGGGCATGAATGTTGAGTGAGGAGCTACGCAGAGATTATTCCTTCTCTCAATCTAGTGACTTCTCATAGTATCTTCCAGAATCTTCTTTTCAAAGGATCACAAACTATGGAGCCACATAAATCATAGCGTCAAGACCAGGAATAAAGAGTTTCATAGAAATGGCAACCCACTCCAGTATTCTTGCCTGGATAATCTCATGGACAGAGGGGCCTGGCGGGGTTGCAAAGAGTCAGACACGACTGAGCAACTAACATTTTCACTTTCATAACATACGTAGCTGTTTGCTGTTTTGTTAATCGCTCAGTTGAGTCCGACTCTTTGCAACCCATGGACTGTAGTCTGCCATACTCCTCTGTCCATGGGATTTCTCAGGCAAGAATACTGGAGCGAACAGCCATTCCCCTCTCCAGGGGATCTTCCCAAGCCAGGGGTCAAACTCAGGTCTCCTGCATTGCAGGCAGATTCTTTACTGTCTGAATCATCAACTTAGTTATTAGAGAAAGACAAAAAAAGTAACTTAAAGTGGATAGAAGACTCCCACCCACATATGCACAACCAGGTAAATTAGCCATTGGTTAATTTTCTATCCATACCAATAGAACAGAACAGAAGCAGCAGTCCATTAATATGGTTTTTATTTGCTGACATGTACAAAGTTAGGTTTTAGGAGAATCAAGAATTAAATAATGTGGGAAAGGAATATGGCAAACAAATTGGACAGGGAAAGTGGGTGAGATGACATTTTCAAAACTGCTTTGAAAACTCTAAGTGCTAGAAACCGCCTTTGCTATTAGGATGGCAAATAATTTCTAAGGAAAGGGAATTTAAGGCCAGAAATCAACAAGAACAATCTCGCACACCAGATACAAGGAGGCATCTCTGGACTCTTATTATTAAGATTTCTTGATGGGCAAAAAATCAACATGTTAAATAGAGAAAGATCAGACTCAGCAGCTGTACAAGGCAAGGAGTCCAGAGCAGCAAAGCCACTGCTGAGGGCATTCCGTCTTGGTCCAGTAGTTAGGACTTCACGCTTTCACCACAGAGGGCACCGGTTCCATCCCACAAACAAACAAACCGCTGCTGACTCCCATTCCTACTGGTGAGCCTCATGAGAGAGCCAAACCATGGGCCTCTTGAGGCGGCAGAGGCAGAGACAGCGCTTGGAAGTGGGATTCAGTTTGTGAGCATCATAAGACCTGTGTACTCCTTGAAAAGGTGCTAGTGGATTGCCGTCCATCCGTCTCCAGCAATACTGACTGAGGGCTTACTCTGTGCCCTGATAGCACCTGAAACGAGTATCTTGCCATCCTAGAACTCACCTTTCACCAAAGAGAGATGGCAAGCAAACGTGTGATATCATGCCAGGTAGAGATGACTGCTCTGAGAGATCACGAAGCAGAAGGCGACAGGGAGTGGAGCGCTGTTTCACAGGGGATGGTCAAGGAGGGCCGCTGCAGAAGGTGTGATATGGGCAGAAGTTTGGATACAGTAAGGCACTGAGGCATTCAATCACTGGGAAGAGTTGCACCAGGCAGAAGCAACCACAAGGGAAACGCCACAGGCGTGCTTGGTACATTCGAGCAAGAGCTGCACCAGGCAGAAGAAACAGCAAGCAAAAAGCCACAGGCGCGCTTGGTACATTCGAGCAGGGCTGGGACTAAGGAGGAGACGCTCATCTATTGTGTAACGTTTAAAGGAACGGCCTCAAATTCAATCATTAGAGATAAAGAATACTTTATTGCACTGTTTTGAAGTCAGCATCAAGGCAAAAAAAAAAGTTCTTGATCAGCAAAAAATCAACATGTTAAATAGAGACAAGATCTGACTCTGTAACTGCACAGCCCTCGCTCGTCTCCCTTCTCCTGGATCTAAGTTCAAGGAAGATCAAGAAGACCTGTGTGCCTGGAGCAAGATGGTAGAAAACACCATCAGAGAGAGAGAGAGAGAGAGCAGGGAAGAGATCCATACAGCACACGGTAAAGAGACAGGCTTTATACACGGTAAAGATACAGGCTTTATCCTCAGCCAAGTAGTCTGTTAGGTGACTGGACAATCACTAAGAGCTTTAGAAACCTTTGGGGAACTTCCCTGGTGGTCCAGTGGCTAATACTCCATGCTCCTAACGGAGGGGTCAGGGTTAGATCCTTGGTGGAGGAACTAGGTATCACACACAGCAACTAAGAGTTCACATGCCTCAACTAAAGGTCCCACATTGTGCAACTACAAAAAGAAAAAAGAAACATCTGAAGACCCCCATAGTGAGTAGCCAAGAGCTGCACGTCCCTCTCAGCTTTTCAGATGGCTAAAAATAAGATCCAGTGCTTTATTCGCAGTTCTGGTCACTGATTCTACCCTATAAATATTACATGCTAATTAGAAGGGCATCTCTACAACTTATCTGAGCATCTTGCAGAGTTCCTGCCTGTATGTGATGAGGACATGCTTGTATGTGATGGTCCACATGCCTCTGAGGACCTTCTCAGAGATCCTTTCAGGGACTTTTTCAGCTTTGGGAATTTCTAATCTATTTGTACTGCTGACACCTAAGTCTTTAAGAGGTAGGTAAAACCATCAAGTTCCTTTTTCCCCCCATTAGAACCATGCAGTTCCAGACAGAAAATGTCACTGAAGGGTTCTACGAGGTAGTGAGTAAATTAGAGTCCATTTCCTTCCACCCCTCCCCATCTGTTCTCCAAGAGGGGAAAAGAAAGTACCTGCATGAGGGTAAAGAGGAAACAGAAGGTATTTCTTGGCTGGAAGCTGAAGTCTAATTAGACAGACAAATCTTCATTGCCTCCCCCAGTTATGAGGCTTGGCAGGAAAGGAATGAGCCCTGGAGCCCCACATTATGCAAGGCCGTTAATCAATATTAGTTGAGCCCTGAGCCTAAAATAAACTTCCCCTGGAGGCTCTGTTGTCTTATGGCTAAAGCGAGGGATGGAAATCTGTGTGGACTCCATGTCTCATTTCTATCAAGCTGATGGCAGCAGGGAAAAGGTAGAGGGGCCCAGAGGGGTAATTTGACGGGTAAGTATAACATAATTTACCTCCTATTAGAGCATGTTATTTGGAATAAGGTAGATGAATCTTATATCCCAATCCAAGACAGTCTGACTGTTCAAAGAACCTTCAGAAACCTGTTCCAGCCAGAATCTCAAAACCCCATGGATAACAACATACTGAAATGAATGTGTCATTTATTTGTGGAACCATATGATGTTGCTGATATCCGACCACTCTGCTTCTACAAAACTGGCAGCTTCACACACTTCGTCCAACAAAAAGCTTTGTATGTAATAACCACTCAGCTAACTCTCACTCCATAAATTCCTTCTACTTGATGAGTTCAGGGCTATGATTTGACCTGGAACCCTCAAAGGAATCCTGGGTAATAATGGGTTTGTGTGGGTGTAGACAAAATTGTTTTTGTGTTTATCCAACCATACAAGGAAGCTAAGCTCTATGAGGATGTGTGAGTCCTGAGAGAATCTCTTTGGTTGAAGTGGTTTTCTGAATGTCTAGCATTTAGTGAAAACTTACAGGCATGGCCTAAGTTCTTTCCACATCTGCCTGTATGTATTACTCACAACAAGCCTATGGTAAAGATGCTGTTGAGCCCATTTTAGAGATAATTCAGTTCAGTTCAGTTGCTCAGTTGTGTCCGACTCTGCCAGGCCTCTCTGTCCATCACCAACTCCCAGAGTCCACCCAAACTCATGTCCATTGAGTCGGTGATGCCATCCAACCATCTCATCCTCTCTTATCCTCTTCTCCTCCTGCCCTCAATCTTTCCCAGCATCAGGGTCTTTTCAAATGAGTCAGCCCTTTGCATCAGGTGATTATAGATAATAGACCTGAAGTTTAGATGGGCTAGTCAACTCACCCAGAGATACACAGCTAAAAAACTGGAAGAATATAGGATCCAACTAGAAATTCTGACTCTAATTGCTCTCTCTTCCCTTCAGCACACTGGGACTCCACCAGGAACATGCAGTGAGAAGGATCAACTTTTTTTTTTTTTTTGGCATATTAGCCTGCTGGTTTTTTGTCTGTTTTAATTTCTAATTTTATATTGGAGTATAGCCAATTAACAATATTGTAATCGCTTTAGGTGAACAGCAAAGTGACTCAGCCATACACATACATGTAAAGGATCAACTTTTTAATCATAAGTTTTGCTTTGCTTTGTTTTCCCATAAGTAATATCAAGGCTGAAGGGTGCTTCTGACTGTCCCCAGCATAAAAGCAGACCACGGGGAGGACTTTCCATGAAGGTATTGTTACAAAACCTGAAAACCTGTGGCTTCCTTCTGCAGTTTTTAAAAGTGGTCCATGCATTTCCCACCAAACTTGTGAGTTCGAGTAAGAATGAAATCTCATAAAGCTTTTACATCTTTCATTTCTATTAGGCGCAGTTCCAGTCCAGGCTGAGTGTTGTGATTTCTGGTAATTTCCTGGTGTCGGGCAGCCCTGGCCAATGCCAAGGTGACTTTACCAATGCCCAGTTCAGAAAAAGTGGGTCACGATCAGTCTCCTGCTAAAAGCTTATAAACGATTCCAAATGGCGATCTGCACAGAACACACTGAGTTCTTTCTTGACTAATAACTTGGTCTAGAGCACTAAGGGAAGAGAACCCACCTTATTCTTGGAACTGTTTTCCTCTTGGACCTTTCTTCTCTGGCAGGAACGTTTTGGTCCTGGTGGCTGACAATGATCCCTAAAAGATTTTTATTTCTCACTTTTACCTTCTGTCCTGATTAGAAGATTCAGGAATGTGAATGTAGCCTGAATTGAACTTTTCCATTTTAGAAACTGACCTATCACAATAGTCACTCCCCAGCCCTGGGGTCAGATGTCAGGTAATGGACATGCCTGCACGATCTTGGGGCCATCTCTGGTAGTGAAACCCACAGGGAACCTGATCTAGTTCTCCCCTCTAGGACCTCTTCTGTTTGAGGGAGTGTTAGGCCAAGACACTCAGAATCTGAGTCTCTGATCTCCCACCAACCCTCCTCTATACACTCTCTGTTCTAGTTGAACTTGGCTATCTCTCTAGGAATCATCATCTCTGACTTTGTCAATTTAGCTTCGTACATTCAACCAACCTGAGATTTGCTCCTTTCTCCATGTATCCAAGACTTGGAAAACTCTCTCCAAGAGACCTAAGCCTCCATGAAAGGAGTCCTAGAGACATGGGGAGGGACATGTTCACAACTGAGTCCAGTTCATCCACTGAAGCTCCAGGTGCACATGTGAAGCCAGAGCCTCCAGCCCAGAGTAGCCACTGAGTGACCTCAGGCAGGTCCACGTGAGGCAGAAGAACTGCCTTGCTGTTTTTGCTGTGGTTCAGTCACCAAGCCATGTCTGGCTCTTTGCAACCCCAGGGACAGCTCACTGACCTCCTCTGTCCTTCACTGTCTCCTGGACCTTGCTCAAGTTCGTGTCTGTTGTGGCGGTGATGCCATCTAAACATCTCATCCTCTGCCTCCCCCTTCTCCTTTGGCTTTCAGTGTCTGCCAGCTGAGCCTTGCCCACATTTCTGATCCATAAAACCATGAGATCTAATGACATCATTATTTCGAGCTACTTAATGATGACAGGTTGTCTCCACAGCTAGGTAACTACAACATATATGACTTCCGCAGGGTCGCTTAGCTAATACGAAGAGGAAACTAGGTTCCAAACTCAGACAATCTGATTTCAAGTACATGTATTTCATCAGTCTTTTATAGTTTTACCACTAGGGGTGGGGGTGGGGCAGAAAATTAAACTGTCCAAAGCCCAGTGATCATGGTAGAGGGAAAATCTTTCATAAGTCAGGCCACTTCTGAATTTTAAATGACAAAGTACATTATAAAGCCTATCTTGTTTTCAGATTTATTCAACAAATTTTTATTGAGTACCTACTAAGTGCCAGATCTTTATTTGAGAATTATCACCCATCCATTTGCTTTCTCAATGTATCCACCTCTTCTCTCAACCTTAACTTTCTTTTTGAATCAGGGGAATAACCAGAGACATCCTTCTTAATGTAGGGTAAAGACTTAATGCTTGGCACCATAGCTGTGAGTAACTGAACACAGTCCATGTAATTCACAAGAATTTTGTAACACACTAGTGCATTAGAAAGATCAAAATGCTAATTATTTCCAGGAGGCTGGAGCATTAGAGGGCCATCAGTTCAAAAACTCTTTGTTCACCTTCACACATGGCTAAAAGCATCACTAAAAGCACTTTGCAGTTTTCCTTTGATCTGAAATCAACATTAACCAAGGTCTATTAGAAGTGAACTGTTCAAATGATTTTTTTTTAACCTTATGCTTAAAGAAATAACCAGTGGATTTTTAAATAACCAGATATTTATATTTGTGAATCCACATGCTTATTTTGTTTCTCCTGGAAGAGTCAAATTTTAGGGCAACTCTACTCTAGCAATATTATCAAAGCCAAGGAGGACAGAACAGAGTCACTTAGAAATGGCTGTAAGATTTCACACATAGGTGAAAACGTGAATGATGAATCTATGGACACAAAACCCAGGCTTCCTCACCTCATTTTTTTCCTGAAGATTTCTTAAAGATCAAATTTTAAAAATCAAATTAATTTATTTTCAATTGGAGGACGACTGCTTTACAATATTGTGTTGGTTTCTGCTATACATCAACATGCATCAGCCGGAGGTACACATATGTCCCCTCCCTCTTGAACCTCCATCCCACCTCCCACCCCATCGCACCCCTCTAGACTGTCAGGGAGCACTGGATTTGAGGTCCCTGCATCATACAGCAAATCCCCCCTGACTATCTACTTTACATATGGAAATGTATGTTTCAATGCTACTCAGAGCTCAAATCTTTATGAATCCATTTCATCCAGGAAAACTAGCTGGCTCACACACAGGGCACATTGGAACTTCTGAGAGTGACTCTCTTCACCCAGAGTCTTTACAGTCTGGAAACTGTCTAAACCCCTGGATTGAATCTAAGGGTTGCTGGGTCCACATGCCTAACACAAGCTTGATATGATCTACAGAATGTACTTAAGGGGCAGACTTGGAGACAGGCAGGCTATTGAGTTTTATGTGTGCAGGTGTTCACTGTTGACAACCTTTTTTTTTTTTTAATTCACTAAACATTTTATTTTGTATTGGAGTATAGCTGATTAACAGTGTTGTGATGGTTTCAGGTGGACAGCAAAGAGACTCAGCCATACATATACATGGATCCATTCTCCCTCAAAGTCCTTCCCTTTCAGGCTTCCACATAACACTGAGCAGAATTCCATGTGCTATACAGTAGGTCCTTGTTGGTTATCTATTTTAGACACAGCAGCGTCTACCTGTCCATCCTAAGTTTTTTCCGGAGTCCAAGGCAAAGTTCTTATGGCTGGTTGGCCAGACAAAAAGCGCAAAACCCTTGGCATAGTTATTTCCTTTAGCTAACCTTTGCAAAGAATATGGGACTTTTAAATCTCTCATTCCAATCTATTCCAGTTCTGCTCATCTGCTGGCTTTTCTCCAATAGCACTTCATGGTTTTATACACTCTTAAAAACAACAAGCGTCAACAGGTTTATAACTCATTTTTATAGCCTTGTCTTTAGAAGCAAAAGGAAAGCCATGCAGATGTGATCCAATCATTACTGGACTAAAGGAACAGAGACACAGCAGAAAGGAGGCTGTCAGAGATGACACCCGCCAGCTGTCCACAGCTGCTGTTCTCTAAAATGACACTGGGTCCAATGATGTCTAGAGTCAGAACCGCGTACAAGACTTTTGTACCTTCTATCCTAGGCTTTCTTAGTTTGTACAAATACTTAATCTCCTCCCATTTATGTATTTGCCCCTGGAGGGAAAGCCCCAAACTGATCATTATTGTGGCCTAGGCCCTGAATCCCCATGTAACATTACATCCTTCTGAGGTCAGTAAAAACATGGCCTCGAAAAAGACTACAGGACCATCCATTCCTACGAAGAAAAAGCCATTTGCTCCTCTGCTTCCCACGGAGTTCGTGGAATGTATTCTGACAGAAGCAGAACCAGACCTGTGCAGACAGAACTATCCTTTCACCAACAATAAACAGATCTGCTCTAGAGCCATGGAGAGTCATAATAGAAATATATATTGCCTTTTATCTTCTTTTCAGTGAGTAGAGTGAAGTGTCAGGAGTTATTGCTTTAATATCAGTGGAGAAGAAGCTATTTTTCTGAGCATGTACATAGGTCTGAATGTAACAACATGTGCAACTCTAAGACTGTGAAGTAACCGGCTTCTCAGTAGAATTTCTAAAACACATAAAATTGTACTGATAACATCATCTGTGAATCAGCTTCCGATTGTTCCTGTGGAATCACGTAAGGAGCTGTCTGGCTATATCTACTCAAAGACAAGGGAGAAGGAAGACAATTTTACCACTACCTAACTCACATAAAATTAATTCAGAAGAATGAGAACGCATCAGAGATTTAATTGACTATTGACTTTAGGTTTACAGTGGCCCGTGAAATCAATGGAAAGTGATGTCAAAGACTAAATTGAATCCCTGGATAATGTCTTAAACCAAGAAACAGAAAGGACAAGTACTGATCTACTGAATCTCCTACAGACACTAACTAGGCTAAGGGTCAATTCCCCATGAGCAACTGGAATGTCTTATTTTTGCCAGAGCATTTAAGGCTAATAATTCAACTAACTTTCTACCCTCTAATATCTAGATTTATGAGAAGCCAAGGTAATCAGCAAAGCATCAAGCTTTGGCTTGGCTACAATTAACTTCCCTGGTGGCTACAATTACTTTTAAGTGACAAAACAAAAACATTAACAAAAACTCCCTACATAGTTAAACTCAGACCTTCAAATTTGCTAATATAATTAGGATTTTGGTCAATACAATGTAAAAGAAACAAAGCGAACCAAAAATAACAAGTGATTAATCACACTTATAAAACACAAGTATTACAATTTATAAAGATGGATGGAAGCTTCAGCTTCATCTACCCTTGATTTAATGCTACCACATGGCCTCAGAAACGAACAATTCATGTCCCAATAGTAAGCCATCAGGAGGATGCAAACAGAATTTAACTAGAACATAGTCCTTCCTGTGATAACAAAGATTCCTTTCCTCCTGTTGAAAAGAAAGATAATAAAATGATAGGAGAGTGTATGCCATAGTGAAAATGTTCTCCATCTCTCACCTTGAACAACATCTTTCCCATTTCAGTGATGGATATAATAAGAATAATAACCCATGCGTGCGCACCAGACATGTATAATTTCTTTAACAACTACTTTATCTTTCTCTGCCCCTGGGTGTTACTCCTATGAGCAGCTGTAGGTGTCCTTCCTACAAACATCGTAACTCAGACACTTTAGTGTGAAAGCAACATGACCCCAGTGGCAGTGTCCCAGAGACAAAGACGCAGAGTCAGGAGGTGTTGGCGAGGCCTACCTGAATGCTGGCTGTGGAGCGATTCTTGCGGGTCGTGGTGGTAGCCATTGTGGTGGTGGTCTCCATGACAGTGGTAGACATTTCTGGTGGCATGGAGGTCGTCTGTGTTGTTCCCAAGATCGATGGGACTTCTCCCACCAGCCGGACACTTCCATTGATTTTAATATTGGGGTTGTTCTCAGCCGCCATGTTCAGGACTTTCAAACCATCATAATAGAGCCCAGAAAGCTGGCCTTGGAAGAGGCGTCCTTTGTCCTTTCCGCCAATAGCTATTTGCGCCTGGGTGTTGAAGATGGTTAACTGCCGGCCTAGTGGGTTGGGTGGAGGAAACATCATTATTCCCATACATTTGTCTCTGTTTGCCTTACCTGGTCTGAATGGACCAGATATCAAAACAGGCTTCTTTGAGCAACTGAAGGGGAGAAAATTGGATAGCAAAAATTCAGTATAGGTATTGGCAAGTAACAAAAATTCAATCTAGACATTGGCAAATAACATTTCCCTATGTTTATCTCTTCCACTGTCTAGCTGAATATCCTAGACAACCTGAATAATTGAATGCCTGCTTCTTTATTGTGAAGCAGGAGTGATGAGTGGTACTGCAGACTTCCAGGGCATACAGTTGTGGATGACAGCAAAAGAAAACAACCCAAATCAGGCGATTATAATAATAAATCATAAATACCTATTGTACTGACTTTTTTTAACCTACAAAGTAACATAATGAAAACGATGAAGAATATATAGGGCAAATAAAAACTCAGTGGGGTAACTCAGAACACTGAATTTTAAAACTAGGTCTGATAATTAAATTAACTGAAATTAAATTAGATTTTTAATTAAGAGACCTGGAGCTATTATAAAAATAAACACCTCTAGGAAATAAAAGATTTCCTACAACTTTTCCTAATGTATAATATTCTATCTATACTTGCTATTTCATAAACTTCACGACAGATTATTTTCTATCTTTATTCATTTGGGGAAGGGGAGAGACCATGGTCTCACAATTAAATCTCTCTTAAAGGTATGGAAAATAAGTAGGTATTGATCATGTCAGCGAGAAAGGAGGAAAGAAAAATGACATCATTCAAAATCAACAGATTTTAAAAGGAGGGATAGGTGTTAATGAAAAAGGCAACACATAAACACCTTAAAATGATATACAGGTATGTTACCGGATTGAAGACACAGTAGCTCACCTTATTGCTAGTTCCTATTTGGGGGACCATTTATGCTCTGTGTACATAAAACTATCAGAATGAAATCATGGCAGAACAGAGACCGGAATAAGTCAGCTTATCTTATGCCCCCACTATCCTTATTTTAAAAAGCTTTTCTTAAGCTTGAGACCTTTCCCAGAAAAAACTAGCTTTTGAAGGACAAAGCCTTCTATTCTATTGTTTCTCTAGATTATGTGTCTGCTTTTCCATATGGAGAAAGATGGAAAAACTTTTTTTTTAATGGAATTAAGTTTATCCTTTTTGAATTGTTCCTCCATTTTAGTTAGTGATCAAACAATGCTCCAGTCATCCTTAATATTGCTGCAGTTATTTTCGCTATTAATGACTGAAGACAATGTCCTATTATACTCACCTGTTTAATTGAAAGGAGTATGTATTTTTAAAGACCGAGATCTGGTGTTTAAAGTCTATATGTGCTGTGTGTGTGCTAAGTCGCTTCGGTCACGTCCAACTCTTTGCAAGCCTATGGGCTGTAACGCACCAGGCTCCTCTGTCCATGGGATTCTCCAGGCAAGAATACTGGAGTGGGTTGTCATTTCTTTCTCCAGGGATCTTCCCAACCCAGGGATTGAACTTGTGTCTCTTATGTCTCCTGCATTGGCAGGCAGGTTCTTTACCACTAGCACCACCTTGGAAGCCCTTAAATCTATATAATGATTAGTATCCTTGAATTTCTAGTATATAATGTGGAATCCCTTCTCAATGTATAAAATGGGTGAAATGGAAGAGGCAGAAAAGGGAAAACACCTCTACTCAGTGGGAACTCTTTGTACAAGAGCCCAGTCCACTCATCAGGCAACTCTTAAGGGCATATTAGTCAAGAATGGCTGATAAATAATACCCCTTTGGGAACTTTAAACACTACACTATGGAGAACTGGCCAGATAATTTTGTTATAGTGAAAATAATGTCTATAAAAATATGTGGAGCATGGAAATGGAATCTGTTGGCTTTAAAAACAAAATTGCCCAGATCCTAAGGGACTAATCAAATAGATCTAATAGATTTCCATTTCTTTTCCCATCAGTTCCTTCAGTGCCCCATGCACACACATCGTTGCCTATTCTTTGACCTCTCGTTTTTCATAAGAGATGCAGGAAAAAGTTCAGTGTACAGTAATGCTGGGTAATGGCCTGGAGCTCATACCTCATTACTATTTCGTTTTTTGACAACAGCTTTTTTCCTGGGAGCCCTAAGCTTACTACTGAAAGAAATGCCATGATGGAAGGGGAGAAGAAATATGCTCTCAGGTTTGCATAGGCATTTGGAGTAGCTTAACATAATAAAAAATTGCCTAATAGGAGATCTGTAGGGCTAAAGTTTAGTGTCTTGCACCCGATAGCCCCAATGCCATAATATCCCTTCCATTCACATAACTGTTGGCCAACCATAATATTTATTCATTGCTTTTTTTTAATATATATAGCCCAGCACTGAAGATCAGTTGATGGTTATAACTGACTACAGTAGATTTTGCGTTTCTAATATTCCCAGAAGTACTCCACATCTATAATGGTCTTCATCTTATTTTCCTAGTGATGTTATTCCGCCTATGCTTACAAATGAAAGGAAGGTCAGAGAGAATTGAAATGCAAAGTTGAATGACACTGGCTAGAAATGATGGATCACCTTTATTCCAGTTGCCACGGTTCACTCCAAAAAGTGGTCTCTGCTTGTTCAAGACAGACCCAAATGTGGAGCAAGGCAAGATATTTCCTGGGCTACACAATTAAACCACAGCTTCATTTCTGGCTATTCCTGCTTTCACAGAGAGATCTGACTAATCATTTCTTGAGAACAAGACACTGGTGAGGTAAATAGGGAAGGAGTGTATATGCTTCAGGTATTCATCATGCCATAGGAAGTATTTGGGTCTTTGTTTATTTGTTTCATGGTTTATTTCTAGCTGGATCTGCTTTTGTTATGTTCTAAACCCCTTTCCCAGCCCCCTCTGTACCTTAGATTAGGTGGTTAATAGTAATGTTGGCAGGCACTAAAGGAATAGTGGGTTATCCAAGTCTTCTGCCATCTTTTCCTCTGATCAATTTCGCTCTCTCAAGGAAGGAGTAAGTGAGTAAGTGAGAAACAACCCTCTCCCTGTGAAGGACATAAGGGACCGACTGCAGAACATTTTACCATCTGCCCACGATTTCTCAAATTCAGTGCCAGGTCTCCTTGTTGTCACTCATTATGATCAATCATGTTTCTTTTTCTCCTTATTTCTAATAAGGGATGACCACTATTCCATCTATATTACAATCTGACAATGGAGTCCAGTCTATCACCAATACTATAAAATCTGACCACAGTGGTACCAGTACAGGCTTTGTAGCAGGTTACTTTGTGCTTCGTTTTGGGTGCCCATCCTCTTGGAAGTCGTTAAATGCTCCCTCATTTGGACACCAAGTTCACGTACTGCTTAAATTAAATCTTTGCATGTTTCCAGTCAGTGTTGCACAAAGACTAATTAATTAAACCTCAGAACACCCTTGGGGAATAGGCAGTATTATTTCTCCTCTCCTCAGATGGGAAATCTGAGATATAAAGAGGTTAAGTGGATTGTCTAAGGTCAGAAAGTCAGTCAATAGCAGACAGCGCCAGAAAACAGGCTAGGGAATGCTATGATTCACATCACCTCTCCAATGACAGAAGCAACTGTTTCTACCCAAATGCCTCTGCCTCATCATCTTTCCGGATTCACCCTTTTCTAACTCCATGTCCTTGCAAGGTCTTTTGGTTTACATTTTCTATTTCTTTGAAGGGAAAGTTGGCTAGACAGAGGAAGAGATAAAGCAATAGAATGAATAAATGTTACTTACCTAAATGAAACAAAAAAGTGATTTTGGGTAAAATAATGCAGAAGAGAGAACCCCTCAGCTCGCATAGAATTCTTTTCAATATTATTTGCATACTTAAACATACATACTCAGTTAAGAAACAAATTCTTCCCTTCCTCCCATCCAAACCGCCCCTACCCAGTCCCACCCCTTCAACCTCTATTGTGTGTTTGGAAGCATCCTTCTATATAAAAGCCATCTGATAACAATGCTATTGGAAGAAAAACTAAAGGCCTACTAATAACTTTAACATGATTAATACAAATGAAAATGCCTGGCATGCTATTGAACTTAGACTTCAAAAGGCAATGGAGTAAAAGAAAATATTATTAACATAAAATTGGAAGAAACAACAAAAAAATTTTCTCAGGCACATGAGACTCAGACATGCATCTAAACTGTCTTTTCCTTTTTAAGAAGTGAGGCAATCATCATCTCTAATGTTAAAGGGACTTTATGAGCTGGTGATTACTAAACAAAATTATTTGCTTTTTAGAGTTATTCTTAATTTATTTTTAATTAGACCACGTACGTTAAAAACAGGGCAAACAGTTAAGACTCAGTGAGGATTTTCCGTGTTTAAAGTTCTGAATGTTTTCACTCAACTTGAAACTGTAGTAGTTCCTTTGTCTTTTTGTTTACGTTGCATATTAACATACCCCATTACTTTTTATAAATGACTCAATCAAATCTGTACATATTTTAAAAACTCACTTAAGATCTCGTTAGGAAAACAAACAAACAAAAATGCACCTCAAATTACAAGAGTAGCTACTGGCTCAGGAAAAAAAAAAAAACAGTCACCAGCTTGTTCAAGTCAGGTCTTTCTTCACTGACAGGCAATAGTCTACCTCCTAACGAGGAGAAGTCACACAGAAAATTCTAACATCACACATAACCGCTGCCTTCTTTCATTAACCAAGTGGTTGTTTTCTTTGGCAAATGAGAAACTGCTGTTTTGCCTTCCATTAACGTTTCATTTTCCAGCTACTTATACTTTTGTTGCATAAGTATCAAGTACACACGGGTACCACGCAACTCAAGTGTAGAAGAAGTTCATTTATTTTTTTTAGTTTCCATCAGTAACTAGGATGCCATTAACCTCTTATGAAATATCTTTGCCTCTGCAAGGTTAATTCCGAAGGCAAAATTCATCCCTCTCATTCTTTGTTTGTTTAAAAACAAATGGTAAAGAACATGGCTCCCCTTATAACATTTGTTTAAGCAGTTTAAATGACGAGTCAGTCTATGATTTGTTGTTGTTGTTGTTGACGCTAACCATGCTACAGATAGGAAAGCCAAAACAGCCTCAAGATGCAAGTTTAATAAGTTCTTTTGAAATTTCTTTACAAAGCTCTGGTATAAGAGGTAATTTAAAACAAATTAACAAATAACGTCATGCAGTGGTTAAATTGCCATAATACATTTCTTTTTTTTTTTTTAGAGGTTCCTGGAATTTCTTGTTGGTGGTTGTCATGCTGATAGAAAACTAGATGTTAGTCCCTTTAACTGTATTTTAATGGCAATGTATTATAGCATGATTTATCAACATATGGCAGGTGGAAGCTGACACAAATTATAATGAAAATTAAAACAGTCATTTATGCAGCAGGCGATTATCATTTAAGGAACATTTATTTGCAGGCTTTAAACATGAGGGTTTAGAGTCAAATGACTTTAAATGAAAGTTTTAACGACAGTTACCTTTTTCCTGCAGCCACTCTTCTACGGGCCGGTTATATTTGAAGGGGATTTTCTGTTTTACCATTTGGAAGCGTTCATTATCAGTGTTGCCTTTAAAGTTTAAAAAACAGCTTAAAGAACAATCTGAAAAGTCAAGAAGTCATTCAAAAACATCCTAGGGTTTTGGTGCGTTTTATGAAGTTTTTTAGAGATAGATAGCAATTTATCTTTAGTGGAGGTGGAGTCGAAGTCACTCTGCCCTTGGTTGACAGGTTTGAGGTCAGGTTATTCTTAGCTATGCTGTGCTCCATCAAGTTTTGGAAAAGTGGCTGGGGATGGGCATCCATGAGAGGCGTGGCTGTTTACAGAAAGGTTTACCCTCTCTCTCCTTCTTCTCTCTCCAACCATACCTTGATTGGGTCAATGGAGGAACAAGGACCCCCGTGACTTGTGAGTATCAGGACCCTCGGTGTCTCAGTCACACATGTTCCACACTCACTTTACTGTATCCCATCAGAAAACAGTAAAGAACAGAGCCCTGGACCTCCTTATGCTCCTCTTAAGTGTTTGCAACTACTCTACCTTGCCAAAGAAAACAATTTAAGCCTTGATGGCCAACGGAGACTTTTTATTCTGTAAAGTGGGGCCCTGGCATCCCATTGCCCATGTAAAATAGAGTACCACATGGAAATCTTATCCCCTCTATCCCTTGGTCCAGATCTCTTCCATATTTTAAACTCGGAGGAACTCCCGAGTAAACATCTGTAAACAATAGCAGCTATACATATAGTGGTGTAGCATTTCCAGGCTTTTGAGCATCTATATTTTATTAGTACCAGCAGACACAGGTTTTATAAGTTTACCTAGTCTCGCTCTCTTTCCTTACTATGAGAGGTCCTTCCTGAATATGTCTCCATTCAAAAAGCCTGTTAGGGATACTTCTTCCAAGCATGAAATATCTAATTAATTTCAAGGCTCAAATATAATGCTTTTAACTGTGAGTATGCCCCCTTTCTTCCCTTTGTAAATGTTATTACCACTCCTGGATGGTTTATCTAATTAGGACAGACTTGGAGAGTGGTGTTATGAAGATATACCCCTAATGAACATGCTTCAAAACACAAAATAATGAAGCCACGCTTTGGGAACTCTACTATCTTATCAACCAACCTCACGGAGATCAAACAGAAACTAGTGAACTTCTAAATTACTTTTGACTCTTAGCCTTCTAGTATTGGAACTTCAGGAAGCCCAATCCAGATCACCAGTGTTACAAGTGAAATAAAAATCTCAAAACAGGAGGTTTGAAAGCAACTCATAAAGAAGTATAAAAGCTAGAAAGAATATTAGGATGGCATGTAGCACCAGGTGAATAAAAGCTTGCCCCAGTATTTCCATCTCTGGGCCATGGAATGTTGGAGTTTTTACTGGTGGAGAAAATTCTGCATGTGGTCAGACTAGTACCTGCCTTCTGTGAGAGGCAGAATTGGTAAAGGGGTGGCAGTACTGGGTACATTTAAAAGATTTCCCATTCATTTCTCCTTTGAACAAATTAGTCTTAGGAGCTGACTCATTATTCTTACTCCTCAGGAGTAAAAACAAGCAAAAAGCTCATCAAAGAGGAGACTGTGGATCTGTTTCCAGCTTACATTATGAGACCGTATCTGGCTGGCATCAAGCCTAAAATATTAACATATCAAAGGACAACATGTAATGAATGGAAAGAACAACTAACAATTTTGGATTGCAGTATATAATTTAAAGTTTTCCTCAAAGTGTTATTTCTCACAGAAGGAAAAAAAAAGAGAGAGACAGCTAGGAGCCAAAACAGAAAGGTATCTTAACTTCTTGGTGTTTCAATAAGCCCATGGTGAAAAAAAGAAGGTAATTTTATCTGTTAACGTAAATAAATACCTATGAGACCATTATATGATCATCCTGGTAGATCTGGTACACAGAAGTCTACTAATCCAGAATAAAGTTTGGCTAATTTTCACATGTCCTAATAGAAAAGGAAGATGCGCTTTTCTGAAAAGAACGCGTATCTCTGTAACTCTTAACTCTACCCTACAGGAGACAGCTACACAGGGATATCATCCATCTTCACAAGCTTTGATCCCTCTCAAGTTTCAGTCACAGCAACATACTGAGAAATGCCAAATGGATTATGCCAGATGCACCTTGAATATATTATATTACTTTGGGTTTTCTGTAACTGTCATTGGTGCAATATTAAGTGTAGTAATGACCTTTTCCCACTCTCCGTAGAATGGATTAGTGAAGTCAATAATGAAGAGAAAGCTAAATATTCTTAGTACCACGCAAGGCAAAATATGAAGTACCGAATGTTCCAGACTGACAGCTCTATATGTACCAACTTAATTAAGAAGCTGCATTGACTTACTTCTTCCACAAACATAGGAATCTTGGTCCTTCTAAGTATCCCCCCTCCCATTCAATCTGTCAAGCATAAAGCTCCATGGAAAATCATGTCAGATACGGTATGGGCTTGACGACTAAGAAACAACAGGGGAGAATCAGTAAGTGGTGTGTTGGGAGGACAGCAGAGCCACGATTCAACCTTAGACCCTTCGGAAAGTGAAAGACAGAGAGTCATTCTTCTCCATCTCAGCTTTAAAGACATTTAGAAAATAGGTTTAAGTTTTCCATGCCAGACGGATAGCATCTGGCAGTGGGGATAGCGATCTTGCATACTGTTAAAAGTTGTGAAAGATGGAAGGTCATTTGGAAAACCAAATTGGTTTAAATTGCCACATTAGCATTGCTCTTAGTCTCTCTTCATGTTCTTGTTGGTTTTTATGTTAATTTAGCGCAAACATTAGTGAGGAATGTTTTAGAAACATGTGCATAAGAGTGAGTGCATTTGCCCCGAGCCCCATTTGTTAGACTAACTGAAGAGCAACCAACCTTCTAAATATCAGAACTCATACCCAGGGACTGCTCTGAAAGCTGAGCAAACCTCATCCAATCCATTTACATTCATATCCAATCCTTAATGACATATAGTTGTACATTTTATATAGCAACTAGTATGAACATCGAAACAAAGACTAAAATCGATACTTCAACAGACAGGGATGCTATTCTCAAGAAAGAATGGCCTTATGAATAGTAATGTCATAATGTCATTAAAAAGAGGCATATGTGCATTACTAATTAGATCCTAAAAATCTAATGACTACAGTTCTCAGCCACACTGAGAAATTTACAAATTGCACAATGAAATCTTCAAATAGACAGTTCTTAAATTACTTATATGGATATGACACTCACCTACATGGGACTGAATTTTAGAAAAAAAGTTCTGGTCATATTTCATTATACTTAAAAAGTTAGAGGTCTCTGTGTGTGTGTGTGTGTGTGTATCACCATCTATTTTTTATACAGTTAGTTGCCTATTGTCATTTGCTTTTGTACTATTGACTCTATTTCAGTTCCTGGAGACACATACAACCATGCACTGTTGAATTATAATATTGTGAAGAGCAGAATGCTTTGAGGTAAAATTACTAAGGCCCAACTGGTTCATACACACAGCTACAACCTTTATGCAGAAACAGCTCATATTTGCAACATTTGGGTTAATCCATTTAGAAGAAAAGGAAGAGAGAATAGAGGAAGGAAAGGTAAAGAAAGCACACTGACCCTTGACTAATTTCCCAATACATTAAGCCCCTCTTTAGGTAATCTGGAAACTTGCCGATGGCCCCAAAGAAGTAAAAATTCATTCAGCTGAAGAACTTAAAGATAGAGAAAACTCTTGTATAGTACAAAAAATAACTTTCACACCATTTTTTTACTCTGTTGGTCCAATCATAGATCCTATTCATTAGAAGTTATACTAATTTTTTTAAAATCGTCATCAGTAAAGTATAGGAGGTCATAAATTTGGGCTGGCTTTGAGTTTTAACTTCAGTAGCTGCTTGACCTTGAACAAGTCACTTAGCCTCAGGTTCTCCATTTCCCAGTTCGCCAGAGGACTCAGTATAGGATATTAAGAGGCAGAGCATATACAGACCCTGAGATATGGGGAAAAAAAAAAAATCCAATCTATTCAAACTACTTAGTATTATTAATATGGTTGAATTTGTTCCTACTAATCAAAAGGAAGCACATTAATTCCATGGCCTCCCATCAAAAGATGACTGTATTGTTACCTTTGGTCCCACAGAGTTCATCATTCAAAGATTAACTGACCATAGAAAATGAAACAGCCTACATATCCCCTAAATCCCCTGGTTGTGGCTTTTTATATTTCTGCATCTTCTAAAATACACTCAGCTAACCCCATTTCCAAAACAAAGTGGGTTTCTAAAACCACAGAAAGTAAAAGAGCAATTCAGGCATTGACAAATGTGATTTCTGGGTCCAGCCACAGGTAATGATGATATACTGCTGCTAAGTTGAGGAAGAGTGGCTTAAAGGTTCTGGCAATTTGCACTGGGCTGGCAGAAAATACTTTCTTGCAGGTAGACTATTAATACCATCTGAAATGTTGTCAAGCACATGGACATGCTAATAGGAATATCGTAGCAACATTCGTCTGTGCAAAATTAATGCCAGAGGTATTTTTTGCATTTTGTTTTGAGTCTTGGAATAAAGGAAGGGAAAGTTTTCTTTATTGGTTTGTTGACACTAAAAAATGAGACTGTGGGTCTAATGAACAGTCAGAGAATGAATACTATGTATTAGAGCTAGAGGCAAAAGAAAATCGATGTGGGTAGGCTCAAGTAGTATAGGGCATTTTCAGAGGTGCTTAGAATGTCTCTCCCCAAAGAACATTCTGTGAGTTTCAAAGCAAAGTCAGACACTAAAGACAAGGAACTGCGGAAACTCCTTGAGCCTCGCTCTGATTTTGTTCCTAGTCTTGACCCAGATGAACTCTCTTTAAGAGTCAGAAAAAGGGGGATTGCGCTTCCCAAAGAGTATCTGGAATATTCAGCTACTTGTAAGTGATGGATAGACCTCAACAAAGAATTAATATCTTGTATTTATAAAGTGCTTTGTGAGCAAGGATGCTTATAAGCATCATCTCATTAATCCTCACAACACACCTTTGGGGCTGAAGAAAAAAGAAGTATTTGTATGTTGTGAACCTCAATCCTTCAGTATGCCAAGGCAAGGAAATTAATCTCTTGGAGCAGAAAACTGATCAGCTGGGGGAAGTAAATTAATACACTCAGAGCACAAGGGCATTGTTAAGTAAGGGAGCTTTTCCAGACTCACTTAAGTGGCTCCAGGCACCAGGAAGAACCACCTTTCCAAAGTGATGAGACATTTACTCTTAGAAAGCAGTGTGGGTCATCCAGGCATGCCCTGACTTGGCTGATGAAGCTCACTGCCTCGTATCTTCTGGGTATGTTTGGAAATGGAAAATATATGTGGACTGACATATTATCAATTCTTTCCTATATCAAAGTCAATATCGATCCGCCATTTCTAGGCTTATAGGAGTTGAGCTATTTAAGCAAAGATGGCTCAAACACAAATGAAAAGAGCATTAGCTACGGAATCTTTCAGGCTTTGGACGCAATCCTATCTCAGACATTTACCACTTCCATGAACTTGCACAGTTTTCTTAATCTATATGTCTCAGTTTCTTCATCTAGTCCCCAAAAGATATGAAGATGATAATACCTATATTATAAGATTTTGTACAAATGAAATGTAACAAGCCAGGCAAGAATGCTTGTGGGGAGTTGGAAGAGGCTGGGAAGTGGGTGGGTATGTGATTTCTCTTCCTTCTCAGGGGATGGGAGGAGGGGCTGTGCTAGAGATGTAACCCTGGTACTCCAGGTCCACTTACCTAAATGACCACACCTCTGGTCCCTGCTTGATGTTTGTCAGGCTGGCTAAGATGAGTTTGTGTGCAGACATGTTAACATTGAATTTCTCCCAGATCTCAATCAAAGTGCTATTTCTGTTGAAGTGTTATTATACTAAAAACCATTTATCCTGAGGCAATAATTAGAACATGTATCACAATTCCTATCCATTCCCTGTATTTTGAAGCCTTAATTTCTATTCTTCATTCTCTTCCGGAAGCTCATCGACCTTGGACTTTTTATCTATCCTCATCTATTATGGATACTATCAGTCCCAAAAATATGAACAAAATAAAGCCCAGGTGATCATGAAGTCTTTATTTGCTTTTGAAGTTTAAGAGACTGTTTCTAAATCATATTTACTGGAACTTTCTTCATGAGCATAGGTCTATCTAGAACTTATTTTTTATTTGAGATCTACCTTCAGAAATGACATGCCATAAATTAACAAAACAAAACTGACTATCAAATTTGCTTTCTTTTCTCAAGGGGTGTCACTCTTTTTCCTTCTATAATTATTTCAAAATATGCCCTGAAGCTAGGCTGGTCAATTTCAATCTGAATTGTGTCTATTCCTTTCTGGTAAACATGCTAAAAATATCTATGTCTTGGTGTGTCTTCAAGCCTTAGTTTCTTCATAAATAAAATGAGAATTATGATAATAACTGCAACATAGGATTGTTGCAAGAATTAAAAGGGAAATAAGTGTCTGTAAAGCACTGAGCACAGCAGCAGAAAATAAGTGCTCAGTATATGACTTATCACCATTGTTGTTATTGTTACAGCAGCACTTGATTGAGACGGGTTACAGTTAAAAGAAGGGAAGCTTATGAGATTTACTTCACCATGCAATGGTTAGTGTCCAATCTTTGCCAATTTCCTTTTTGGCCTAAAACCTTAATGTTCGGTCTTCAAACTTTCAAGATTCCCCCCGCTGCCCTTCTTATCATGTGTTTCCTCCACTGTTGTGAAAGCCCCAGTGTTATCCTGGGGCTCACCCTTCCCTGTGACCTGTTCACTCCTGCAGGGCACCCCTCTGTGTGGTCTCCCTGTTTCTTTTCAGTCTTATTGATTCCTTTCATGTCTCATTGGCGGCCTTCCTTTCCACATGTCCCCAGCTTTCATTTTCTTTCATCCTTCTTCTGCAGAGGATATCAAACTCAATGTTTTTAAAGCCAGAAAGCTAGAATATTTGAGTTTGAAAAATTCTGCTCATTCAAACATGCATGTGTGGGGTCACTACACAGCTTTGAGGACAGGAAGGAGGTTTGGAATTTCAATGGGCAATGAATAGGAACATTTTCATCCTCATGAATGGGAAAGTCACACCAATATCAACATTGCTGATGCCATGATAAACTTATGCTACAGTCATTATTTTTGCAATGTCCCATGTATTGGGCTTCCCAAGGGATGCTAGTGGTAAAGAACCTGCTTGCCAATGCTGGAGAAATAAGAGATGCAGGTTCGATCCCTGGGTTGGGAAGAGCCCCTGCAGGAGGGCATGTCAACACACTTCCAGTATTCTTGCCTGGAGAATTCCATGGACAGAAGAGCCTGGCGGATCCATAGGATCAAAAAGAGTCAGACACAGCTAAAGTGACTTAGCAAGCATGCACTCACGTACATCCTATGTATTGGGTTGGCCAAAAAGTTCATTTGGGTTTTTCGGTAATATCTTACAGGGAAAAAAATCCCAAATGAACTTTTTAGCCAACCCAGTATTCACCCACCTTTGACCTGATGAATATGCTGGTTTTTGACAGCTGTCTAGCTACAGTCCATGGGGTCACAAAGAGTCAGACACAACTGACAGACTAACAATTTAAACAACACCACACAGCACAGCCACATATTAGGCTTATTTCCAGCTTAAGCCAAGACAGTTTCCAATTAAATTACTTCCCCAAAAGTTTGTCCCATCTTGAATTCATGTAGTATACTTTACAAACTTCAAAGCAGGACTTTAATTCACTGAGTTTATTCTTTTTCATTGCGGAACAGCATTCCGACCTGATAAGAAAATGTTCAACTCTAGCTTTGCTATTTCCTGCAGGAGATACCTTTCTCAGTTTTGTGTCATTTTGCAAGTTTGATAAGCATATCTTTTGTGCCTTCATTCCAGACTCTGAAAAATGTACAGAATAGGAGGATTATGTGGTAACTTTAAGAGGTTTACAAGTTCTTTGAAACGTCTCTCTATAACAGGCGGTACTTGATTCTCCAACTTCAAATATGGGCTGGACTTAGTAACTCAACTGTGAAGAACAGGAGATGGTGGAACTGACAATGTGTAACTCTTAGAGCTTAGATCAGAAAAGGCCCTGTGACTTTCTCTCTATCCTTCTCTCATGTCCACTCTGGGGAAGCCACTTTTGCGTCATAAGGACAGTTCAGACACCCACATGTCGAGGGACTGAGGCCACCAGATTCTCCAGGCCTGGTAAGCCTTCAGATGGCTACCGTCCTAGTCGATACCTTACAAGCCATCAGACACTTCAACACAGGACCACTCGACCAAGTTGCTACCAAATTGTGACCTATAGGAATTGTGAGATAATAACTGTTAGTTGTTGTGTGCCACTAAGTTTGGGGGTAATTTGCTATACAGCAAATTACAGATACAGAGTAACTAGAGAACTTCATCTGAGTGTTTCAGTTCAAGCAGAGGCAGAGCTCCTTAAGAGGCTCTCATAACTTGCCTTATACTATACTCTTTCCAAGGAAGTGAAGATACAATATATTTATAACATACTACCCGTGTGACAATTTGCTAATGCTATCCAAAGGGAATTTAGATTATTTAGATACAAGACTTGTTTTATTTTATTATTATTATTTTTTAATTATTTTTTTTAATTTATTTTTTTACACGAACTCCCAAACATGAACCCCCCTCCCACCTCCCACCCCACGACTTGTTTTAAAGAGCCCAGGCTATCACTAAAGTCTTTGTTCAGTTCAGTTCAGTCACTCAGTTGTGTCTGACTCTTTGCGACCCCATGGATCGCAGCACGTCAGGCCTCCCTGTCCATCACCAACTCCTGGAGTTCACTCAAACTCATGTCCATCGAATCTGTGATGCTATCCAGCCATCTCATCCTCTGTCATCCCCTTTTCCTCCTGCCCCCAATCCCTCCCAGCATCAGAGTCTTCTCCAATGAGTCAACTCTTCACATGAGGTGGCCAAAGTACTGGAGTTTCAGCTTTAGCATCATTCCTTCCAAAGAACACCCAGGGCTGATCTCCTTTAGAATGGACTGGTTGGATCTGCTTGCAGTCCAAGGGACTCTCAAGAGTCTTCTCCAACACCACAGTTCAAAAGCATCAATTCTTCAGCGCTCAGCTTTCTTCACAGTCCAACTCTCACCTACTCTCATCCACACATGACCATTGGAGAAACCATAGCCTTGACCAGATGGACCTTTGTTGGCAAAGTAATGTCTCTGCTTTTCAATATGCTATCTAGATTGACCATAACTTTCCTTCCAAGAAGTAAGCATCTTTTAATTTCATGGCTGCAGTCACCATCTGCAGTGATTTTGGAGCCCCCAAAATTAAGTCTGTTTCCACTGTTTCTCCATGAAGTGATGAGACCAGATATCATGATCTTAGTTTTCTGAATGCTGAGCTTTAAGCCAACTTTTTCACTCTCCTCTTTCATTTTTATCAAGAGGCTTTTTAGTTCCTCTTCACTTTCTGCCATAAGGGTGGTGTCATCTGCATATCTGAGGTTATTTGTTAAACATGGTTAAATATATACTAACTTATCTGTCCAATAAAACACATGAGAATTTTTACATATTAGTTTCAAAACACATTCTTTAGGGCAATGTAAAATTTAGGACACTTTCCCCAAACTAGTTTTCTATTCCAAACTCCTGAGATTATTTCTGAGTGAACATTAAAGAGAGACAGAGTTCAGATTTCTTGGGCATCCTGGGACGTTACTCATCTGAGACCCAGAGATCTGAGCTTCTTTGGGGAATCTATTACCATTTCCTCATCTTTGAGGAGGACTGGCTTTTCCTACTTGTTTGTATCAGGCTTCACAGTCTGAAGGAAATTCTTGCTGGAAAACTTGTTGAGGATGTATGGGGTGGAGGGTGAGTGTCCACATAAACACTGAGCTCCCTCTTAAGTAAATGTCTTTTGTATTTCATAATCATAAATCAGTTTCTAGGAGCAGAGGCCACTAGGAACTTTCAGTTTTATATTTTTAGAGAAGTCTGCTCTTTTAAGGTTGAGTGGACCTCAAAGATCAACCAAGAACTATGTTTCTCTGGGACTTCCCTGGTGGTCCAGTGGTTAGGACTCCATGCTTCCAAAGCAGGGGGCAGGGGCTAGATCCCTGATGGGGAAAATTAAGATCCTATATGCCATGCAGTGAGGCCAACAACAAACTGTTTTAAGAAGAGAAACTTGCAATTGAAAAGAAGAAATCTGTTTCTCAAACTTTCACTTAGAACAACATTAGTAACCGGACTCCTAGAATAGGCAAGTGGCTATCTTAAAGACCATCCTTTCCCAACAAAGAAACTAATGAAAGAATTCTCTATATTCTGGTTTGTTTGGTTATGTGGCATTTCCAAGACTTTTCAAAAAATGAACCAGTTGGTAGCTACGCATCATTTAGTGCTAGATTCAAAGGTCAGGTATACACAACTACAATGTGGTACAAGAATCAAAATTTTCCCAGTGAAGGGATAACCTCAGGGAACGTGGTCCCTGTAGTATATCTCAGATTCATACAATGCCTCGTTAACTCTGCTTGGCAAATTAATTCAAATTGATTTGTTTGTGAGAACTGCAGCCTGGCTTCAAATCTGGCTACAAACAAAGGATAATGACAAACAACAACGTATTCAGCTAAGAGAAAATGTCTCGATAAAAGTATAGATCAGCATGGGGGCTGTTTTTATAACATAACTGACTTTGTTAAAAATAAAACAGAAAAGAAATGAAAGGGAAGACATAGCCTAGACAGATAAAACACATTTTATAAATAACATTAATATATCATAAATACCCCCAAACAAAGACAGATAAAGTGTCTGAAAGCATCTAAGAGGAAAGAGAAAAAAGGGATTAGAAAATTTTCAAATGGACATTTAATCTTTTAAAACACAATTAATTTAAGGCAGGATCCTATGATGTAATAAGGGGGAAAGAAAGAAATCTGTGTGATATGGTAGGAAGAACTAAGATTAATTTCAAAATGTCATATCCTAAAGAAATCTTTTTTTTTTTTTAAAAGGACAATTCCTTTTTTTGAAAAGCAACCATCAGTTGAAAGTTACCAGTCTCCAATCTCATTTTGAGGCCTTGGTGGTTGAGGAGGGAGTTTAAGAGGAAAAGAGACTGTAAAAATGAGAATCTTTTCAAGCTCTTTGTTGTTGTTCATCTGCTAAGTTATGTCCCACTCTTTGTGACTCCATGGACTGCCGCATGCAGTCTGTGGAGGAGTTCGAGCTCTCTGCTAAAAGTGAGTGAAGTCGCTCAGTTGTGTCTGACTCTTTGCGACCCCATGAACTGTAGCCTACCAGGCTCCTCTGTCCANTTTCAAGCTCTTTGTTGTTGTTCATCTGCTAAGTTATGTCCCACTCTTTGTGACTCCATGGACTGCCGCATGCAGTCTGTGGAGGAGTTCGAGCTCTCTGCTAAAAGTGAGTGAAGTCGCTCAGTTGTGTCTGACTCTTTGCGACCCCATGAACTGTAGCCTACCAGGCTCCTCTGTCCATGGGATTTTCCAAGCAAGAGTACTGGAGTGGGTTGCCATTTCCTTCTCCAGGAGATCTTCCCAACCCAGGGATCAAACCCAGGTCTCCCGCATTGTAAGCAGATGCTTTACTGTCTGAGCCACCAGGGAGGTCCTGAGCTCTCTGCTAGTGTGTTAAAATTGCAAAATAGCTATAATCCCATTCCAATATCCAAGCCGTTCTATAATGGGACTTTGTCACTGCTCCCATCGGAGGCTAAGTCTATTTTTCCACCCTTTGATTCTTGGTTGGCTCTGAGACTTGCATTGTTTGGCATAGGGCATACTAGTAAGTGTAATGGAAGCAGAAGTTTGAACAGCCCTTGAATGTCAGTGCTTGCCCTCTCATGCTGCTAAAGCCTGAGACTCCATATGAAGGAAGCTGGTCTGTGCTGTGCTAAATCATCTCAGTCATGTCTGAGTCTTTGAGACACCATGGACTTTAAGCCACCAGGCTCCTCTGTCCATGGGCTGTTTCAGGCAAGAATACTGGAGTGGGTTGCCATGCCCTCCTCCAGGGGATCTTCCCGACCCAGGGATCGAACTCACGTCTCTTATGTCTCCTGCATTGGCAGGTGGATTCTTTACCACTAGCACCACCTGGGAAGCCTGAAAGCTGGTCTGGGTTCCTGGAAAATGAGGGACTACAAGAAGAGAAACCTCAGCCACCCAAGCTTACTTTGCCAGCCCAATCAGCTCAGTTGAGCCCATAGCCATGTGAGTGAGGCTGTCAGGATCATCCAGCTCCATCACAGCCAGCTTGAAACAGAAAAATTACCCATACAACCCACAGACGCATGAGCCAATAACTAAAGTTTTGGGGTGGTTTGTTATGCAAACAGTAAGTGACACAGCCAGGAAGTCCAGGAAATCCAGTAAGGATGGGGAAGCTGACATGGGGTAAACAAAGCCTCTTCCCATATGTGAGTTTCCATCAATGCTCAGCAGGAGAAGAGGAAGCACTCAGCTCCTATCTGGGAAGTCAAACAGTTTGTGTAGGAAAACCTTTGGGGTCTTGGAATAGACACACGGAGACTCAAGCCCCTGTTATCTATTCTTGGCCTCTTCCTCATTCTCAGGGGTGCATTATCAAGTCTCTGGGAAGGGAGGCCATAATGCAGCTTCCATGGGAGGGGAGGGAAAGATTAAGGCAGAAGGAGTTGGGACAGGCAGGGTGGGAAAACTATAGAAGATGTATACTTCTCTGATATCCACTCATTTCTATACTTAGACAAAGGGAAGGGAGGGGGGTGGAGGGGGTACTCTAAAGGTAAGAAGGAATAGAGCTAATAAGGCCCATCACTATTTAAATGATGGATGGATAGAAGTTTGGTAAGAAAAAAAGGTTGGACTTATCGGTAAGATATCCGAGAATGTTAACCCCTGCTCCACTAATGGATTTCTTACTTCTTTAATGGTTTCACGGGGAACCCTGGAGGACTATCTTCTCTTTTCTGAGCAAACGCCGCCTTCACTAACCCCAATCTTCTAAACCCAACCCAACCAAACCACATATAGTCCTGAAGGGCACAAGTAATCACTTGTCATGAATCATCATGGGTCATGAATAGTTTTACCTACCCTCAGTTAGGTTTAGAATAGAAAGATGTTTCCCATTATACATCCTACTAATACAAAACAAAAAAAGCAAAACATTGAATTAAAGACCAACACCAGACAAAATATATTTCTACCTTGCAACCCTGGCTTTTAAAATCAGGTACTGCATCTTCAGTTCCTTTTAAAGCTTGTGGATTACAAAAAGTTGCCTTCATAAATTCATGGATGAGTTTAAAAGTCATTTTCTTAAGTCTTAACAGTCGGCATTAGAATAGTATTATTTTAGCATGTCAATGGCAGTTAGGTTCAAGAGAAAAACATTAAAATGACCAAAATCTAAGGGGTTCAATAAAGAGAAAGGACAATTAATGTTGCTAAATGTTTTGTATATCACAGTTTGGGCTTCCCAGGTGGCTCATTGGTAAAGAATCTCCTGCTAATGAAGAAGACTCAGGAAACATGGGTTCTATCCCTCAGTTAGAAAGATCCCCTGGAGGGGGAAATGGCCACCCGCTCCAGTATTCCTGCCTGAAAAATGCCACAGACAGAGGAGCTGGTGGGCTACAGTCCATGGGGTCGCAAAGAGTCAGACATAACTCAGTGTACCCGACAATACCACAGTCTACACCACATTCAAATATTAGTTCATTATAAATGTGATAGCCAGAACAACATGTTTTAAGTTAGGGTTTTTAAAGTATTTTTAAGAAACTGGTCAATGATTATGTAAAATTAGGGACATTTTCCAAATATTTACCTAGCACCTAGACTCCACTATCTTACACTGCATCTGTTCTTGTGGGCAGGGTTTTTTTCCCCCCTTTCCTTTCATATGAAATGATAATTACGTTAACAAGGTATTTTTTTTTTTTAAAGCAATCTTTTTACACAATCCTATTTTNTATGTAAAATTATGGACATTTTCCAAATATTTACCTAGCACCTAGACTCCACTATCTTACACTGCATCTGTTCTTGTGGGCAGGGTTTTTTTCCCCCCTTTCCTTTCATATGAAATGATAATTACGTTAACAAGGTATTTTTTTTTTTTAAAGCAATCTTTTTACACAATCCTATTTTCACAGTCCCCTCCTCAACACACGACTCTCAACACTGGCACATCTTCAGTGTTTCAGAATATTCACAAAGTTGATGACTACTGCCACCTCAAATAGAGACAGGTATCCTGACACCAACAAAGTAACTTATTAGCTTTGACGGTTAAATGATTACTAAAGTTCTTATAATTTCTGAAAACCTATAAATGTGAGGCATATAAATAAAATATTAATGACTATTCCTTCTATTAGTCATTTAATAGAAGACATTAAATACATGACAATAAATCTTGGCTATCTGAAGAATATGTCCAAAGATGTGTAGGCTATTTTATATTTAAACATATTTATGTGTTTGGGGATAAATGCAATATTTTTATATTTACTGGACGATGCTTGTGTGCATGTATCCTGTATAAAAAGAGAGATTTTGTATCTCAAAGGAAAGAATGTCTTTTCATGTTCTACCTAGAACCTTGCATCTTTCAATAAGAAACAACTCCTAGATATCTGTAAGAAATAAATACCCACAACTTAAAAAATTATTCAGGATAATTTCAAATGATATTCATAATAATAATGAAATTAATCAAAATATAAACATAAAAAATATGTTTATAAAAGTTAAGGAAGGGGTATAAGACAGACCTACTTTCGTGGAGGAAGAAGCAAACTCTATCATCTGCAATATTTCAAATGATACTAGTTAAATTAGAGTCATCTATACTGTGTAGAAATTTCTAAAGCATCCAGAGAAATGGACCAGATGACCTAGTATTTTCACCATTCTAATTGCTAGACTCCTTTGAAACTTGCTCTTTCAGAAATCTACTTTTATCTTCAAAATAATGATCCAGGAGATTAAAAGAAGCCTTGAGTGACTCGATTTGCCTACTGCAGTTCCTGCAGTATCTATTGATATACCATTGCTGTCCTGTCAAAAAGCACTTAGAACATTAGTGAGTATAAGGTATAATTAGGATAGGAGATGAGACAGGTAGAGCATGCACTTTCCTTGGTTTGATCTTTTCATTTCTGACTTTCAGAGATGGTGGCTTATTTAAATCACATTGGAATCCTCACAAGTGCCTAGACTTCTGAACAGGCACTGAAATTTCCCATTTAACCACAACTCAAGGATGCTGCCCAAAGATTTATTTCATTTATTATTTTTTTTCCTTCAAACATTTTACCTTTCAGTGTGACTCAGAAAGAACCTAGACATAGTGAGTAGTAAAGATATATGCAGATTTCCTCCTTAGCCTATTGGACTAAAGTGAAGTTGCTCAGTCGTGTCCGACTCTTTGTGACCCTGTGGACTGCAGCCCACCAGGCTCCTCGGTCCATGGGATTTTCCAGGCAAGAATATTGGAGTGGGTTGCCATTTCCTTCTCCAGGGGTTCTTCCTGACCCAGGAATTGAACCCTGCATTGTAGTCAGATGCTTTACCATCTGAGCCACCAGGGAAGTAAGTTCTAATTGAATAACAGTCCATTCCTATTATTCAGTTTCTAGTGCAGAGATTTATAGAGATAGATGCTTAATAAATACTTTTAGAGAAGAATTTTAATGATTTTTTGTTAACAAAGGAATGTAGATATGAGGGTTGCTTTGTCCCTAGAGGTTGTCTATGTCATTGATATTTTGACAACTATATGTATAAACTGCAGTCCAGTTCAGTTCAGTTCAGTCACTCAGTTGTGTCTGACTCTTTGCGATCCCATGGACTGCAGCATGCCAGGCCTCCCTGTCCATCACCAACTCCGGGAGCTTGCTCAAACTCATGTCCATTGAGTCGGTGATGCCATCCAACCATCTCATCCTCTGTTGTCCCCTTCTCCTCCTCCCTTCAATCTTTCCCAGCATCAGGATCTTTTCCAATGAATCAGCTCTTCACATCAGGTGTCCAAAATATTGGAGCTTCAGCTTCAACATCAGTCCTTTCAATGAATATTCAGGACTGATTTCCTTTAGCATTGACTGGTTTGATCTCTTTGCAGTCCAAGGGACTCTCAAGAGTCTTATCCAACACCACAGTTCAAAAGCATCAACACTTCAGCGCTGAGCTTTCTTTATAGCCCAACTCTCATATCCACACATGACTACTGGAAAAAACCATAGCCTTGAAAAGACGGACTTTGTTGGCAAAGTAATGTACATGACTATGGCTGAAACTCTTCCGTCCTCTAGTCAACACTTTGCTCTTCTAAGCAGATGAAGTGAGGAGAGTGACACAAATCAAGGAATCAAAGCCAGAGAGAGAGGAACAAAGTACATTTACATTGGTTGTTCTATCTGACCAGGAGAAAAACGAAAGCAACGTAACTTGGCAGGTGAGGTGGCTAGGTCACCATGCAGCCACAGAATGAGCTGGATTTACCGGCTGAAAAGTTCATTAAAGTTTCAGCCTGTGTGTTTAGGGGTGGCATCTATACCTACTATCTCATTTCAATCAGGCCACCAGGAAGGTGGGCTTGGAACACGTGTTGCAAATGAATTACATGCAACTCTTGAGGATGGGCATGAGACAAAAGACTCGCCATGGAGGTCTGGGAGCAGGGCTCCCCAGGACTGTGAGTCAATGTGTTGGCAGGGCACCTTGCTCAGTTCAGCTGACTTATTTCAAGAACAGATCTATTAAGAGAATTTCAAAATTCCCTTTATGGACCTACTTGGAGCTCAAAATTCCCTGAGGCCATAGTGGGAGAAAGTCACAAAATGAAGCAAAACTATTAGATTTCACTTGGTTTATCTCCTGTAGGAGAGCTCAATTGCTCCCTGAGCAATTGCCTTCATTTTTACCTCTCCGGTAGATCTAACCGCACCCTCACCACACAGAAAATTCAGTAAAAATATCCAGCTATTCATTTTGAAAGTCTAAAAGCATTTCAGTGCTATTTCAGTTTGTGCTTCACTTATATAAATTCCTATTTTATTTGAAACAGCATCTCACAACAGTTTTATATAGGTTTCAGAATGAGGTAATAAATATTTCTAAACCTTGGCTATCTGAAGAGACTTTATCTTTACTTTGACTCTCCACTTATACTTAGTTTAGGGTTATACTTATTTCTTTCTTGAACTTCAGTAGATGCGTAAGTGTGCTCCTTCTTCCCTTTTTTCAGTTTGTCTAAGTACACCAGGAAATCCACCTTTTGAGACTCACAGAGAATCATCTGACTAACGGGAAGATAATCTAGTAAAATCAGATTTAATTGTTTCAACAAAGAAAAAAATGTGCAGTAAAATCGTAGAAGTTATTCATAATAAAACATTTGACTTTTTTCTATTGCTTTTAAAATGGACTTTTTATGTATATTTAATGTTTATAAAGGATGCTTTTTTTGTGAATATTTTGCTGTGTACATGCAGACAATAAAATCAGAAGTCATCTCCAATAACCTCAGAACAGGTCTGCAGTTTAACATCTATTGAGCATGTATTACATAGCCACTTTGACTAAAAAAAAAAAAGAAAAAAGAAAAAAAAAGGGGGGGGAAGGAATTAGCAAAAAATTAGCAAAGTGGTCAAATGATCACTTAGCTTGAGCTAGCAGGAGCCAGGTCTGGTGGTATATGCTTTCTATTCTGGTGGTAGGAACTGACATTTTATCAATAACTTTACTGCAATCAATACTGAGATCAGTAAAATGTGAAGGAAGCTATTCTGTATAAATAAAATCTAGTCTGTCTTAGACTGATTTCTTTTTTAACTTATTTTAAACTTGTCATGATTGTGTATATATACAAAAAAAAAAAAAATGTGCAACCTCGTTCTCGTTCCTTTACTAAATAGAAGAACAGAGTCTAAAGTCTCAAAAACTCAACAGCAGGAAGTGGACTGAGTCACATCTCAGGAGAGTCCACCTTCTTTAAAGCAGATCAATGGCTGGAAACAAAGCAGGATTTCAAAGAAGAGCTCTCTTCAGCAGGTTAGGGACAGCCAATGACAAGAAAATGGAGAGAATGTTCTCTGGAATGTAGAAAATGGACATTATCAGGGAGCAGGCAGAAGAAAAGATAAATGCTAAGAAATCAATAGCACCTTTATACCGAAGAGTTATGAAGAATAGGGAGGGCAGCTAAAGCAGTGGCTGACCGCCCCCCCCACAAAAAAAAAACCCATGAATTGAAAAGTAAAGTATGCAACTTCTTTCAAGAGAGAGGGGGAAAAGGGTATTTGGAGCTCTGCAACTTACAGTTACTAAGTAACAGAACTAAGTAGTAGGATAAATCCATTATTTCCTGCTTCCTGTTGGTTATTTTAAAATCTTGCTCTGAGAAATGCAGAGCATAACATGAATAAAGGGAAACTGAATCGAGGTCTTGGGTTCGGTTAGGAAAGTGGTGTGTGACAGGGCTTTTGTTTGTTGCTATCCAGTCGCTAGGTCGTGCCTGACTCTCTGTGATGCCGTGGATTGCAACACGCCCTTACCCTGTCCTTCACTGTTTCCTGGAGTTTGCTCAAATCCATGTCCATTGAATTGATGGTGATATCTAACCGTCTCATCCTCTGTCGTCCCCTTCTCCTCCTGCCTTCAGTCTTTCCCAGCATCAGGGTCTTTTTCAAGGAGTTGGCTCTTTGCATCATGTGGCCAAAGCATTAGAGCTTCAGCTTCAGCACCATTCCTTCCAATAAATATCCAGGGTTGACTGGTTTGATCAACCCTGGATCAAACTTGACTGGTTGGACCTCCTTGCAGTCCAAGAGACAATCAAAAGGGTTTTGTTTAAGTACAGGTGAGTGAATCCCTATTCCAGAGATGCACCCCTCCACTTCTTTATCCTGAATTAGCCTCACTACTAGGCCTATGCTACTCTACATAGAAGTACTGTTTATTCTCTGTGTCTCTTGGATCAAACTCACCTACTTAGAGAGTATCTTTCTCCATTATTCCAAATAGAGATGACATAGCCCATATGATAAAGCTTAAGTTAAGTCTCTCAGTTGTGTCTGACTCTTTGCGACCCCATGGACTGTAGCCCACCAGGGTCCTCCGTCCATGGGATTTTCCACGCAAGAATACTGGAGTGGGGTGTCATTTCCTTCTCCAGGGGATCTTCCCAACCCAGGGATCGAACCCAGGTCTCCTGTATTAGAGGCAGATGCTTTAACCTTTGAGCCAACAGGGAAGCCCCATAATAACAGAGCTATAACTTCAAAATATGCATAATCAAGACCAGGGTCTCCCAACTACAACAAAGTAGCAAATCTGGCTTACCACAACTTGATTTGAGTATCTTTTTATCAGAACACAGCCCTGCTCACTCATGTATTTGTGTATTATGTATTCATGCATTTATGTATTGTCTACTGTCAGTTTTTCACCATAGCAGCAGAGTTAAACAGCTACAACAAAGAGCTTATGACTCCCAAAGACACTAATATTCATTATTTGGCCTTTTACAGAAAAAAGTTTCTCTAAATAAAGGTATCAGGTCTCCATTGTTGTTCAGTTTCAAAGCCATGTCCAGCTCTTTTCTGACCCCATGGACTACGGTCCGCCAGGCTCCTCTGGCCGTAGGATTTCCCACTAGAATGGGTGGCCCTTTCCTTCAGGGGGTCTTTCTGTCCCAGGGATCAAGCGTGTGTCTCCACGCTGGCAGGCAGATTCTTTACCACTGAGCCACCAGGGAAGTCCATCAGAGTCTCCATGCCCGTATTCAAATCCAAGTTGGCCCTATCAACCACCAGCTATATGATACTGGAGAGTATGTTCCTTAATCTCTCTGAGCCTCTGTTTCTTCATCTCTAAAATGGGAATAATAACAGAATCCCTTTCCAGGAGGCTATAAGAAGGATTCAATGTGATAATCCAGGAAGCTGGCACAGAATGAGTACTACATCAGTATTACCTGTTATTAACTAATATTATTCCTCTAAAATCCTTTATGCAGGGATATTTTGTACTCTCCTCATTCCCTTCTCCAGGATGGATACACAGCTCTGAAACACTGGTAGACATTTGGAATGAAGACTTCACCCTTGAACTCTGAGAAAACCACATTTCTATGATGTGATTAAAATGAAGACAAACCAAGTTTAATTAAACACTGAGACTGGCAATTGTGCTTCGGCCAGAAGCACACTTCTAGTAAGTGTTTAATAATGTGATTACAGAGTGTACGCATACACTGGGATGTGAGAAACAATAGTACATTTGCATGTGAATATACATCTGTCAGCCAAATGAATTCGAGCTTCACATATAGTACAAACTGGAATGTTCCTGGGAAATAGATGGAAAAGTAGGGTAACAGAAAGGGATAGGAGTGTAGGAATGAACAAAGGTGTGTAGAATCCCAGTGTTGACACTTCCCAGTCCTGTGACTGAAAGAAATGTGCTCAAACTCCCCACGCCTTGGCTTATTCATCTATAAAAGAGGGAGACTCATACTTCTCTCTTGCAATCAATGGACAGATTACACTAAGTGAAAACAATCTGTGAATGTGGCCAGCCTATCAGTGGTCTCAGTTCGAAAGTGTAAGCTGCCAAGTCACAGTTTTATGCTGTGTCTGTAGACATATGTCTGATAAGTGTTAGTCGCAAAGAGTCGGACACTACCGAGTGACTAACACATATCAGACACCTGTCTGGGTAGAGGGGCAGAGTTCGTTAGCGTTATCCTAGAGAGCCCAGGGGAAAGGCAATGGCACTCCACTCCAGTACTCTTGCCTCTAAAATCCCGTGGACGGAGGAGCCTGGTAGGCTGCAGTCCATGGGGTCGCTAAGAGTCGGACATGACTGAAGTGACTTAGCAGCAGCAGACAGCCCAAGGTTACAACCTGAATTCCATCCCATACCCACCCCTGTCTGGTCCTCAGGCTCCATCAGACACATTCATGTGCCATTGAACCCTGTTCTTGCCTGACTGATAGCACTCTGTTGCACTCTTTGGAACTGCAGGTGGAGTGTAGCACACAGAAGCGTTAGGTTTGCCTTCTAAAAGTTACAGAAGGAAGTTTCAGATCTTCATGGACTAACTTATGACCCAGGGAGATAATGTCATAAGCCTCCAAATTCCATTTGCAAAGTGATGATAAGAATAGCCTCTCCTTAGGGCAACAGTGAAGATTTAATCTAAGAACCATGTTTAGTGCCTGACACAATAACTGCACAATCAAATTTAGGTTTAATATTATCTTGCTTCGGTACATGCAATTCTCTTCCACTAGACTATGGAATCCTTGAGGGCCTGGGTTGGTTCTGTTCCCATTATACACCCATCACCTAGCATGGATTCACACGTCAAGTAGACTTTGAATAAATATTTGTTGAATGGTGAATGAATGAACGCATAAAGAGATCACTTCACTCAAATCCACTCCACTGATGAGAGGGAGGATTAGCAATCTTTTGAATATAAAAGGCAACGTCAGTTAATGAGAAGACTTTTGAAGTGCTTCTGCTATTTGAAAATGTGAGGTAAAATTTTTTCTGGTCCATTGTCCACTTACTTCCATCATTGGTTTTGCTATAACCTCTCCTTTATGGCTTTAATTGTCATTTTCTAATTCTGCGCCTGGTCCCTAAGTGTTCTTATGCAGCATTGTGTATCCATCATTTGCCTTTGGCAAACCCCTCCATCCAGGCCAACACAGTGTCAGGGACTTATTGTAAAGCTGTAAAAGTACCGTGTGAAAAATTAATGCATCTCATGGAGCAAACTGTGACTATCACTGGGAATCTAATCCAATCCATGATAATTCCATGAGTTGAAGATTAAAAGTCCCTTTTTGTCCTTGACTCATCTGTCCTTCCTTCCCTGACCCTCCTTTCCCCTTTCTTCAGGCTCCTGGGGTATTGACAGGGATTTAAGAGGAGTGGAAGGTCTTTATCTCTCTGAGATGAGCTGCAATATGATTACAATCGATTGAGTGATTTACAGTTTAGAGCGCCTTTCATTACCTCTGTGCTTTATAGAATTATAAACGACACCCTGTACGTGAATATATATTATTATTATTGGATATTTATGTACTATCTTCCTCTAAGAAGCTAAGCATTCTTTTTTCAGCTTTGAATAACTGCAGGGACCCTGCAAAACTTGTGCAAAGCTTAAATTGAGGAGACTGAAAATTGGAAAGTTTTCCTATAAATAAAGCTATACACTTGGGTGAGTGTTAGGACATTTGTTGCTCACATAACTCTGGGGCAGAGAGAAAATTGTGTTTTAGCTTAGGATAATAATTCTAGATTTTCATAATTAAAGACAAATTCTGCAGGCCATAATTTAATTTACTGCTGGAGCTTCTCTGTGACAATTGGACAAACAAAAACTTGTATTTCACTTGGCCCAGCTTTGGAATTATGCAATATTTGATGACTGTTTTAATTTAGAATAATTCTTGTTGTTAAGGCCTCACATAGAGTAAGATGTTATTAGTATTTTTATGTCACACTATCTCAAATGAGCATAATTTGAAAATCACATTAAATTGTGACCATGCTCTAATTCTAAGCTTCAAAGGATCATTCTATGGATCTGGTTTAATAAAAATGTACTCATTATTCATGGAAATTAAGAAATCATTTTTCTTAGATCCCTACTTAAATAGTGCCTAGAAGTGACCCTCAAACTTCTTATTCTTATTTCATTAAGTTCCTGGACTACAATATGTATAATATTTAACTTATGGGTAAATAAACAAATTTCATGCACCTTTTAATTAGTAAAAATTCAGCTTCTTCAAATCCCAAGATAGTCTATTGAAGCTGAGAAAAACATAAACCAGGACTTAAGACTAAGTGTACATCTCATAAAGTCCTTTAGGATTTTCCAGGAAAATGATTCTTCTGCTCAACAAATATCTAGACTCAAAGTACTGCCCTGTTCACAAATGAATCCTATTAAGTTACTATAGTTGCTATCATGTTATATAATAGAAAGTTTCACTGTCATAACGAGCTCCTTTGTATGCTATTTATTTTATAAATAACCTTGAGTCATGTGTTAGCTTAATGTCTCAGAAGCATACGCCACGTGTCTCTATGTCCATGTCCCATGTATCCACGGGTGCCTCTCCCCCTACTGGAAATATTCTTCTCTCCCATAGGATGATTATATATATAAATAAAATCATATGTAAATATATAATTTACATATATCTATGTACACAGCTTTGTCTTTTTTGTCTTCTGGGTGGTTATGTTTAATTTTAGCATTAGCCAGAGGCCCACAGTTTGCTTGAAACTCTTATCAGCTTCTAAGAGACATTTACAGGGAGAGAAAGGCTTTAGGTTTGATAGCGGTAATTGTATTTAACTTGTAAGATACAAGGCTATTTATCTTGTGGCTGGGAACTCACAGAAGAGAAAGGAGGTTTGCCTGATAAAACAAAAATTAAAGAAAAAAATACTAACCACTCTCTCACTGCTCTCTCATTCTCCAAGCAAGACCATGAAACAAAACAGACTTTCACCTAATAAAGCTCTTCCTGTCTGCTAGGAGGTAAAATAGGATGGTAAAAGGAAACAGTCTCCAAGTCCCCAAGGCCTGAGCAATGGTGAACAGGAAGGCAAGTGTCATAAATGCCCAGGGGAAATGCTGACTTCTAACTTGTCAGAAATTGAAAACTAAACTTGAGAGAAAACTTTTAAATTGTCCAGACTTGGGATAAGTCCAGAATTTCTGGGGCTTACCAGTGCCCCTGGAAGAAGCAGAGTGTGATTAAACCATCCAGCTCTCAAGTAGGATTATCTTGGATCAGAATAACAGCTTGCTACATGAGCCAGGTAAGTACCTGAACTCTCAGAACTGTCCCTCTATAAAATGGGGACAGAATGACCTTGACCTCAAGAGTTACATTTGGGCTAAGATACTGAACATGAAGCAGGGAGTGTGTGGGAAATGCTCAGCCAAGAGCAACCATCACCATCTGGATAAGTTTGGCTGAGAGATGCTGGCATCTCATTTACTCCATTTCTGGGACAACGACCCTAAAAATTGAGTGGAGCACATGTGTAGGACTTCCCTGTAGCTCAGACAGTAAAAAATCTGCCTGTAACACAAGAGACCCTAGGGGTTCGATCCCTGGGTTGGGAGGATCCCCCGGAGAAGGGAATGGCAACCCACTCCAGTATTCTGATCTGGAGAATCCCATGGATGGAGGAGCCTGGCAGGCTACATCCATGGGGTTGCAAAGAGTCGAACAAGACTGAGCGACTGACATTACTACTTTACATCTGCCAGTGACTATGTAATGACAAAATGCATTAGATGCGTTCAGGAGGTATAGAAGGTAAATGTGCATTGTAGTATCAATGGAGTAATTAAAGATTTATATTATATAAAACAGAAAGAAGGAAATAAAAGAGTATATTCTAGTCCCACACTGACAATACCAGTCACCAGTATCAAAGTGTTAGCCTCACACTTGAATGAAAAATGTGTTTGAAGTGAAGTCAAGTCACTCAGTCATATCCGACTCTTTGTGACTCCATGGACTGTAGCCTACTAGGCTTATCTGTTCATGGGATTTTCCAGGCAAGAATACTGGAGTGGGTTGCCATTTCCTTCTCCAGATCTTCCCGACCCAGGGACTGAACCTGAGTCTCCTGCATTGTAGGCAGACGCTTTACCATCTGAGGCACCAGGGAAATGGATTCAAAGGGATTTAAATCCCTAAGTATCTGGTGTATGGGGATGATCTGGAGGGATGATGTGGGGTGGGAGGTGGGAGGGGGATTCATGTTTGGGAGTTCGTGTACACCCATGGCAGATTCATGTCAATGTATGCCAAAACCAATAGAGTACTGTAAAGTAAAATGGAAGTTCTAAAAAAAATAAAAATAAAAATAAATCCCTAAGTGTCTAGGACATAATAACTGCACAATAAAAATAAACCTTCAGGGCCATACAAGTTACACTGCAAGTGTGGCTAGGTGTGGTTAGTGGCTACCACACTGAACAGTACTGGCATGCACTCTGAATGAAGAAAAGAGATATTCTTAGCTTTCTAAACATCAGGATTTTCAACCCTACCTGCACACAGAATCACCTCGGGAGCTACCTAAAAACACCTATGCCTGGACCAGTGCCTCTCAACTTTTACTGTGCACATGAGTCACCTGGGGACCGTGTTCAATTCAGATTCTGATTCAGTAGATTTAGGGTGGGGCCCAAGATTCTGCATTTTTAACAAGCTCTCACGTGATACTGAAGTTGCTGATGTGTGGGCCACACCCCAGACCAATTAAATTAGATCACCTGGGTCTGGGGCCTGGGCACCCGGAGAGTTTTAAAAATTCCCAAGAGAATCTCATTCGCAGTCAGGTTAAAGAATGCTGCTTCTCTCTCACTCTCATATATGTGTGTGTGTGTCCCATATATATATGTGTGTGTATACATATATACACATATATGTACATATGTGTATCTATCTATATATATGTATATAATTAATTTTTTTTCACCAAAGACAAACCCTAGGAAGTTGAAAGTCTCTTGTAAATAGAAACTCACCTCCCTGTGAATACTAATTCCCCCCCCGACAAATTGGAAAAAAAAAAATGACTGTTTAGCTATACAAGCATTTAGCATACACTGGTTTGATCAATTACTTGATACATCTTGTGATCAAATGTTTGAAGAACTTCTTGCAAGGTGGTTTTAAAATATACTTAGCAATGCTCGAACACCTTTATTAAGTGAGTCTCTCTATTTGATGCTATAGCTCTACAGTCTGAAAACCATGCTCAAATACGGCTTTCCCTTTGGGTTGAGTTTTTCCTTCTTATTCCCTTTGCAGGACTTCACTGTCTATGTTTTTCCTCCAGTTGAACTGAAAGGAACACTCGTCCTGAACGGATGAATGAGCAGGTAGATGGGGCTGGTTTTAATGTGCGCTTCAACTCTGGCAAGCCCTCAAATGTTTGCAGGCAAAGACGAAAGAAAAGGAAAGAAAACCTCCTGGCTAGGAGGTAATGAAAACCCAAGGCCTGAGAAATTCCAGCATCATGTCAAGCACACAGACTTGTTTTTAACCCTTCAAAGTATCAATTGTCTAGGATGAGAGGTGAACAGCAACAAAAACTCTCTTATCCCCATGAATGCTGGCTAAACAATGAAGGGATAATAAGCATTTGAAATAAAATATGTTGAAGACTTTCTTTAACTCAGTAATTCTCAACTGGGGCAGTATATCCCCCAGGAGACATTTGATGTTCATAGAGATGCTATTGGAATAAAGTGGGTGGAAATCACGGGGTCCTGCTAAACATCCCACAATGCACAGGGCAGCCATCACAGCAAAGGATTATCCAGCCCTGAATCTCAACAGCACCAAGGCTGAGAAATCCTACTAACTAAACAAGCTCAGGCAAGGACTTCTATTTGAGAATATCTTAATGAAAAAATAAAAATGAACCTCTCATAAGCTAGTGTCCGTATCGGTAAAACGATGACTCGGAGAAAGAGGAAAACGGGAAAGAAATTTGAGGAAGTGAAATCTGAGGATGAGGACGGGAATCTTGGGTCTGCCCCTCAAGCTGTGTGATACTGGGTAAGTTATTTTGACTTTCAGAGGCTCAACAATCTAACCTTAATATGAGTATGGTGGTAATAATACCAAACCCAGTTTCCTCACATAGGAGGGGTTCAGGATTAAAGGCAGAGAGGCACAGGGAGGTGCCTAGAGCATCAGTAAGCACTGCTGCTGCTGCTGCTGCTGCTACTAAGTCCCTTCAGTCGTGTCCGACTCTGTGCGACCCCATAGACGGCAGCCCACCAGGCTCCCCCGTCCTTGGGATTCTCCAGCTAAGAACACTGGAGTGGGCTGCCATTTCCTTCTCCAATGCATGAAAGTGAAAAGTGAAAGTGAAGTCGCTCAGTCATGTCCAACTCTTAGCGACCCCATAGACCGCAGCCCACCAGGCTCCCCCATCCCTGGGATTCTCCAGGCAAGAACACTGGAGTGGGTTGCCAGTTCCTTCTCCAAGGGGATCTGGAACCAGGCTAAAATTAATTCCTCACGCTCGACTCGCCTTTCACCTCCCCTCCCTTGTACCCTCCACCACACTGTGTCAAGACAGCAATTAGAGGCTTTATAAGGAACATCTGTCAGCGCCTGGGTGATAACTCTGGGCCGATTTTTCTTTTATTGCCCTCTCCTGTTCCTTAGCCTTTCTATTTTCAGGTTCAAAGAAAGAAGCTGCTTTTGAGTCGGATCTCCCAGAATTAAGAGATAGAAGATTCTGATGGCTACAGAACTATTTTCACTTCGGAGCCTTCCTGATTCACAAAAAGCCAGTGCTACCTGCCATGGGCCCAGCTGGCTTCTAAATCCTTCACAGTGGGATGTTTCAGTCCTGTCACACAAAATCCTATAAATGTCTGTGAGAAGGTTATGGAGTTGACCCATTCATCCTGGTGTACAGGGACCTGCTGAGCAAAAAGAATTTCCTGAGAGCATGGCCTCTGGATGGGATGACGTCATTGAATATTCTGCAGGAGCGCCTCTATATTTCTCTCCTGTTTAAACGGTAGCTTTCAACAAGTAGCACAACTTGACCCCTCTTGGTGGTTTCTAGAGTTATCACTAGCAGTAACAAGAAATAGGGTCACTTGCAGAGATGTGGATGGACCTAGAATCTGTCATACGAAGTGAAGAAAATCAGGAAAAGAAGAAGAATGTATATTAATGCACATATGTAGAATCTAGGAAAATGGTATACAGAAAAATCTATTTCCAGGACAGGAATAGAGACACAGACATAGGGAATGGACATGTGGGCTTGGAAGGAGGAAAGAGGAGAGTGGGACGAATTGGGAGATTAGCACTGACGTATACACACGACCATTGTGAAATCCATCGCTAGTGGAAAGCTGCTACAAAGCACAGGAAGCTTGGCTTGGGGCTCTGTTTTTGCCAAGGGGGTGTGGTGGGGGATGGTGGGACTGTCTCTTATACACATCTAGATGTGTATAAGAGACAGGATGAGAGGTGAACAGCAACAAAAACTCTCTTATCCCCATGAATGCTGGCTAAACAATGAAGGGATAATAAGCATTTGAAATAAAATATGTTGAAGACTTTCTTTAACTCAGTAATTCTCAACTGGGGCAGTATATCCCCCAGGAGACATTTGATGTTCATAGAGATGCTATTGGAATAAAGTGGGTGGAAATCACGGGGTCCTGCTAAACATCCCACAATGCACAGGGCAGCCATCACAGCAAAGGATTATCCAGCCCTGAATCTCAACAGCACCAAGGCTGAGAAATCCTACTAACTAAACAAGCTCAGGCAAGGACTTCTATTTGAGAATATCTTAATGAAAAAATAAAAATGAACCTCTCATAAGCTAGTGTCCGTATCGGTAAAACGATGACTCGGAGAAAGAGGAAAACGGGAAAGAAATTTGAGGAAGTGAAATCTGAGGATGAGGACGGGAATCTTGGGTCTGCCCCTCAAGCTGTGTGATACTGGGTAAGTTATTTTGACTTTCAGAGGCTCAACAATCTAACCTTAATATGAGTATGGTGGTAATAATACCAAACCCAGTTTCCTCACATAGGAGGGGTTCAGGATTAAAGGCAGAGAGGCACAGGGAGGTGCCTAGAGCATCAGTAAGCACTGCTGCTGCTGCTGCTGCTGCTACTAAGTCCCTTCAGTCGTGTCCGACTCTGTGCGACCCCATAGACGGCAGCCCACCAGGCTCCCCCGTCCTTGGGATTCTCCAGCTAAGAACACTGGAGTGGGCTGCCATTTCCTTCTCCAATGCATGAAAGTGAAAAGTGAAAGTGAAGTCGCTCAGTCATGTCCAACTCTTAGCGACCCCATAGACCGCAGCCCACCAGGCTCCCCCATCCCTGGGATTCTCCAGGCAAGAACACTGGAGTGGGTTGCCAGTTCCTTCTCCAAGGGGATCTGGAACCAGGCTAAAATTAATTCCTCACGCTCGACTCGCCTTTCACCTCCCCTCCCTTGTACCCTCCACCACACTGTGTCAAGACAGCAATTAGAGGCTTTATAAGGAACATCTGTCAGCGCCTGGGTGATAACTCTGGGCCGATTTTTCTTTTATTGCCCTCTCCTGTTCCTTAGCCTTTCTATTTTCAGGTTCAAAGAAAGAAGCTGCTTTTGAGTCGGATCTCCCAGAATTAAGAGATAGAAGATTCTGATGGCTACAGAACTATTTTCACTTCGGAGCCTTCCTGATTCACAAAAAGCCAGTGCTACCTGCCATGGGCCCAGCTGGCTTCTAAATCCTTCACAGTGGGATGTTTCAGTCCTGTCACACAAAATCCTATAAATGTCTGTGAGAAGGTTATGGAGTTGACCCATTCATCCTGGTGTACAGGGACCTGCTGAGCAAAAAGAATTTCCTGAGAGCATGGCCTCTGGATGGGATGACGTCATTGAATATTCTGCAGGAGCGCCTCTATATTTCTCTCCTGTTTAAACGGTAGCTTTCAACAAGTAGCACAACTTGACCCCTCTTGGTGGTTTCTAGAGTTATCACTAGCAGTAACAAGAAATAGGGTCACTTGCAGAGATGTGGATGGACCTAGAATCTGTCATACGAAGTGAAGAAAATCAGGAAAAGAAGAAGAATGTATATTAATGCACATATGTAGAATCTAGGAAAATGGTATACAGAAAAATCTATTTCCAGGACAGGAATAGAGACACAGACATAGGGAATGGACATGTGGGCTTGGAAGGAGGAAAGAGGAGAGTGGGACGAATTGGGAGATTAGCACTGACGTATACACACGACCATTGTGAAATCCATCGCTAGTGGAAAGCTGCTACAAAGCACAGGAAGCTTGGCTTGGGGCTCTGTTTTTGCCAAGGGGGTGTGGTGGGGGATGGTGGGACTGTCTCTTATACACATCTAGATGTGTATAAGAGACAGGATGAGAGGTGAACAGCAACAAAAACTCTCTTATCCCCATGAATGCTGGCTAAACAATGAAGGGATAATAAGCATTTGAAATAAAATATGTTGAAGACTTTCTTTAACTCAGTAATTCTCAACTGGGGCAGTATATCCCCCAGGAGACATTTGATGTTCATAGAGATGCTATTGGAATAAAGTGGGTGGAAATCACGGGGTCCTGCTAAACATCCCACAATGCACAGGGCAGCCATCACAGCAAAGGATTATCCAGCCCTGAATCTCAACAGCACCAAGGCTGAGAAATCCTACTAACTAAACAAGCTCAGGCAAGGACTTCTATTTGAGAATATCTTAATGAAAAAATAAAAATGAACCTCTCATAAGCTAGTGTCCGTATCGGTAAAACGATGACTCGGAGAAAGAGGAAAACGGGAAAGAAATTTGAGGAAGTGAAATCTGAGGATGAGGACGGGAATCTTGGGTCTGCCCCTCAAGCTGTGTGATACTGGGTAAGTTATTTTGACTTTCAGAGGCTCAACAATCTAACCTTAATATGAGTATGGTGGTAATAATACCAAACCCAGTTTCCTCACATAGGAGGGGTTCAGGATTAAAGGCAGAGAGGCACAGGGAGGTGCCTAGAGCATCAGTAAGCACTGCTGCTGCTGCTGCTGCTGCTACTAAGTCCCTTCAGTCGTGTCCGACTCTGTGCGACCCCATAGACGGCAGCCCACCAGGCTCCCCCGTCCTTGGGATTCTCCAGCTAAGAACACTGGAGTGGGCTGCCATTTCCTTCTCCAATGCATGAAAGTGAAAAGTGAAAGTGAAGTCGCTCAGTCATGTCCAACTCTTAGCGACCCCATAGACCGCAGCCCACCAGGCTCCCCCATCCCTGGGATTCTCCAGGCAAGAACACTGGAGTGGGTTGCCAGTTCCTTCTCCAAGGGGATCTGGAACCAGGCTAAAATTAATTCCTCACGCTCGACTCGCCTTTCACCTCCCCTCCCTTGTACCCTCCACCACACTGTGTCAAGACAGCAATTAGAGGCTTTATAAGGAACATCTGTCAGCGCCTGGGTGATAACTCTGGGCCGATTTTTCTTTTATTGCCCTCTCCTGTTCCTTAGCCTTTCTATTTTCAGGTTCAAAGAAAGAAGCTGCTTTTGAGTCGGATCTCCCAGAATTAAGAGATAGAAGATTCTGATGGCTACAGAACTATTTTCACTTCGGAGCCTTCCTGATTCACAAAAAGCCAGTGCTACCTGCCATGGGCCCAGCTGGCTTCTAAATCCTTCACAGTGGGATGTTTCAGTCCTGTCACACAAAATCCTATAAATGTCTGTGAGAAGGTTATGGAGTTGACCCATTCATCCTGGTGTACAGGGACCTGCTGAGCAAAAAGAATTTCCTGAGAGCATGGCCTCTGGATGGGATGACGTCATTGAATATTCTGCAGGAGCGCCTCTATATTTCTCTCCTGTTTAAACGGTAGCTTTCAACAAGTAGCACAACTTGACCCCTCTTGGTGGTTTCTAGAGTTATCACTAGCAGTAACAAGAAATAGGGTCACTTGCAGAGATGTGGATGGACCTAGAATCTGTCATACGAAGTGAAGAAAATCAGGAAAAGAAGAAGAATGTATATTAATGCACATATGTAGAATCTAGGAAAATGGTATACAGAAAAATCTATTTCCAGGACAGGAATAGAGACACAGACATAGGGAATGGACATGTGGGCTTGGAAGGAGGAAAGAGGAGAGTGGGACGAATTGGGAGATTAGCACTGACGTATACACACGACCATTGTGAAATCCATCGCTAGTGGAAAGCTGCTACAAAGCACAGGAAGCTTGGCTTGGGGCTCTGTTTTTGCCAAGG
>SJYX01009812.1:213038-225524 GCA_006410675.1 Oreotragus oreotragus
ATTCATGGGGTCGCAAAGAGTCAGACATGACTGAGCAAGTGAACTGAACTGATACACAAAGTTGGGGCTTCCTCTGTGGCTCAGACAGTAAAGAATCTGCCTGCAATGCAGGAGACCTGGGTTTGATCTTGGGGTCAGGAAGATCCCCTGGAGAAGGAACCCACTCCAGTATTCTTGTCTGGAGAATTTCATGGCCAGAGGAGTCTGGAGGGCTACAGTTCCTGAGGCTGCAGAGTCAGACATGACTGAGTGATTAAAACGCACACGCACACACACACACACTCACACACACACTTAGTAAGAGTTCTGGTGAGATTTTAGGTACTGGTTTCTGTGTACTTTGCCACACATCACTTATTTTCCCAGAAGACAGGCTTTCCTCAACTAGCCAATTTTCCTTTAGTATGTGAACACATCTTGTGCCCAGTAAAAGAATGAATAAGGACCTAGGACTCTTAATCTTCAAAAGCAGGAATCTAGACTGCTTTCAGCATGCAGGGATACTTAGAAACATCACTGCTTCCTTCGTGCCCTGACAGCACAGCACACGATGTAAAATGGTGTCTGCGATTTCCATATTCTGTTCTCTGGGAGAAGTAATTCAGTTGCCTCCCCAGATGGAGACTAAACATACTCATTTTCTTAAGTTTTTAAGAAACAAGATTTCTTAAGTCCTTGTGTCTTGTGACAGTGTGCTCTCAGCTGTGCTTTGCCTTTCTATCTCTGTATCTCCGGCAGTAAACAAAGTACCTACTATTAAAACATGATGCATGCGTAAATGAACCTGATGAAGGCGTCCTTTGCATCTTTCACGCCCATAATTCATAGTATTGTGATCCATTTTATTCTTTCTCCTTAATTCTCTGGGAATGTAGACACAACAACATGACTTTTCTGCTTTTTCTTACTTAAAGAGTTGGCATGAACTTCTAAAGGTATGTGTGTCTGTGTGTGTGTGTTGGTACCTAATCAACCCCAAGCCTAAACAAGCAAGGCTATCACAACCTGTGTCTTGCTAAGTCACTTCAGTCGTGTCTGTAGCCTGCCAGACTCCTCTGTTCATGGGATTCTCCAAGGCAAGATCCTGGAGTGGGCTGCCATCTCCTCCTCCATAACAATAACCTTTTTAGCAGAACTGAAGGACTAGGGGAGTTAAGAAACCATGACTGCAGATAGCATCACTCCACTGCCCACCCCATGTGGGCTGTTGATTGTATCACTGATCTTCTATAAAAAACCACTGTATAAATCCTGGATGTGTGGAACGGACGGTTGGTGATTCAATTCACCTCAGAGTCACTAATTAATCAGGGATGGAGAACAGTTTTAGGGGGAGAGAGGAGACCTTGAAACCAGCCTTCTGCAGCTTTTCAGCAACAGCAGTGGCAAAGTACAGTTCTGGCTCACTGAGTGGTCTGATGAACGAGATATGTTCACTTGGGCAGCTTTTCTGCAAGATCCATAATAGATTCAGGCAAAGAAAAGATTTAATCTCTGCCAGAATAAATATTTGGTCCTTATCTTAGGCACCACACGTTTGCCATTGCAATCACTGTTTCGGAGAGGTCTTCTTAATCCTGCTCGCACATTGCCCCTGTCAGGGGAGACCCTCACCCATGTTTCACTGTGTTTCCTGCAGCGGTAAATGTGGCTGGGCTGGACCTCAGATGTGGTCTCTTCTCTCACAGTAATAAGATTTCATTACCGCAACCCCCTCGTCATTCGTCTTGGGACCATGGTGGCATTATAATCCGTGGCTAACTGCTTTGTCTCAGCTCATTACAATCTTGGTGGCAAATACCCACACAGTTGCCCAGGCTTGAATCCATCATGCTCAGCTGCCATGAAAATAAACTCTGCTGGCACAGGTGTCCAGAAAAGAGAAGATGTGAAGGATAAAAAACATTGGCTTTGGAGTCAACCCTGACTAACCTTGGGCAAGTTATTTAACTTTTCTGAACTCACATCTTAATAAGATATTATGGGGACAGGAGACCAGCTTTATATACTTTGGAGGACTGTTATAACATGATTAATATGATAATCACAAATGTCACGATAGTCATGATTTCATAACTGAAATGGCATGATTAATATGATAATACTTTATATAGAATAAAATATTATACACACATATGAGGTACATGAGAAAAGGAGAATGAACCACTCAATCATTTGACCATTTAAAACAGTCTGTGATTACTAGAGAAACTAGTTGGTTCAATATGATAAACATAGCGTTTAGCATCTCTTGGTTCAAACAATACCACTGACTTTAAAATATAAGACCTGGGCAGGTTGTTTAACTTCTGATATTTCTTCTGTAAAGGGACGAATGGAGGATTTTAGAAGAATACATGTGTGTGAAGCACATGGCATATGGCTGAGTATAGACTGCTGCTGCTACTGCTGCTAAGTCGCTTCTGCTGTGTCCGACTCTGTGCAACAGCACAGATGCCCCATAGATGGCAGCCCACCAGGCTCCCCCATCCCTGGGATTCTCCAGGCAAAAACACTGGAGTGGGTTGCCATTTCCTTCTCCAATGCATGAAAGCAAAAAGTGAAAGTGAAGTCGCTCAGTCGTGCCGACTCTTAGCAACGCCATAGACCGCAGCCCATCAGGCTCCTCTGTCCATGGGATTTTCCAGGCAAGAGCACTGGAGTGGATTGCCATTGCCTTCTCTGGAGTATACACTGGGAACCCCATAAATGTCCGTTGCTTTTTCTCTTTCTTTCCCCTCATGAGTGTAGCTGAATGTAGAGGCACAAGCCGAGGACTGATTGGTCTGGCAACATTGTTATTAAGGAATATTGTAGAAATAAGTGTGATGTGCTGTGCTTAGTCATGTCCAACTCTTTGTGACCCCATGGACTCTAGCCCAGCAGGCTCTTCTGTCCATGATGATTCTCCAGGCAAGAATACTGGAGTGGGTGGCCATGCCCTCCTCCAGGGGATCTTCCCAACCTAGGGATCGAACCCAGGTCTCCCACATTGCAGGTGGATTCTTTACCATCTGAACTATCAGCGAAGCCCAGAAATAAATGTAAATTTTAGCAAATAGAACAGTAAAAAAAATAAGATTTTCACAGTTGATTTTCTACCACAGTTTGGTAGTGTCTCTCTCTCCACGTTCCTTGATCCCTTTTATAAGCCTCTCCAAGATAAGCAAAGTGCAGCTGCAAAAAACAGCATGACTATAAATTTTAATAACTCCACACCCTTCACCACTAAAGTTGCTACCAAGGCAATCATTTCAATCTATGTTCCTCCTTGATATTAAATACAAAGACAAGTGGTAAATCAGAAGACATTACCAAAGAATCCTCAAGTGCATTCAGGAAAAAACTGAACAGTATAGAAAACAGCTGTCTTTAAACTGTCAGTAAGTCATTCTTCATCAGTAATGACTCTTTATGAGCCCACCTGGTTCCTCAAATTAGTCCAGCTCCAGCTTTCCGATCCCTCATCAACAAAATCACAGTTACTGCTATGGCGAAGACCCTAGAGATGCTACAATACTGGAGTCAGATTTTAGGAGCAGAAATGCACATGGCCAAGAAAGATCCTCAGGAATAAAGGTCTCCTTGAAGGAGATCTCTTCATTCATTCCAGAGTGCCCCAGAGGAAGGCGGAATGCACCGGCTGCTATTCTGGAAAACTACAGTTGAAAGAAACAGAATTGGGGCCCTCAAACATATGCCATGATGATATACAAAGAAAGTGGTTCTCAATATCTCAACTTCTGGCTTCACATGGGATTTATGAGTTTAGTGTTAGGTGATCACACATGATAACAACATGTATGTGAGCCCTCTTAGGGTGAGACCCTGAGGTCCACCATACTCATTTCAGAATTTGGGTTATAGTTAATAAAGTGGTCCACGGCACTGTTTATTACAGTGGTAGTTCTCCTCCATCATGGGCTCATAGGAAGAGAAATTCTGGGCCCTCTTGTGATAGGCCAATGGACCAGTGTTGGCCAATGAAATCAGGTGTTGTTGGCCAATAAAACCCTGAACCATCCATTTAATTGCTGATGTGAGACCTGCCAGAGTTCTCCCATTTGCTCTGAAGAAGAGCTTCCCAGGTGACTCAGATGGTAAAGAATCTGCCTGTGATGCAGGAGACCTAAGTTTGATCCCTGGGTTGGGAAGATCCCCTGGAGAAGGGGATGGCTACCTACTCCAGTATTCTTGCCTGAAAAATTCCATTGACAGAGGAGCCTGGTGGGCCAGACTATAGTCCATGGGGTTGCAAAGAGTCGGACACGACTGAGTGACTAACACTTTCCCTGCACCCAGCAAGTTCCTGGTAGTAGCTTCTTTGTCCGTCTGGGTCACTGAGTGAGGATGACAACAAGCCACAATGTGACAGACATGGAGCATTCGAGAAACAAAGCTTTGCTGCTGTGTGCCAGCAAGAATGTGAAGCTGTTTGTTATGGCAACATAACCCAGGCTACCTGGATGATGAACTATGTGCTCGGCAAATAATTTTAATAGAATAACTTTCAAATTCTCACAGTTACCCTCCAAATTTTATAGGTTAAAAAGATAAAGATTCAGAGATTTGGGAATTCACACAACTGTTAAGAAACATATTTAATATTAGAATACAGGTCTTTCTGACTTTACAACCCATGGATTTTTCACCTTGTTATGTTTCCATTATATGTATTACATGTTGCAACTGAGTTATATATATACGACGGTATACACATTACATATTATACACTTTACATCTGCCTGATCTGCCTAAAGTACTTGCATGAATTTCAAATGTAGGGATCTTAACAGGTGCTCAGTAAATGCTTGCTAAATTAATGGATGAATGAATGAATAATGACTTAGAATGTGTGGTCACGATAGGAAAAAAAAAATTGTGCTAATAAGCTTTTACACCATGGGAAGCTAACTAGGATTTGAACAGTATAGGATGAAGCAGAGAATTGGTTATCTATATTGAGAAGTTTTATTTGCAGTACATCTTAGGCAAAACATATAGTCTTATTATGCTTTATATACACAATCTAAAAATACAAGAAGTGTTAGTCACTCAGTCATATCCAATTCTTTGTGACCCCATGGACTGTAGCCCACCAGGCTCCTCTGTCCATGGAATTTTCCAGGCAAGAATACTGGAGTGAGTAGCCATTCCCTTCTCCAGGGGATCTTCCCAACCCAGGGATCAAACCCAGGTCTCCCACATGGCAGGCAGATTCTTTATCATCTGAGCCATCAGGGAAATACAAAAGGATAAGGTACAATTTACTTGATTTGTCAGATAATTTTGACTGAGGGAGGTTTTTATTAAAGTTAACGAGGATAAAACACCCTGCATTTAGTAGATCACGCATGGGTTCTTGTCACTATTAATTATCTTTCAGTGAAGAATGTAAGTCCATCCTTTCAATGTTTTAGTCTCCTTGTTCTAGGCCCAGGATAACTGTGAGATAATAAGCCATTAGTGTGCACTTCTGGTATACAAAGCCATGTGCTATGAAGGGATTCGAGGGGCTTCCCTGGTGGCTCAGATGGTAAAGCATCTGTTTACAATGCGGGAGACCCGGGTTCGAGCCCTGGGTTGGGAAGATCCCCTGGAGAAGGAAATGGCAACCCACTCCAGGACTATTGCCTGGAAAATCCCATGGACAGGGGAGCCTGGTAGGCTACAGTCCACAGGGTCGCAAAGAGTCGGACACGACTAAGCGACTTCACTATGAAGGGATTCAAGATCAGGTCTCTCTCAATAAGTCCAAGATGGAGAGTAAACCTATCAGGAATCACTCAAAAGACAAGGTTCCAAGCTGTGCAGCTGGAGATGGTTTGAACTCCAATTAACATCCCATGACAAGACCCAGTCTTCTTCCTTCGAGGAGTTTACGTGTGGCTGTGTGGCAGGAAGGGCAGGGAGGGAAGAAGAGAAGGTGTGTTCTGGGTCCCAGAAGCCTTTATGACTTAGAAGCAGAAGACCCAAGCCCTGTCAAGGCTCTGCATCTTGTGGTCCAGCTGATCTGCAAGAGGTCTCAGCTGTCTCTATGAAAAATGAGAACAGTATCACACAGACAACAATACTACTAATGCCTGTGTTAGATGGTACTTAAGGGAAATGAACGAAACCTTGGCAGATTCTGATGTGCTGCACGAAGGATGCTGTAAGCGTAATGTTAACAATGGGGGTGTAGATGGCAATAACAGTAAAGAGCGTGAGGATAACCGGGTGAGAAACAGTACGACAGATGATGGGTGAGTCAGAGGCTTTTGGACATGCCCTGTAGGATAGTTCAGTGTATCTGAAATGACTGTCTTCCATTCGAGATCCTCAACTCCAGCATCTGTACAGATTGTCCCTAGAAAATTCACGTTAAATGGCTTGGAAATAAATTCTATTTTCCTAAATCTGCACGAGTCTCTACGACCTTTGTACCCACCCAGGAAAATTGCATCCACCTTCTCCCCCGGCTACAGCTGTGCTTGCTCCTGTTGCTTTGCTGATGTCTTGTTGCATGAGGTCAATCAATTAAAGTGGATTAGATCCACAGACCAAAATACTAACAGAGGGCCAAGAGAGATAAGACTGATAAATAGCTCAAGACAGCTCCTTCTCTAACTCCCAGCAAATAAGAAAAAAAAAAAAGAGAGAGGGCAAGCATGGATGACAGCTCAGGACAAAAGGAACTCTGACCTGAAGAGGGGAAATCAAGGAAGGACAAGGCAGTTGGTGCAAGTAAATAAGATGCAAGTCAGATTCAGGGCAAAGGCAGTCACTGGTCACACACCAGCATCCTGAGTCATCATGTCCTTCAAACCACTCTGAACATGCACTGTGGATCCACAGACCCCCATGTCTCACTGCCTGGTTTGGTAGTTAAGTCTGACTATAAAGCAAAAATTGAAGTTCATTTCCGTAGGAGCCTCCATGTTGCACCAGGGCCTGGAGCAGTCTCCTGGCAGGATTCAGGTGACAGCTGGCAGGGCAGTGCTGAGTGAAACCCAGTACAGACTGAACATCTCCTATAAATGTCTTGTTTCTCCTCCAAATCTCTGCCACAGCTGTGAGGAACCACCCAACGGCCTTAATAAAGAGACCTTAAGCCCTGTGCTCACAGTAACAGCAAAATCCTCAAAATGAAGAAGCAGCATTTAAATCACCATGAATGCTTCCAGAAGGTCTGACGTCTTCCCTACACGTGTACACAGTGTGGTCCTGGGACCTGTAGCATCAGCATCGCTTAGGGGCTCATTAGAAATGCCAATTCTTGGATCTAAAATCAGACTGTGAAGTGGTAACTTCAGAGTGGGGCCCAGCAGTTTGCATCCTCACAGGCTCTCCAGGCGATTCGGACACTAGCTCAAGTCTGGGGACCAATTCTTATATGAATGTCTTGGTTCCACTAGGGCAGTGGTTTCAGTTGGGGTAGAGTGGGTGATTTTTGTGGCAGGGACATTTGGCAATGCCTGGAGATACTTCTGCTTGTCACAACTGGAGGTGGGGTGCTAATGGAATCTCGAGGGTACAGGCCAGAAATGTTCAATATCCAGCAATGCACAACCAAGAAAATTCCTGTCCTATACTAGGAATAGCGTCGCTGTTGGAAACTCTGCAGTGGGAAGTACAAAACTTCAGCCACACAACAAACATCCATAGAGCATGTACTGCTTGCCAGAAACTGACCTACAAGCTTTTATTTATGTATGATCAGATTGATTTCCCACAATACTCCTCCTATGAGGTATGTGTGCACACACATAACACACACACACAGCCCACATGTGTCTGTGAGTGCATGCCTGTGCACAGGTGAATTTTTACTTCTTTCGTATAAAGCTGGCTGGCCCTCAGAGCACAGGATAAGCCATGAGCATGAGGGGATAATCTGACTTACTCCTCCTCTATGCTCTACTCCAGTGCCCTTTTAATACGTAAACCTGGCAATGCGAGCTCACACAGCCGGGGTGTGGCAGGCCTAGGACACACGTCCTGCGTTCCGTGTTCTCTGCTCTTGCAGACACTTGCTGCTACTACCCCCGGGAAAGCCTCTACGCCACCCCTCGGTACAATGGCTTTAACCGATCATCCCCAATCCGTTTTAGTCCCTTGACCCTTCACTATAGGCTAGGTCATGGTCATTCTCGTCAGTTTCCATGAAGAGGGAAAAACTGTGTCCTAGAACTAGATGTTCTAGCTCCCACAGAAAAGCAAGACTGGTAAACAGCTCACAACCTTTCAAGACCTATTTTGTGAACCTTCATAGATTCTTCAAAGTGCTCTATCTGCCCATCTTTCAAGTGATAGACAGTTAACATTAGGGCTTTGAGGAGAGTGGACCTAGGTGAATAATAAACCTCAGCCAAGAATTCTTGGATTCATAAATAAAGCATTCTCAGTCATTTCCATAGACTAATTCCCAGGCCAGACCCTATGCCATTTTCTAGCTGAAGAGGAAAATAAAACAATCGTATACACATTTCAGAACTGAGAGATGTATTACCTTTGGGATTATCAGAAAATACAATGTAGATGACTGCATTTTTTATGACGCCTTTGGAGAGTGGGTATGTAGAAGGCTCAGGAGGCAGTGGTCTGAAGCAAAGACCCGCAACTATGGGCCAAATCTGGCTGTTGCCTGTTCGTGTAAATAAAGTTTTATTGGGATACAGCTGTGCCCATTCGTCTCTATGTGGTCTTTGGCTGCGGAAGCAACACAACAGCAGAGCTGAGCAGCTGCAAAAGAAAAGTCTGCTGACGCCCATTGTGAAATCTTGTGCAATGGACAGCTAGTTATGATTTCTATTTTACTTTAGTTTTTGACCAATAGTTTAGGTTAACATGTTCAGAATAACTCAAACGTGAGTGGGAGGGTCAAACGGGGAGCCTCCACTGGCTCACTCAACTATTACTGACAAATAGAGCACATTTCTAATAAGATGAAATATATAAAAATCCATTCAGTTGAGGCATAAACTGATCTATTTCAGACACATTAAAGGTAGTTTAGATACTACAATCAATTCAACATAACTGTTTGAAGGTAGGCAGCTGTGGATACAGAGAAATAAATTTGAGACTGCTGGCAAAAGCTGATGGTGCCTAGAAGAGGCTGGTAATGGAGGAGATGGAGCAGAGTTATAAAAGTTATTAAAATTATAACGATATGACATTTTCCTTCTGCAAATGTGTCTGGTTCTGTGGAGTGAATCAGGTGCATGCTAAAGGCTCGGGACTCTAAAAGCTAACACATATCACTCTGATGCCAGGACTTGAGTTTAATCCATTAGACAGAATGAAAGAAGAGAATATCATTGCAGCCCAATGAATATCTCAGTCTCCAGGGCTCCCATGCATCTGCAAGACACCTGAGTCCCTTGAGTGATAAATGGTGATTCACGGAGCTCTCTTGGTTTACCTGCAAGGAGAACTGACGGAGTCATCTTGGAACGAACATACTGCAATAGAGACTCATTTTTCCTTTGCTAGTTATCGTAAACAAAATGGCCAGCAGACTCTAATATATCAGCAGGGCCTGTCTGCGCTCAGGGACAGTGGTGTGTGTGTGTCCTGGAGATAGTGTTACAGCTTGGTATTTCATCCAAGTGATGGTTTATGATCCTCCTCTTTGTCAACGATCACCACTGTAACAGTCTCTTTGGGATCTTATCAGTATTTCTAATTCAAAAGGTTCATTCTGACCTACCCCCATTGGCTATAATAAAAGCAGAGAGGGAAGCAAAAAAAAAAAAAGGCGGGGGGGAGGGAATTTAAACAAGCTGGAGCAAATAAGAAGGCAGGCTTTCTGGCCTCCAAGCTGGTTTCAAAGTCACTGTAGGGGAAAGTAATCCAGGTGTCCCAGCAAAAGTATAAAGAAAAGAACACTTTCCCTGGGCCCCAGGTGAGATGAGTGAAAGTCACCCAAATGTGAGACTTGAAAACGTGTCACGGGGGAGATGACTCATGCCTTTGGAAAAGCATCCAACATAGCAGCATTGAGAATTATTTCAAAGCTGCATGATCCTTTGATAGAATAATTAGAGAGCACATCTCCTTATCTTAATTTACTTGAATTTAGTCTTGCTCCCAAGCTGTAAAGTGAATACATCTCACCCGAGTGGGAGAAATACCCCTGAGATACTAGGAAGTTGTTGTTCGTCTATGATCTGGCATGCACTGTGAGCCACCCGGGAGCCAACCACAGCTTCAAATACACAAATTATCCACGGAGTTTATAATCCATGCACAATATGAAGAAGTATTTCTATTATGGCATTTAAAGGGCACAAACATTCCTTATTCTCTCCTTTATGAGTGTGCTACAATTTTATCCACTGATATAAAGATGCTAAATGTTTGCATCCAAAAGTCTAAGGAACACATTGCTAGGGAAAAAGAGGTTGTTTGTGTGTGCACGCCCACATAGCATGTGCACATGTGTGTGCTGAAGCAAGACCTTAAAACTTAATGTAGCCCAAAGCTAGTTTCTCGGACCCTCTCCTCCATATTTTAAGTAAAGGGATGCTGATTCAGGAGAACCCAGGCCTCTCTGTGTACATCAAAAAGCAGCTGTAGACAAGCTTTTATCATGCCCCTGGATGGCCCCTGAACAGTCAGGGCAATGCTTGGGACTTTACTTCCTAGAAGCCTTCTTAGGAATGCAAATCTATCACATATAAAACTCAGCACAAGCTGTGGATTCTCATGATCAGGCTGATCTATGGTCAACACGAGCTCCTGGGAATGAACGGCTTGATCATTCGGGATCACTTATCCAGTAACTCAGAGGCAGAACAGATCTCCTGGGCTGGCTCACACCAACACTGAATGAGGTATCCTTTCTGACATGGAGAAGAGACTTCCTTCTGCCAGAGAGTCCAATGTTCCTAGCCAGTGGACAGAGACTTACAGGGCTAAATAATATTCTGCATGCGTGCTATCCCAGAGCCATCTTTAACTAGTCATCCCACAATCCCTCAAGTATACACTCAACAATAGAGCTTATTTGCATTGATTCATTGCAACTTGTTCTTAACGGAACAGTTCTTTTCCCACTTACATCATGAGCATCATGAGGGTAGAAGATACATTTATGTCTTTCTCCATATAGACCGATAAATGTTCAGCTGAGCACCTAACAGACTGGTTAAAGCATCCTGGCATTTCTCAGCAAGTAACACTTAAGTGTAACATCTCCATCCATGGTCCATTTATTGCTTTGCAACTTTTGCTATGATTTTGCTTTGAGTGCTTTTGAAAATGTGACCCATGACAACGACTCAGGGGACTGTGGGCATTAACTTATTTCACACAGCCTGCTAAAACAGTATCCAGGATAATTGCCAACAAGCCTATGCAGCCCAAGGAGAACTTCCTCCATAGACCTGGAGGTGAGAGGTTTAGTAATCCATTACCACGGTCCTCAATCCACTTTGATTTTTTTTTTAATTTGAATTAGATTCAAACATAAGTCCTAGGGATGGATATGACTCCATACCATTACCAGTTCCTCCAACTATTTGATCCTCATGAAACAATATTTTCACCGTTGAAACATCCGAGTCCAGACTTTCAGGAGACTCTGCGTTTTCCTGCTTTCTCCTCTGCTCCTCAATGCAGTGACTGCTGGTCAGTGTAACAGCCAAGCTCTGCCCTTGGGGGCCTGTTCCCTCATCACAGTTGTCCAGGGCCACCTTTCAGTGAGCTGTACTATAATGTCCATCCACTGTCAATTTGCACTAGACTTTCCAAATTGAGGATCTTTACACATAGTAACATTTTAAAAATGATACCTTTATTTCTCCAAGTCAATGTTGTATAAGTCTGAGTCAACTCCCAGAGGACTTGCAATCAAGTATCTACTGATTATACACTCTAGACAGGGCACTTTGTCAGACCCATCAGAAGCTAAAGAATACATTTAGCATGATTAAGCCCTTAAGAGTGTAAACTCAGTACCATTTTTCTAGATTCCATACACGTGTGTTAATATACAATATTTGTCTTTCTCTTTCTGACTTACTTCACTCTGTGCCATAGGCTCTAGGTCCATCCCCCTCATTAGGATTGACTCAAATGCATTCTTCCTTATAGCTAAGTAATATTTCATTGTGTGTATGTACCACAATTTCTGTATCCATTCATCTGTTGATAGACATCTAGGTTGCTTCCATGTTCTAGCTACTGTAAAAAGTGCTGCAACGAACACTGGTGTACAAGCAAGCATCTCTTTCAGTTATGGTTTTCTCGGGGTACACACGTGGTATTGGGTCATATGGAACTGATGAACCTATTTACAGGGCGCCGGTGGAGACACAGACATAAAGAATAGGCTTGTGGACACATTGGGGGAAGGGAGGGTGGGACAAGTTGAGGGAGTGGCACAGAAACGTACATTACCATATGTGAAACAGATGGGCAGTGGGAATTTGCTGTGTGGCACAGGGGGTCAACCCAGTTCTCTGAGACAACCTAGAGGGAGGGATGGGGTGGGAGAGG
>SJYX01009813.1:0-11106 GCA_006410675.1 Oreotragus oreotragus
CCTGCATATAGGTTTCTCAAGAGGCAGGTCAGGTGGTCTGGTATTCCCATCTCTTTCAGAATTTTCTTAAGTGACCTGTTTCCTATCCATGATTTTAATCTCTCTCTCTCTCTTCACATAATCTTGTCTTTTCTTGCCTTTTTAAAAAGGAAATTTCTGGACTTTTCAGTCTCTAGGTTTTCCTTAGGTATCCCTGGACAAAGTTACAAAAAAACAGAAAAGAGGGGCCCAACTCATGTTAGCATATTGAAAGATCAAATCCAGTATCGATCTTTTACCAATTTAAAAATGGAGTACTTCAAACTTTTCCTCCATTTTCTAGTGGGAACTGGAGGTGGCTTGCATAAATATAATAATATCTAGCACTTACTATATGCCAGGTACTGTTTCTAAGTGATACGCATATTATATGTATATATATATATTAAATTTATATAAATGTAGAGTGTGTGTGTATATATACACACACACGTATCTCATTTGTGTATACATAAAGACATAACACACACATATATATCAATTTATTAATATATATTGTTATATATTAATATAATATATATATTGATATATATATCAATTTATTAATAATCTTTACAACTCTGTAGGGATAACAACTATTACTATTCTCATTTTACTGAGAAGGAAAATTGAGGTGTGAAGAGGGTATTACTTACCCAAGATTATAGAGTTAATATGTGGTAGAACTGGGAGTTCTTTCTTCTTACCTTTCTTTTTTTTCTTTCTCTCTCTCTCCCTCCCTTTCTTTCTTTCTTCCTTCCTTTATTGTTTAATTTTTAATTATTATAAATTTAGAAGTACTTAACTGCTATGCTATATTGCCTCTCTATATAGCAGTTTTTCAGAGATTCCATTGTCTCATACCCAAGGACTTCAGCACAGTTGGAAAATGGTTTTGCTCCAGTAAAAACGGCAGCCAGAGAATCTGAAGTAACTTTAAGCTATAGTGACCAATATCCTGAGCATTCTGATTTCATACTGATTTGAAATAGATACGTTCATACCTGTAGGAAAATGTGCCTCAGCTTAGTCAGTCTAGAAAGCTTGTGTTTTATTTACAAAGAAAGCTTATTTGTAAATAAATAAATAAATAAGTAAATTGAAGTAAACCAGACCCAAGCTGCCAAATGACAGGAACACTGAATAATAATTTGCAATAGGCTTATTAATAATGCTGTTTATTTAGAGCATTGATAATAAGTAAACACTTTATTTTTCATAATCTTTGGAGTGAGCAGGTCAAATCTTTCTCTTTCCATTTTGTAGATCAGGAGACTGAAGCTCAGAGAAGTTCTTATCTGTCCAAAAAGAACACCCCCTTTGTTTGTTACCTCCAGGGTCTCTTAGTCTTATGGACGCAACCTCTTCCGTCACACTTAAGGCTTTTCCTCTCTTAAGGACAAGAGTAACTTGTCAAAAGTCTGAGGATTATTTTTGTCTCTCTTTATCGTTCCTTTCCTAACCCCTTGTTACAAAGGCCACGCCATGATTTACGATACCGAGAACCAGCAAGACGAAATAATATTCTTAAGATGGATATTTACCCATGTTTTTGACATGGAAAACTTAGAGAATGTTAGAACTGTAAGTTAACTGTTGTATTTTATGCTCTCCTCAGCCTCTGTTACACATGAAGTCTGATGAGCAAAGGTGAAATACTCGAAGACCCCACAGCTTAGGGGAAGAGCAGCAGTCACAACCTGCACCTTCTGGCTCCTTCTATCAATTCTTTCTCTCTACTGGCTTTTCTCCTGGTAGAGCCTTGAGCTTATCTTTTCTGCTAACCAGGGGAAGGTTCCTTGCTTCTAAGCAAACATCAGACATGTCTTTTCCTCCACCATTCGTGAAAATGGTCACCGAGAGCACTTGGAATTGGGCACTGTGGAAGGCCAGCTGTCTCCACTATGAGGAAGAGCTGTCAATACATTAACTCAGTGATTCGGTGCTGCTCCTCATCACTTCCAGTACTTATTCCATTCAAATCACTATGCGTAGCTCTTTTAAAGTTGTCTGACCAGTAATATCCTGACTGCATTTCATCATCTTGAATATCATGAGGGAAGTGTCTTATATTGAAATTAAGATAAGCTATACCTCTTTAGCAGTCAACCTTCTAACCAACAAAACAGTCCTGAGAAGAAAAAAATAGTTTAGCCTAGCACATATTTTCTTAATTAATCTTCACTTGGTTCTTAGTGAACATCCCATTCTTTCTTGCATATTTGTAAAATCATGATACATTTCTGGGAATCAGCCTCTAGCTATCTGCAGGAAGTGTGCAGAGTCCTTCTTTATGAAAGATGAAATAGAATTTGTCCCTCATCAGTTTCCTGTTCTTCCCACTCTCTCAAAAATGAGTTAGCTCCCTGCTCTAAGACCAGAACCAGAACCACTAGAAAGTAAAGCAGAAGGTAATTCCGGTCCTTAGGGAATGCCTGTACTAATGGAGTAAACTTAGGAGAGATGGATAGTGAATATAAATACAGAGATGCAGACTGACCCATAGGGTGCTAATTAGAAGGACAGTCTGATATTGAACTGAGTAGTTGAGAGTAGGTGGGATGACCTGAGTTCCACACTCTTGCCCTTAACCCCAGCCCTCCACTCCCATGTGCCCTGAGTAGACTCTGCTCTCTCTATCCCCTACAGCTATGGACATGGATGGAAGACCTTCAGAAGGAGATGCTGGAGGATGTCTGTGCAGACTCTGTGGATGCGGTCCAGGAACTGATCAAGCAGTTCCAGCAGCAGCAGACCGCCACTCTGGATGCCACACTTAATGTCATCAAGGAGGGCGAAGACCTTATCCAGCAACTCAGGTCAGCGCCTCCCTCCCTGGGGGAGCCCAGCGAGGCCAGGTCAGCATGGGCGGTGCTTTCCAGTGGGAAATGCCTTGGACTAGACACGAGATAAGTCATCATGTCCTGGTCTTGGCTCAGCTGCAGCCAGCTTTGTGGTCTTGTGTGAGCTTCAGTTTCTCCATCTGTCAGATATAAAAATGCCTGCACCATACCCAACTTGCATTTAGAATGAAATAGTCAGTGGAAAAGCTCTTATGTTTCAAAGAATTATGTATGTCATTGAAGATGTTATTCAGTGATCAATAAGTAATATAAATACAATAAAAATTTAGAAAATAAACAGCGTCTTCATTAAGAATGATGGCATAGTTGATTATGCGAAGAAACAGCCATTATGGAACATAGTGTTATTTGGCATCTGGTCTTGGGCTAATTCTGAATTCCAGTGCTCCAGTCAGTAATATGTGACCCCAAATGACTGCCTTTGGCCTCATGTGAACGTAGGGAATGTGCGACGTGTCCTACTCTGCCCTCCACTTGCCCACAGATGACCTTTCTACCATTCCTTGGTACCCAGAAAATAAAACTCCTCTATTGCCCTAAACAAATATAGCTAAGAATGAATCTTAGAAAATCCTGTCTGACACCTTATAGTCATTTCTAATAATCCACCCCACTGCCTCCTTTCCATTTGCATCAATATCTAGTTTCCTGTCCCTGTCAAGGGCACCAACTCCTCAGATAAAGTGTCATGAGGCCTTGAGCAAGCCCTCAGCAACCTGCCATGTGCCCAGGTGATATGTAAATAGGATTTGATGGCATTAATGATGTCTGCCTGCGGGGACTTTTTCCTATCCCCACATCACTGAATGCTGGGACCTCTGCCAGCTCCAGATAGTAATAATCTCATCAACAAGACCCAGGACAATCCTGAGGCCAGAGGGAATTACTTCAGTTGGAGAGGGCTTCCTCCCACTCCCCACCCTCATACCAGTTGTCCAATTAAATACACAATAAGAACTTACCTTAAGATAGCCGTGGCATGTTTTTCTGTTGGATTGATCATTTCTATTCCAAACATTCACACGCCATGTTCTGAGTCCTCCTATTGCATACTAACAAGACACCCTCTTTCCTTTCTTCCCCTGGTTCATCTTCATGAATGTATAATACATGACAGTTTTGTCTGCCTACCTAGGAAACTCCACTGTTATTTGCTTCTGAGGAAAATTCCAAATAATGAGCAGTTACTTAACCTCTGTGGGCCCCAGCTGTTTCATCTGTGTGATTTAGAGTTCACTCTAGGAGCTTGTCAGCTCTAGAATTATGTAATGGCTTTTGTGTTTTCTTTCCAAACGCTTCCCACAAGCTTGGCTGGCCTCTCAGTGGGACTGAGTCTGTGGCAGATGCCCTGCCCACCTTGCACCATGCCTGAGGGCTGAAGGCTCTTCAGTGTTGGTGGAGACAATGATATGGCTGATGCCTGTCCTACCAGTTTAAGTTCCATGGATTTCAGAGAGGACCACAGACATGTGACAAGAACCACTGGTGACTGTTCCTTCCTCCACTAGTCTGACACTCATCTAGGCTCCCTTCCTTGATATCAAGACCAGTCAAAGAAAAAAGTAACCAGTCCCTAGTAGACATTGGCAAGATGCCTCACACACACCAGTCCACACATCTTCCCTAGGCCTCGTGACTCTTCACACCGAAGCACCTAAGATGCTTTTACATTTTGTCTTTGATTCGAGTGTATATGACAATGACAGAGGTGCTGTACAAATGGGCCAGAAATCATCCTTTTCCTTCTGGAAGCTGAGTGATAGAGACTAAGGGGAGCCATCAGAAATAGTAGTCACATCCTCTCAATAGTACTGTCCTTAGCAAATGCACCATGTATAGCGCTCAGTACTCCTCTTGAGTCATTTTCATGGTTGGGGAAGCTGTGCATGGTGGGCTTTCACGCCCAAGTAGGCCAAGGTTAGAAGAGAGGGACTGTAAGTTCTCTAGATGACAGAAGCGGGGCCTCTCGGCCTTGTGCTCCCTCCAGTAACAGTGTGCGCTCACATACCATTGCTTTTGAGTCAGACACAGGCCAAAAGGACCTGGTCTTCAGAAAAGCTGCTGATGAGAGCATTCAAAACTAAGGACTTTCCCCTCTGACTTCTTAGATTGTATCAGAAACCAAGATGTCATGAGATAATGAATGTGCCTGTTTCTTTCAAGTCTAGGGGCTCTAGCTTACTCACTCAAGGCCCTATAGAATCTAAACTTATTGAATTCCAGTTTTTCTATTTTAACGGTCTCTTTGGGGGTGTTACCATCTCACTTGTCTCAGCAGATCAATGTTTATCTCGATCAATGTTTATCTCTTTATTCCCTCTGTGATGTGTCATCTCCCTTTACTGCCTTTTTATGGACCTTCTCTGCTCAGAAAGCCCACCCTTCCCATCTACTTTGTTCATCCTTTTCTTCTAACACTCAAATCAGAGCTTATCATCTCTGGAGCCTTTGTTGGTTGCTCAGCCTCTTGTGCCCTAGGTTCTACTTTCCCCAACTGAACCTGTGCCCAGTAAGAACCTGACACGTCTTTCAGAATTAGCAGTCATTCATACAGCACATTCCTGGTCACAGAGTGCAGTCATACATGCTATCTTATTTAACAGCAAACCATGCCATGAGCAGGGCGGGAATTATTAAATCCACTTTACAGGAGGCAACTGAGCCTCAGGGAGGAGATTTCCCAAGGTCACCAGCCCATGTATGTCAGAGCAGGGATCTGAGCCAGGCTTCAAGCTTTCCTAAGTATAGCTTGAAGCCTATTAAATAACACCAGCCATAACTTTGGCATAGAATTATAAAGGGAATGAATAGTTTTTGCAACCATGATCTCATTTTACTTTAACCATGATCCTGTGAGTTAAAACTAGGAAAGATTTTTTCCATATACTTTTAATTTGTCTTCCTTTATGTCTCGTGATACATGTATTTGTGTGTGTATATTGAAATATGTGTATATTAGACTATATATATGTTTGGAACCATTCCATTTCATTGATATTTATAGAGCCCCTTTGCATGTGCTATTTCATTTGATTCCTGTCACCGTTCTGTCTGAGGAACAGGACAGCAACTAATCTCAGAGCTACAGTGCTGTGAACCCCAAAGAGGGTACATGTATCTTTGGTTCACCTATTAGGCAGACTGTGCCAGGCTCACAAAAGGAGTCTGATAAACATCTAATGCTTGAGTGACTCTATTGATTCCCATCCCCCTTGCTGAGACAAGGAAGGCTTCCCTCTCCACTGTCACTTTTAATATGGCAAGCCCCCTCCTTTCTCTCTCCCACTGTGCCACAGGGACTCGGCTGTGTCCAACAACAAGACGCCCCATAGTAGCTCCATCAGCCACATAGAGTCGGTGCTGCAGCAGCTGGATGACGCCCAGGTGCAAATGGAGGAGCTGTTCCACGAACGCAAGATCAAGCTGGACATCTTCTTGCAGCTGCGCATCTTTGAGCAGTACACCATTGAGGTAGATGTGGGGAGGAGGTATGGGCAGGTGGAGGGCAGGCTGCTTCCTGGCCAAGGGTACTGCCCCAGAGCTAGACTAAGGGGACTGGACATGATTATGTATCACAATACATTTTTAGAGATCAGCAAATTCATGTTCACCGTGTTAGATGCCTTCCAGTCCCTTTCACCCTACTGCCAAGCAAAGGCCCTCTCCTCAGTCTCTGGGATTAGTATACTGGGAAAGGTTTGTTGGTTTGCACTGGACTCTTGCTTGGCGCTTTGGTTCCTGGAAGACCATGGAATTGGTCGTTTGGTGACTGAGGTAGACTTGCTAAATTCTATAGCTTCTCGAGTAGGAAGGTATTAAGATTAGGGGGTCTCCTCAGCTGGTAACTGTAGATTAGGGGTTGGATGGACTCACACAGCAGCCAGGAAGTTGGAGGAAGGGAGACCCAATCTTTCATTTGCTTTCTGCTTATTAAGAAACTAAGCATGTGCAAAAGTCATTTGCTGGTTCATCTCATCAATGCCTCAGCTCATCCTGGGAAGGTCAGAATCTGGTGTTCTGATATATTTATGTCCTCTTTTGATGCCTACTAATAATGTCTGCCCCACATAATACAAACCTTTTATTATTTTCTGCTTTAAGCCAGTGACTAAAGCCAGGTCAGTAGGGTTTCTGAGGTGTGAAAAACATTCAACACCTATGGCGTATTGTCCCTTTAAGGGATGGCAAATGGTTAAAAACTATGTCTTCTCTTTGCTCCTTGCTGGTGTGTTGCGGAGGAAAACCAATTCTCTCTCTACCATTCATTAAAACTTTACTTTGCATTCCCACCATCTCCTCCAAGTTGAGGCTTCTGGGGGTCTGGGATTGATCTTCCCAACAGTATCTATGGAAACTTCTGTGGAACTGGTTTGGGAAGGAAAATTATTATTTTTTTGAACGTAAGTCGCGCAGTTGTGTCTGACTCTTTGCAACCCCGTGGACTGTAGCTCACCAGGATCCTCTGTCCAAGGAATTCTCCAGGCATGAATACTAGAATGGGTTGGCATTCCCTCCTCTAGGAAATCTTCCAGACACAGAGATTGAACTTGTGTCTCCCACATTCAGGCAGATTCTTTACCATCTGAGCCATCAGGGAAACCTTTCTAATGTTGAATGCTCCAATATTCCAGTCTCAATGTCATTCTCAACCCCTTACAGGCCAGAAAGCTGTTTTGGCAACAGGTGCCCTCTTCAATCCCTAGAGCAATCCTTCCTATCTCTGACTCTCTTTTGACCTTTCTCTCCTTCACCTCTATCCTGACTTCCTAGAAGCCACTGCAAGTTTTTACTTAAAGATGCCATTTTCTAAAAGGTGCTCTCTGGACAATTTCTGAAATAAAGGAAGAGATAAGTCTTTAAATCTTGATTATCCTTCCAACTCATTCCATAACTTCAAGTCAATTTATTTATACTTTTTATTTATAATCTATTTTGGATTGGTACTCATAGTGATTTCAGGTTGCAAATGATGTTTAAACATATATTGAAAGAACAATGAAAATGCCAATGGAAAATTAGAGATATTGGTGTGTGGAAAGGCGTGAACGTGGGGTGACCAAGGTAATAAAAGAAAGAGTGATAACTGAGAGTGAGAAATAAACAGAGGTGATGTCTGGTTGCAGTAGTGTTGGTCACAGACACTCCCACCATCCTTCCTTGACTCCATTGCACCCACTGAGAGTGAATACATCCCTGAGGGAATTACGTTAGCAGGTATGGGAATTTGGCTGTTGGGTTCTTTATTTACTTTCCTATCATTCCAAGTCCACATCAAAAAATGCTTAAGGGGAAGGAAATAACCTAAGGGTTTGGGTGTTTAAGCTTTATTTGGTGAGATGGCTGTGGTTTTGAAGCCTGGGTTGCTGGTTTAGTTCCACAATGGGTCAATTAGCTTCACTTCGCCACTTGGACTGTAACCCATTGACATCAGCTGGGGGCACCATTAGGATGTGTTTGCCTGCAGTGATTCTGGGACAATCCATTTCCAATCCAAAGCCTACAGAAAAAAAAAATGCTTTTTTTTTTTTTTTATAAAGTTGACTATAGATCAAATAGCATAAAATATGATCCTATTTAAATGTTGCAGTAGAAGAGCTTGATATTTAAATTGTAAGATTTGCATTTCTCAGCCTTTGTGTTATATAAAAGTTTCCCCTCCCATCCTGACAACTTGGACAGCTTGGTATGCAGCGAAGCTGAAGTAAGGAAGCAGTAAAGGGTCTAATAAAATGAGGGAGATGAAAATAGTGAATAGGTCAACTGAGGGGAATAAGAATTTGGTTCTGCACCCAGGTTTTAGCAGAGGTCTGTTTCCCCATTTCAGGTGTGGCCCAAAACTGGGGGAAATGTTGCTTTTCATCTTAGATGGGAATGAAAATCCTGCCAAAGCTATGGAAAATTTCTGCTTTAAGTCAGATTGTCAGAGTTATATTTGAGGGTGATGAGATTATTTCAAATGCTAACTAGTGTTTCATTGTGGGGGTAAAAGGCAAGCTTCTAGAGAAGATTCAGAGTGTGAAACTGAGGGTGGTTTCTGTAAGGAGAGATGTGTGGAGCTGATATAAGCCAGGGCAGAGGCTGTCACTGCAGGACCTACGGCTGTGGTTTCCTTCCCTAAAGGAAGGCATTTGATGGGCATACTCAGACTTCCTAGGGATTACTGAAGACCACTGCAGGCCTGCCCCCGACGTCTGCGGAGTCTGAGTTAAGGCTCCTTAACCATGTCACTGATGGCTAGCCTGGGCTGATTAATTTTAAAATTAAGGTAACACAGGAGTTGCTGCACTAGTTTCCTTTTACTTAATTATATGGCTCCCAGAGTACCTGGGATGGGGTTGAGGTACCCGGCTAAGAGTAACACTTATCCCAAATGTATTAGGCAAAAGTTAAAAAACCAATACTGCATTCCTGATACGCCTTCTTCACATCCCTGGAGACCAGAAGCAACGATGCACAGATGTTCTATTAAGTTTTTTCCCTGTAAGTTCAGCCTCCTTCTGTGAAAGATATGTTATAAGAAACAGTTGTAATAGAAAAGACACTTCACCAAATGCAAATAATCTTTATCTTGTGATGGTAAGAATATGGAAAATTTCTTCTTTTTGATGCTTCCATGCATTTCACCTTTTATACAATTAATTAGAATGATCAGGAAGAAATAAAATGTTTTTAGAAACAGGAACAGGTCAGTGGTCTCCAAACTCCTTTGATTATACACACTCAATAAACTATTTTTGAACTTTCAGCTCTCTACATATGCATCTATATTGGCTTATAAATTATGTATGTATTCTACTGTCACTAATAACCTCAAAATTCACTGTGCCCTTCGGGTGAATGAAGCTTGACTTTTTCATTAGAAGCTGCAGTTCTGTATTTCAAATAGTATTCTTGATAATTTTCAATTATTTTTTGGTTCTGGCTTCTCGACAGGTCTGACTAGATTGTCGTTGTTTCTTTACCCAGTCACATGGCTGCCAGAAAGCTCAGAGTCCTCTTGAGCTTTCATGGTCAGTATTATCTTCAAACTGTAGTTTCTTTGAGGAACCTTGTTAAGCCATATATCTTTTGTGAAGGGTAGTTTACTTAAAACTAGATAATAGATAAGTCCCTTTAACTGGGTACATGAAAAGAGCAATAATTTGAAATATGCTAAAAGCAGCTAAACAGATGAGCCAGAAAGTCCGTCTGTGTTGAGGTACTTCCTGTGTCCCCTGAAGAGCCCTCCCAACACACCATCTACCATGTGGTACAAGTGAGAGTCTGGGATCAGTATACTATGAAAGTCCAGGGAAATGTTGTATCTTTTTTTTTTTAGTAGTTTGATCAAATATGTGTGCATATAATATATATGTACATCAGTTCAGTTCAGTTCAGTCGCTCAGTCGTGTCCGACTCTTTGCGACCCCATGAATCGCAGCACGCCAGGCCTCCCTGTCCATCACCAACTCCTGGAGTTCACTCAGACTCATGTACAGAGTCAGTGATGCCATCCAGCCATCTCATCCTCTGTCGTCCCCTTCTCCTCCTGCTCCCAATCCCTCCCAGCATCAGAGTCTTTTCCAGTGAGTCAACTCTTCGCATGAGGTGACCACAGTACTGGAGTTTCAGCTTTAGCATCAGCCTTCCAAAGAAGTCCCAGGACTGATCTTCAGAATGGACTGGTTGGATCTCCTTGCAGTCCAAGGGACTCTCAAGAGTCTTCTCCAACACCACAGTTCAAAAGCATCAATTCTTTGGTGCTCAGCCTTCTTCACAGTCCAACTCTCACATCCATAACATGACCACAGGAAAAACCATAGCCCTGACTAGACAGACCTTAGTTGGCAAAGTAATGTCTCTGCTTTTGAATATGCTATCTAGGTTGCTCATAACTTTTCTTCCAAGGAGTAAGCGTCATGTATGCTTATTTATATACTTAGAATTTTTCTATTTGTTATCAATGGGCAATCTTGGGCACCCCCTGGGATGAGCATATCCATACTGGAGAGTACTAGGAATGACACCAAGAAAGATAAACCTATACAAGGGACTTTATGAAAAATGGGCCACAGTTATAATCTTTCTTTTAAATTTCTGACTCTGTAATTACAATCAGAGTTTTTTCACTACCTGAAAATTAATCTGCACAATTAGAGTAAGGAATGGAATCAGTCAGTCAGTTCAGTTACTTAGTCGTGTCCGACTCTTTGCGACCCCATGAATCGCAGCACGCCAGGCCTCC
>SJYX01009813.1:15452-91316 GCA_006410675.1 Oreotragus oreotragus
TAGCCTTGACTAGACAGACCTTAGTCGGCAAAGTAATGTCTCTGCTTTTGAATATGCTATCTAGGTTGGTCATAACTTTTCTTCCACAGAGTAAGTGTCTTTTAATTTCATGGCTGCAGTCACCATCTGCAGTGATTTTGGAGCCCCAAAAAATAAAGTCTGACACTGTTTCCACTGTTTCCCCATCTATTTCCCATGAAGTGATGGACTGGATGCCATGATCTTCGTTTTCTGAATGTTGAGCTATAGCAGCTCTAAATCCATGGGGTTCATATTGGGATAGGCTGGGACCAGGCTGAGGCTAGAGCAAAATGGCCTTCAAGGAGGAAAATTCTTCCTAGAGGAGAGAAAGCTGATTGTTATTCACTGGTAGTATCAACTCTGTGATTGGTTGTATGCGGAGGCCTTTTATGTTTTATGCTTGAGTGAGATTGTTCAGTCAGTCTTTCACCTAACAGAAATTCAACTTGATAAACATTTAGTGAGCACCTACTATGCCTCAAAAATTACTTTGGGCACTGAGGATGAAACTATCCCTGCTCTCAGGAGGCTGGTTGGGAAGAACCAGAGAAACAGAACCATCCCATAGTGATAATTTGTGATACAGACAAGCGTACAGATCAGTGAGAACACTGAGGCAGGAATGCTTAGCTTTTCAGGCTGCCTGTGGAAGGTTTCCCAGTAAGATGACACCTGGAGAGCAGGTAAAAAGTGATGGTCAGGGTTTGGCATCTCTGAAGAATGCCATCCAGGCTCTAACAGAATATCTCCAGAGCCCAGAAGCAGAGTTTGGGAGAGGAGGGAACTCAGCATCTCATTATTGTGTTGAACCAAGATCTCCTTCTGCCCTTTTCTCTTGCTTCTGCTCTCTGGAGAAACAGAACAAATCTGCTCCCTCTTTTTGGAAGCTTTAAAAATATTTGAAAATGTTCGTCATAGGCCTCGTTTCCTTTATCCAGAAAGTGTTGAGATTGTGAAAGTTATTTCTGCAATCCCCTCCGACTCTAAAACTTCAATAACTACTTCCCTTCCCTGTTAGCCCTTTTCTGTGGGATATAGCCGCAGTGTTCTCCCCACCTCCTGGGTCACATTGTTGCCTCATTGCCCCCTGGTGGCTGGACTCTAGTTATCCACGGTGGCTTATACCCCCAGCCCCAGCAACCCTGGGGGAGCTGTGTGTCCACGATGCTGGTGTTCTATAGCTCAGCCCAAGAGACGTTTCTATGACTTCATCACCTGTCCTGTTGACGTTTCTGCTCCCTTAAAAGCCCCTGGCTGTTTTTTCTGGGTACATGTTTCTAGTACACTGACTTTTAAAAAATTTTAAATGAAAGAGTTTTATGTATTTTTCCTCTCAAATTTTATTCTCTTTTTTTTCTGGCGCAGTTCTTCAGCCTATCAAAATATATTTAATTTATTATTGCTATCAGTGTTTCAACAATTTGAAATATTGGCCAGGTCAGGCAGGGCTCTGTGGTGCTTCACTGGACGTTTTCCTTCAGTGACACAGAGCCATCAGCCTGCACAGTCATTCCTTAAAAGACCACATCATCTTCTAGTCCAATTTCATAGCCCTTTCCTCCATAGATAGTGTTAGACTCTGCAAAGCCTTGTTGTTCTCCTGGTTGTAATGTGCCTCAAACCCACCAACATAGTAACTATATCAAGAAAAAAAAATAAGATTTGTTTGGGATCAATCTTTGTAGGTTCCCTTGGGATCCCTATAGCCTTTCCTAAATGTACTCCAGATCTTTTGCAAAGTAAATACAGAATAAGTGCGATAAAGTAAACAAAAATTCTCGCAAAATATTTATTTGATAGTTTCTTCTAGACTTTTGTCAAATTGATTTCAGAATCATTGGCAGTTGCCCCTCACATCTTCCATTTAAAAAAAAAAAAAAAGGATTACTTATATAGCTTTAGTATTATAGAATGTCACCTGTTTTGTTAAATTATCAAAGATCCCTAATGGAAGCTTTCAGATCATTCTGTAATGGGGTGGGTAAGGGGCTGTGGACCTGAAGTCAGGTGACATTATGAAGGTTCAAATGCTGCCCACTTCTCCTTTCTGGTAAAGATGCAGGGAACTCAGTAGAAGGAAATAATGTAAACTCCAGCATGGGGTGTTTAGCCTTTGCAGGAGAAAATCCATTCTGACACTCAAACATTGATAAGTTCTAGAATGGGTGAACAATATATATATCATGGGAGCTCTTCAACAGAGGGGAGATTTTTTTTTTTTAAACAATAGATTTCTATGAGTCTCAAACTGATTAAGAGGCAAAGATATGGGCAAAATAAAGACTCAAGATCCCCTCAGTATCAGTCATGATTTTAAAAGATCTCAATTTTAATCATCATGATGATGAAAAAAAGAACATGAACTTGGTCATAAAAATTGTGTTCCAGTACCTAAATTATCCAGTTGGAATAGAAATTAGGTAACCAAACATTGGAATCATCAGTTAGAGTGTTATGATATGTTCTTACATTTTTTTCACAAACATAAAAAATAGCTGCATGGATTTCTTTATTGCTAAGTCCTGCTTTTCCATACTGCTTTTTTCAGTATCCTTAAAGGTTTCGTTATAGCTACATATATAAACATTTTAACTCTGGACAGATTGTATATATTTCTAAAACAGAGTGAAATTCCATGATATATTTTAAAAAATAATCTGTATTAGAATTCACTAATCTTACCATTTTAATTGATTAACAGAAAAGAACCTAATACTAAACTACAAGAAGAACAAATGGCTATGGTAATTTAGTTTAGTTTTACAGTGGTCATGCACATAAATATGTTGTTGTTCAGTCGCTAAGTCATGTCATGACACAGTCATGACTCTGCGATCCCATGGACTGCAGCACACCAGGCTCCCCTGTCCTTCACTATCTCCCAGACTTTGCTCAGATTCATGTCCATTGAGTCAGTGATGCTATCTAACCGTCTCATCCTCTGAGGCCCCCTTCTCCTTTTGCCTTCAGTCTTTGCCGGTGTCAGGGTCTTTTCCAGTGAATCGGGTCTTCATATCAGGTGGTCTAAGTATTGGAGCTCCAGTTTCAGCGTCAGCCCTTCCAGTGAATATTCAGGGCTGATTTCCTTTAGGACTGACTGATTGGATCTCTTTCCAGCCCAAAGAACATGTAAATATACATACCCATTGTAGATGAAATAGCTCTTCCCAAAGCAATGAAATTCTATTTAGCTGCAATATCTCTTCTCCTACCAGCCAGCACTTGTAGTTCAGTGAAGAATATTTAGCCTTTAGTTTTCTCATTTTAATATAAATAATGACATTATAGAACAGAAAGATGTTCATTTGCATTGACAGCTCATGTATTTCAGAGCATCTTACCACAGTGTAATGCCTTAGACCCTTCCTCCTCATTATTAGTTGGAATGGGATTGGACCGTAATGTGCATAACATATGTAGTGTTGATACACACACACACACACCAGTGTCACTCTTTGCTGAATGGCAGTGTAGTATAGTCATGGAGTATGCAGTATGAGTTACAGGGCCTGGGTTTGAAACCTGTTTCACCAGCTTTACTAATTATATGATTTTATGCAAGTTACTCCCTTGGTTTCCTCATCTGAGAAGTAGGTATGAGAATAATAATTCCCAGTCCATAGAGTTATTAAGGATTTAATGAGTTAACACATGGAACTCAAGTACCTAACACTTAACACTGTAATACATTGTAGTTAACACTGTTATTATTAATAAACTGCCTAAATAATATGTGAGTGAGTGAGTGAAGTCGCTCAGAAGAGTGAGTCCGACTCTTTGCGACCCCATGGACTGTAGCCTACCAGGCTCCTCCCTCCATGGGATTCTCCAAGCAAGAGTACTGGAGTGGGGTGCCATTTCCTTCTCCAGGGGATCTTCCCGACTCAGGGATCGAAGCTGGGTCTCCAGCATTCCAGGCAGATGCTTTAACCTCTGAGCCACCAGGGAAGCCCATATATATATACACACATATGTATACGTATTTGCATCCACATTTTAAGCAAACATCCCATCTTATTCTCTCTGAATTGAATTTATTACCCAGTTCTGTTAGGTGATCCCTGAGTGTTCATGTAACTCCTGTGAGAGACACAGGCATTTGCTCTTGCCATAAAGAGAATGTGCCCATGCAGAGGGCAGGTTACACTTCTCCTTGCCACAACTTTTGTCCCCGTGTTCACACCCCAATGCCAGATTGCAGATGTTTCTCCTGTTCATGGCAAAGGCTCCTGAAAATAAAAGTGAAGGTGTTAGTTGCTCAGTCCTGTCCAACTCATAGACTGCAGCCCACCAGGCTAGAATACTGGAGTGGGTTGCCATGCCCTTCTCCAGAGAATCTTCCCAACCCAGAGATCAAACCCCGGTCCCCTGCATTGCAGACAGATTCATTACTGTCTGAGCCACAGGGAAGCCCCAAAGGCTTCTGAGGGACCAAAGAATTCCAGTTAGATTAATATGACCTTTATATTGAGTATAAGTACTCCGTATATTTTAAATATATAAACTATATTTTTAAATATATAAGTACTCAGAATCAATTTTTAAAATTTACCAAACTCTTCAACAGAAATATCTTACTAGGGGAAGGTTGTGTGTTTTTTGAAAGAATAAGTTATTTCTGGCATTATATAAAGCCACAAACATACAATTTATTGATCTGTTCAAAGCACATGATTAATTTTAAAGGTTCATGTGAAGTGGAGAAAATATAGTTACAATGAGTTTGTGAGGGTTTTTTTGGAGAAGAAAACAGAGGAAAGGTTAAACAGGCACTTCTCTGAAGTGAAAAAAATAAAACAAGTACCCCCTGAAGCTGGTTCTGGGACCAGCCCTATGGATATGACACCGTGGTTAAGAGCCTTTGGCCTTGGAGTTGAGCGCTCAGTTCCGCCACTGCCAGCTCTGAGACCCTGAGGCAAATGATGCAGCTTCTCTGTGCCTTGGTTTTCTCATGTTGCTGTGAGGAGTTGCTATGAGGATGAAATAAAAGAGAATCAAATGCTGAACACTGCATGGTAAGTCACTTCAGTAGTGTCCAGCTCTTTGCACTCCTGTGGACTGTGGCCCACCAGGCTTCTCTGTCCATGGGGATTCTCCAGGCAAGAGTACTGGAGTGGGCTGGCATGCCCTCCTCCAGGGGGATCTTTGCCACCCAGGGAAAGTGCCTTGCCTCAGGCACCTCCTGCATTGGCAGGTGGGCTCTTTACCACTAGTGCAACCTGGGAAGCTAGTGGTAAATACTGCCCATCCCATAATGAATACACAGTTCAGGGTGAAATATCTTCTTTAAGACACTTGGGGGTGAGGGGAGAAAGTATCCTCTACACATAACTACTGGGAAGGACCCCAGAAATGAGAGAAGCCAAAGGAGGGGGCTTTCTGAGAACAGAGCCCAAGGCCACTGCTAAACCAAGTCCCCAGAGTCCGTTTGGGCTGCAGAATACTGGATTCAGTGAATCTCCTCTGGCAGGAAAGCTTTGGCTTCCCGTTTCCCACTGCCTCTTATCCTATCTAAATTCCTGTTTAGCTCTTTTCTCTGATGTCCCTTATGGCTGTGACTCTGGAGTAGATAATTGTTAGAATAGAAAACACTGCCAATGTATCTCTCAAAGAGGTCATCATATCCTAACACTTCAATTAATTCAGAAGAGTGAGGCAGAGAGTGGCCATCGGAGCCGAGAGGGGAACCGAGTGAGCCAGGAGCTGAGATGGAGCTAATTGAGTGGAAGGAGAAAGAAAAATAGGTTGATTGAGAGCTGAATGTCCTGTGGGTACCTTATGTTCCATCTTTTACTCATTTGGTTCAGGCCCTAGTTTCTGCCCAGAACAAATTCTTCCAGGTTTCCTTTCCAAATGGAGTTAGAGCACCGGATTAGTCCACCAGACAGGTTTTTCTTTTCATGGTTTTGTTTCTGTACTAGCAAATTAACCCTTGTCCTGTGTAATGAGATAAGCCAGAGAAAAACATCAGGTTCTGGGGGTTGTCATGAAACTCCATGCCAGAGTTGACTTTGAAGGGTGGTGAGGACTTGAGCAGACTGGGAGGAGGAACGTGGATGTCTCGGGGCTGCTGGACCAGAGAAGGTGGCTGGAGAGGGCAGAGCAACTTCTCACACCAGAGAGTAGGCCACATGCCTAGTTCACATAACAGGAGAGCATGAGATGGGGCTAGAATGCTAGGTTTGTTCATTACCAGTAAAGTGAACTTCAGGTTTGAAAACAAATTTTTTTCCCTTAAAAAATGAACCCCTGCTCTGTGCCAGCCTTGTGCCCTAGAAAGAAGGTGGGGAGGGGGAAGCCAGTAACAGAATATTCCTTGAGGAAACAGAAAATACTCAGGAAAGAAAATAATTAAATTCCAGTCATCATTTGAAATACATAAATCAGACTATTTCAAGGCTCTGGGCTTCAGTTCTTGGAGGTTGGAAAGGGTCAGCCACAGAGATAGTAAAGAATGTGTAGACCCAAGGAGCAAAGCTTGGAAGTCAGGCTGTTGCATTGAGTAGCTTCTTGAAATTCTCTTTCTTCAGGCTTCATTTCAGACGTGGGCCCCTCAGCTTAATGGGGTTGGGTAGTGTAGGTAGAAAAGGGGAAGGAAGGAATATAGAAACACCAGATATAGAATCCTGGGTATATTTCACATCTGGTTTGGATTCAGATTCTCAGGATACCAGACCTCTGAGCCTTATTCTCACAGCTAAAGCACCTCATCATTTCTCTGCTCTGATCAGAACTCTTGGCACTTGCCTTTCCACTCCAGACACATGTCTCAAGACCTCCCTAGGGTCTTCCTGCAGCAAACAGCTTCTTCATTGACTCAGTTGCATGAAAACAAAGCAAAAGCTAAAATGTTAAGAAAAAGAAATGTAAAGAAAAAGACTCTTTCTTTCATGCTTGTCTTATTCTTGCTTCCCTAAAGTTTGTAGGCAAGAAATGGACTAAAAATTTTGTTTGGGCTCTTTCCCATATATTATCTAATAAATGACTTATATCCAGCATGTATTAAGAACTCTAACAAATATATAATCAGAAGATCACCTAGGTTCTGAAAAATGAGAAAAAAACTTGACACTTTCTAAAAGTAGATTCCAGCAGTCAATGAGCACATGAAAATGTGCTCACCGTGATGAGTCATCAGGAAAATACAACCTGAAGTCGTAAGATATCACTTCACCCCACTAGCATGGCTAAAATTAAACAGACTGATAATACCAAATGATGGTGAGCAACTAGAACTTTCACAGGGAATGTGAAATTCCTTTTGGGAATGTTAAGCATACACTTATCCTATGATCCTACAATCACACTCCTAAGTGACTTTCAAGAAAAATGAAATTCTGTGTCCACATTAGACTTGTTCAAGTCTTTCACATCAGCCGTATTCATAATAGCGAAATACTGAAAACAGCCTAGGAGCTCATCAACCTGAGGACTACCATAAACAAATCACAGTATCTCTACACCATGGAACAGTACTCAGCAGCAGCAAGGAATGAACGGATACAGCACAGCTGAATCTTAAATACAGTGTGTTGACCACAAGAAGCCAGACATCAGAGTCCATGTTGTATGATTTCATTTATACAGAATCTAAGAACCTGTGATGATAGAAATCAGAAAGTAGTACCTGAAGGCACTGAGCAGAAACTGACTGGAAGGGGTGAGTCCCTAGGGTGGTGGAAAGGTCCTGTATTTTGTTTTTGGTGACGGTTACACTGGTATCTAAAATTGTCAAAACTCATAGAACTGAATATTTGTGTATCTTATTGTATGCAAATTTTACTTCAATTTTTTTAAATACAAAAAGGAAAAACATTTATAGGCCTAGCCTACAAAGTCCTATTCATTCTATAAATTATCTCTTATAAATTATAAGTTGATGGTGATTTAGTCACTCAGTCGTGTCTGACTCTTTGCGACCCCGTGGACTGTAGCCTACCAGGCTCCTCTGTCCCTGGGATTCTCCAGCCGAGAATACTGGAGTGGGGTGCCATTTCCTTCTCCAGGGAATCTTTCCCACCCAGGGATTGAACCTGGGTCTCCTGCATTGCAGGCAGGATGCTTTACCGTCTGAGCCATCAAGGAAGCCCACAAGTTCTCTCTCGTTTTTCTCATTTTAACTCCCTTCTCTAGTTAGAGAATGAGGTGCTTTTCAAAGATAGGATACAACAAAAACCTGTGTGCCTGCCAATCTGCTGATTCCCAAATCACCAAGAACTCCCCACAATAAATCAATACCAGGTTTTGGGCTGAACTCAGTGGATCGCTTAGTTGACCTGCAAAGAGGTAGGGGCATAAGGTGAGAACCCGTGACAGTGAAGGGTTTTTTTTTTTAAATTTATTGTGCTATAGTTGATTTGCAGTGTTGTATTAGCTCAGATGTACAGCAAAGTGAATCAGTTATACAAATACCCATTCTTTTTTAGATTTGTTTCCCATATAGGCCATTACAGAGTATTGAATAGAGTTCTCTGTGCTGTACAGCAGGTTCTTATTAGTTATCTATTTTATACATAGTAGTGAGTATGTGTCAGTCTCAGTCTTCCGAGGTATTCTGCCCCCTACTTAGCCCCTGGTAACTGTGAGTTTGTTTTCTGCATCTGTAGCTCTATTTCTGTTTTGTGGATGAGTTCATTTGTGCCTTTCTTTTTAAGATTCCACGTATAAGTAATATCCTATGATATTTGTCTTTCTCTGTCTGACTTGTGAAGGTAATAGTTTTAGATGCCCTATTTCTGCTTCGATGAAAATACAACCTAAAGTCATAAGCTATCACTTCACACCCACTAGCACTGGAGGAAAGTCTTACTTTTAGACAGAGAATGAGAATCCTGTGCCTCTCATGAGAGACTGCTTGCCTTTCCCATCCGGGTCTGTGTGGCCCTGGCACAGCATGGCACAGCACCATCTCCCATTGTGAACAGGCTGCATCAGACTGGTCTTGCCTTCTCTTTGTCTCCTGATGTTCCTGGATAGCAGTGTTTGGTAACTGGGAAGGCTTTGCCACATGTCAGCTGAGATGACTCCTAGCATGATGAAAATCACTCAGCTGGTCTCTGGGCTGTGTGCTTAGGGTGCCTGGACCAAACTGCACTGTGTGATCTGGGGTGAGGCTTCCATCGCCTTTTCCCAGAAAAGAGAGTGACGCTACCTGTGCCATTGCCTTCCCAGGGACTTCACGAGATAACACACCTGAGACCCGTTTCGGAAAAGGTTTTGTTTGATTTTTATATCATGTGGAATTATTAGCCAGTTAAGTACTTCTGAGTTGTTCCTGTGTGTTTGATTGCAGTGATCATAAGGAAGTGTAGGATTCAGTCTCCGTGTGCAGACACTTATTTGAGAGTAAATGAGGGCATGTCACATGACTGAAACTGTAGAGCAATAACCAATTAGCAAATCCATATTAGGGCAGTTTCCCTTCATTCCATGCTTCAGTCTCATTAGAATCATGTGTGCCTTTCAATAGAGTGTAATCTTCTTGGATTTCTAGTGGTAAGCTATACATTTACACATTGTTTAGTCACTGTTACCAGGCATCACCCTTTGTGAGTAATAGAATCCTGTACCCAGAACACGGGAGCCAGATCAGGATCCCTGGGTTTGGTGTACACCAGCTCTAAACAATGACCTGTGGTCATTCCCTGGGCTTCTCCAGCCTTCTGTTTGTTTCTTGAAGTTAGACTCAGTACTTAATTTCTGAGGCCTTCTCCAATGTGAGATCTTTAGAACAACAGTTACGGTATGGTGGACTAAGTGTTTGCAAGAAGGAGAGAAACTGAGTTATGTCCTCTAGTCGTGTCCCTCATGAGTAGGGTAAACTCTGGGCAAACCATTCCATCTGTGTGAGTGAGTATCAGCTGCTTTCTCTGTGAGATGGACCTAGAGATTTCCACCCTGCCTATGTCACAGGTTATTGCGGGTGGAGTGAGATGGAGTATGCAAAACCTTTCTAACCCATAATCCATGATTTAAGTATTTGCTGCTGCTGTAGACACTAAAACACAGGGAGAACAATTTTTGTAACATTTTAATTTTATATTGGAGCATAGCTGGTTCCAGGTGTACAGCAAAGTAGCTGTTGTAGACATTGAAACACAGGGAGAACCCTATTAAAGCCATGTGTACATGGGTGCCTGGCATCATTGCTTAAACATAGCCTAGGGGTCAGGAAAGAGATGCAAAGCAGAGTCAGATCCGACTTAGATTAGTTAATAAGGCTCAGAATCAGTGAGCTTCTACATAGCTGTCTCTTGTGAACCAGTGAACCTGCACTGATGGTGGTTCCCTTACAGGTGACAGCAGAGCTCGATGCTTGGAATGAGGATTTGCTTCGGCAGATGAATGACTTCAACACAGAGGATCTAACACTGGCAGAACAGCGGCTGCAGCGCCACACAGAGCGGAAGCTAGCCATGAACAACATGACCTTTGAGGTCATCCAGCAGGGCCAGGATCTGCACCAGTACATCATGGAGGTCCAGGCCTCAGGTAGGAGACCTGTCCTCTGCTTATGTGTCCAGCAGGGAGATGATGAAAACAAGAACACCAATCAGCTTAACTCCAAGGGGCATTTCCACTCCACTCATTCATTCTCTTCCCACAGGTACAAGAAACAGAGTTTTGTACCATTAAAAAAAGAGAAAGAAACTGAAGCGTGAGAGCTGAAATTATTTGTCTGAGGTTGCCCAGTTAGCTATCATAAAGACAGCAATAGGGCCAGGTTCTTCTGGTGCTGTGGCTGCTGCCACTCTGTGCGACCCCATAGACGGCAGCCCACCAGGCGCTCCCATCCCTGGGATTCTCCAGGCAAGACCACTGGAGTGGGTTGCCATTTCCTTCCCCAGTGCATGAAAGTGAAAAGTGAAAGTGAAGTCGCTCAGTCATGTCCGACTCTTCACTATCCCATGGACTGCAGCCTACCAGGCTCCTCCATCCCTGGGATTTTCCAGGCAAGAGTACTGGAGTGGGGTGCCATTGCTTTCTCCGTGGTGCTGTGGGGAGAATGGGAAAAACCAATGTTGGAAATAAGCACAGATTCACAAACATGGTGCTCTAGAGAAATAAACCAGGTGGACTCCAAATGCCATTAGCCATCCTTGTGACTTGTATTCAGATGTGTAGCTATTGCTATTCCACCCCTACCCCCTGCACATACTCTCCTAGCCTGTCCTTCACCCTCAGGGCTGACTCCTCATCTCCAGTCCATGCCTCTCAGTGTTACTCACTCAGTCATGTCCTACTCTTTGCAATCCCATGGACTGTAGCCCACCAGGCTCCTCTGTCCACAGACTTCTCCAGGCAAGAATACTGGAGTGGGTTGTTGTGCCCTTCCCAACCCGGGGATCGAACCCAGGTCTCCCGCATTGCAGGCAGATTCTTTACCAGCTGAGCCACCAGGGAAGCCCTCCCAGAGTCCTCATTTATCTTATCACTGGTCTGTATGTGAGTGTAAGAAGTACTGATAAAATTTATGGCAAGGTCATATAATTTTATAACTTCTCAAAAAACACATGGCTTACTCAGACTAGACTTCTTTTTCTATTTAGAATTTATTCGTTGTTTATCCAACAAGTGCATGGACTCTTAAGTTTCAGCTGCCACTTTCCAGAACAGCCTTTGAACTCAGAGCTGGAGAGAGCCATAGTGGTTTCCTAGTCCAGAAGGAAGAAGTTATTGGTCTGGGCCTAAAACTAGTGGACTGCCAGAGCCCAGGTTTCCTCACCCCCACCACCCCAGGTCCTCCAGGAAGAGGCAGGCAGGAGCTCAGGCCATCAACTCTCCGAAACATGGTTGGTCCATGTCTCTGTTATTTAGAATCATGAGATTGTCAGACAGACCTTAGCAATCAAACTTGACTTTAGGGTACTGTGCTTCTTTTAATGACCTGAAAGAGAGCATGCTGCTGCTGCTGCTGCTAAGTCACTTCAGTCGTGTCCGACTCTGTGTGACCCCATAGACGGCAGCCCACTAGGCTCCCCCGTCCCTGGGATTCTCCAGGCAAGAATACTGGAGTGGGTTGCCATTTCCTTCTCCAATGCATGAAAGAGAAAAGTGAAAGTGAAGTCGCTCAGTCTGTCCGACTGTTAGCGACCCCATGGACTGCAGCCCAGCAGGCTACTCCGTCCATTGGATTTTCCAAGCAAGAGTACTGGGGTGGGGTGCCATTGCCTTCCCCGGAAAGAGGGCATACCACCATTCAAAGGAACTTCACTCCTAACAGGAGGAGAGATAATATAGTAAATTCTATTTACTTTGATCAGCATTATCTTTCCTTGAATGTTCATTTGTGTTGTGAACAGGCTGCACCTGTCTGTGAGACACTGTTTTCAGGGTGCAGATCATGCTCCACACAGCTCCAGGAGGAGCCCTTATTCACTTTGTGGTATATCTGGGGATTATTTTTAAAATGACAATACCCAGATACTCTGATTTAGCAACTCTGAATGGGACTTGGGCCTTGGTAAAACCTTCTCAGATGATGCCACCATGCGGCCAGGGCTGAGAATCACTGTTTTTTATCATGAAGGTTAAATCACAGCAGCCGATATCTCTGGTGTACCTTAGGACAGCAACTTCCAATTGTGGTCCTCAGATCAGCAGCATCAGCATTACCTGAGTACTTGTTAGAAATGCAAATTCAGGTGCCCATCCCCAGAACCTGCCACGTCATAATCTCTCAGGCATGAGGCCTAACAGGTGATTCTGATGCACTAATCTAGGACTGCTGATCTAGGACCTGCTCTAAGTGTGGGCCCTGAGCCAGCAGCACCAGCATCGCTCAAGAGTTGATTGGGAAGACAGAATCCCAGACTTAGGAATCTGAATCTCATCTTATCTTCAGGTAAATTATGTGCACGTTAAAGTTTGAGAAGCAGTATTCTTGGCCACAACTGTACCTTTTCAAGGCCTTATTACAGAAGGGGAAAACTGACGGACTCAAGGTTTCACCCTATAGCTTGTCCTCATGATCCTCAAGATAGACGGCTATACAACTAAGATAGGAAAACATGAGAGAATGCAACCTCTCATGCAACGCAGTACCTAGGAAGGAGGCTGTGCAGAGAAACTCTGCAGGTATGCTTATCCCTTCATCCCTCAGTACTGATGTGTCTTGCAGGTGGAGAGCCTCATCTGCCTGAAAATTTGCGGCACTTAGGAGCAAGGTGCTGGTATGATCCTGGGCAAGTGAACCTCTGTCCAAGAGCCAGATATCCTTGGTAACACAAAGACTGCCAGGAGCTAGCAGTCCGTGTAGACTGACTGTCCTTGGCGGCCCCCTTAACCATGAGGGCTGAGTGGGTGGAAACATCCCAGGCAGATGGGCTGCCCACCCCCACATATCCTGTTCTAGAAATGAGCTTTGTCAAAAGAGCCTTGATTGGCCCCTTCAGCCCTCTCTGCTGGGACGGCTGTTCCTGCTTCTCCTTGGCTAGCTGTTCAGTCTGGCATAGCCCACAAGACCTCCAGGGGAGCAGTTCCGGGGCTCTCAGGGAAGCTTCCTCTGCTACCATGTGCCTGTCCTGCACAGGAGGTGTCTGTCTCATCTCTGGCTTGGAGGGAGGGCAGCATCACACCGGAGCTGCGACTGGGAGTGGAAGTTGAAGGTGGACTGAGAGTGGGCCTTGCCAAGAACCTGGGTAGCTGAAGAATGCAGAACTTCAGAGACACAGGACTCAGGAAACAAATGGGATGGGCATTTGCCTTGTATGTCTAATGAATTATATTTGGACTAGAGGTAAAAAAAAAANGACTGAGAGTGGGCCTTGCCAAGAACCTGGGTAGCGGAAGAATGCAGAACTTCAGAGACACAGGACTCAGGAAACAAATGGGATGGGCATTTGCCTTGTATGTCTAATGAATTATATTTGGACTAGAGGAAAAAAAAAACCTGCTGTCTCAGAAAAAGAACAATTGGAAAAATGAAGAATTTGGTTGCTATGGAGCCTTAATAAGGCTGAATTAATTAAGGGCTTATGCTTTGATTTTTATAGGAATAAATGGAAGTAGGGAATTTCCTTACACTTACTTTTAGGTGTGAACTTTGTAACATTCAGCCAGGTTCTACTATATCTGCCTGATTTGCTAAGAGCCCTAACCAAAGAAAAAGCCTCTGCTTAAATCAACATCAGCCTTAAAAGTAGTTGGCAAAATAGGAACATTTTATTTACCTGCATATTATTTAGGGTTATCTATTGGGCCTCAGTTTAGGAAGTTGCAGGCTTTTCTGGAAAGAGTCTTGCTGGGTCAAACACGCTGGCGGAATTCAAGGTCCATCTGCACCACCAACAAGCAGTCTGACTTTGGAAGTCACTATTCTTTCTCTGTAGACCTTAGTTTCTTCTTCCGTCTAGTGTGGAAGGTGGGCCTTCTTTCTTAAACTTCCCTTCAGTTCTCACTTGCCATGATTTAGCCTCACTGTCCTCACTGGTTATGCCCCAGCTCATCTCCCTAATGTTATCTGACCATGCAGCTGTTACATGTGACCGTAGAAATAAGACAAGAGCTGTATATCTTATGCATATGTTCCTTTCATGGTTTAATCAAAGCATCAAGTTCTCTCTTTATGCAAGGTCTTTAAGTGAAAACTCTTTGGAGTGTGTGGCAATGGTGCTTAAAATTTACTGTGCTTGGGAAGAACCCAGTCCCAGCACTTAAATTAATTCTTAAAGTAAGTTGTGAGGATCACTCGTCTCTTTGAACATAGGGGTTAGTCGTGCAGCCAGGAGAGACAGAGACTTCTGGGTTGGAATCTGCATCATATCCCCCACTGCATGGGTTCCCTGAGCATGTTATCCAATCTCTCCAAGCCTCACCTTCCTCTAAAAAAACAGCAATTATAGGAATCCTAACCATATGAAGTCACTGTGAGCATGCAGTGGGGTGAAACATGAGCCTGGTATGAGTTCAGTAAAGCTTGATAACTATTGTACATCGTACTGATACTGTAGCTCACACTGAATTCTAATGGAGTTATTTGTGTTCCTGTAGGTTCTCCAGCAGCATGAGGGTGGGTCATTTCCTTCCTTCTCTTTTCATTTCCAGCATCCAGCAGAGTGGTTATGTCTCGCTCATAGCAAATTCTCTATATTGACATTTGCTGAATTTATCAAGTGAACATCAGTCTGGGAGAAACCAATATACATAAAAATAATTGTACTTATGTTGTAAAAGGAAAGAAAAAGCCTGTGTTCTTCCAAAATATAAGCTACTCTGGGGTGAAGAAATGTGGCTCTGAGAGGAAGCGAAGAGAAGCTGATATAAAACAATGGTTCTCAGCCTGACTACATATTTTGGAATCACCTGGAGAGCTTCTTAAAAATACCAGTGTCTGGATCCCACTCCTCAGGGATTCTTATTTAATTGGTCTGGAGTGGGCCCAGATTTTTTAAACATCCCAGGTGATTCTAATATATAGCCAGGGTTGAAAATACTAATCTAAAAACCTGATTAAAGGACTTTGTAATTTCTGACTGGGTGTTAATTGAGGTAGTGACACAGAAAGAGGAGTGGGGGGAGGAGAAAAGAGAAATGGAAATGTTCTCTGAGGCAGACACAGATATTTAAAGAACATGCAAACAGTTGAAAAACATGTTACAAGTATGGGCAGCATAGCCAGAAATACCTAACTCTACCCTAGACCACAGCCACTTCTCTCCATGAGGAAACTAAAGTGATACTCTCAATCTGGCAGCAAAGGAAAACAAAATAACGTTTTATTACTGACTGTGGCCTTGAGCCCTAAGTGATTGCTATGTTGAACGTTCTGGTAACTGAGTGTAGCCTAAGGAATGTCTCTGTTCCTGGATCGCTGACCATTGTTCCATCTTATCCAGTGTATCCCAATCTTCATTGCATGTTGGAATCACCCTGAAAACTTTAAGGTGGGAATTCCTGTTGCCTGGTTCCTACCCATAGAGGTTTTTGATGTTATTTGCCGACATGGTGACTTTTGAAGTTCTCCAGATGAATCTTATGTGAGCCAAGGTTGAGAGCACTAGTCTAGTAGCATCCAAATCATCATTTCTAATGATATGCTTTGAACAAGCTCATAAACATCTGATGGTAAGATTTTCTATTTACATTTTATGTAAGTCATTCAATAGTCCCATCAGTAATCAACACAGAATATAATTTCCCCCAAGGGAAAGGAAAAAGTGGGGACATGGGTGTTTTTTGAGCCTACTAAATGCCAGGCCCTGTATCTCCCTTATCTCTCTTAGTCCTCATAACAATCCTGAGGACTCAGTGTTCAGATTCCCATCTTACGCGGGCTCAGAGGGGATTTGGAACCCAGAGACTCACTGTGAATAGGTTGCAGAGCCTGCATTCCAACCTAACTCTGTCCCCAGAGCTCTCAGGTCACCCGTGTTCTTCCTTAAAGAGGCCCCTGTGTTCACTAAACAGGTATTTTGGGAGTATTACGTGTCAAGCACTGTGCTAAGTCCTAAAGAAGCTGAGATGCATGAAATAGAAATGGTCCTGGCCCCAGGGAACCTACATTACTGTGAGGACACAGACAAGTTAGTAAGGAACTGACCTCAGTGGAAGTGTTCTGACACAAGGGTATTTGCAGGACATTGTGGAGGTACATCAGAAAGAAATTTCAATACAGCTTTCTCTAGAGAGGCTGACAAACTATTTCAGTATGAATATATTTCATTACTTGATGGAAAAGACAAACACATCTTATTGCATCTGTGGAGAGCCCCTAAGGAAGGCAGTTAGGCCTCAGATTAGATTGAAAGCAGTAATGTCAATACACGAAAATACTATTTGCTATTGATTGATGCTGCTTACCAGTTGATGGGTATTAGCTGGGACTCATGTCAGTGTGTTTGTGGGCACCAGAAAAGAGGCATGAGTTTCTGTTCTTCTAGGTATTGCTGGAGTAACTCTGCATGTTCCTCCCATTCACTTCATTCATGTGATGAGTTGTTGAGTGTAGAAATGCAATAGGCATTGTCTTCACCCATTTTATTTCCTGTCCATCTCATTAAAAAAAATCAAGTTAGATTAATGAAAATGAAGGACTGGAGTCTCAGGGCAGGCAGGTTCTGGATGGTGTTCTAAGCAGGTGGCTGGCCCCTTTGATGAGGTACCAGGCTTAGGTAGCCCATTTGCATGTGATGTGGCAGATGTGAGCCATGAGCTTCCCATAGAAAGACACTTAGCCCAAGCCCAGCATACTAAACACTAGAGATGCATGCAGAATGAAAACAAAATGGAAAAAAAGTCTGCATTGTGGCTGGAAGCAAGGATCTACTTCTGCAGGTGGATCTTATATTGCATTTTTATGAAGTAAATGTGGAGACCAAGGGTCATCCCATGATGCCTAGCAATGCACAGGTAGAAATTTTTCTTTATCTTTTTTTTATTTCAGTCAAAGTAATGCTCTACCACATCTTCTTGGTAATTGAAAATAGTAAGTGGAGGGAGTTGACTGCCAAAAGAACAAGCCATTCCCTTGTCTGTCTCCCACAGATACAGATTTTCAGGACCTGGGACTTAGAATTATGAAACCAACAGAAAAAATAAACATGGAAAGATACTGAAATTACTACATGTAACACCAGAAAAAAATCTCCCACTCTCCCATATTGTCTTATATAAAACACTATTTTTGGCTCTAGAAATGAATTTCCCTTCACACGTATAGACTTTCCTTATACACTCCCACTGCATCAGGCCACTGTGTTGTTGGTGGCAGTGATGAATTTCTGGTGGTGTCAGTCAAGAGTGAGGGGGGAGTCTCAAAAGGGCAATTTTTGTAATGTGGCCTACACTGAGATTTTGGGGCTCCTCTGAGTGTAATATCCATGGAAGTAACTATACTTTGGCACCCTGAACCTCATGGTTAGTTGGGATTCTGTTTGTCAGTATCAGGACCACAGCTGCACCAGGTCATAGATTCCAGGATATGGGCTCAGGGAAAGGATCTGGACAAAATTAAGAATCTGAGGAGCCAGGTAGAGTCAGGGATCAGAAGGAGGCAAGCAATCCAGAGTTAGAATTTTCCCAAAGCCAAGGATCTGAGCAGGGCTGAATCAGAAATAGCTGGACAGTAAGAATCAAGAAATAATACAACTTGCATCAAGTTGGAGATAGAAGCCAAGAAGACATTAATGTCAGAAGATAGAAAGTTGAAAGTTTGAGTCAGGAACCAGGAAAGCCGTGGGACTGAGGAGCAAAGCATGTCTATTGTCATCATATATTAGATACTTATATATATATTATATATTATCTCACTGAATCCTCCCAACCAGCTCCTGAGATAGGTGGGTATGTAAAATCCCATTGTATATTTTAGGAAAGTGAAGTTTCTGAAAGCTTAGGTAACTTGCCAAGATCAGGATTCTGATTTGGGAGAGGCTTCACACATTCCGTGTGCTCTATCACAGCAAGTAAGGAATCACAGTCAAGTCACTAGAGGACAGAAGGACCTTGATAACTAGGCAGTGCCTTTGCTCCATCTTAGGGTTCCTTAGTGACCCTTATTGAAGCAGAAATCTGTTGGAGAAAGGCTACTTTAAGCCTATTGGTGATAATGTGTGAATAGGAGCTCTGGTTTGGAGAAGAGAGAAAGTGTGTGTTACACATCTAGATGTGTATAAGAGACAGGGTATTAGCTGGGACTCATGTCAGTGTGTTTGTGGGCACCAGAAAAGAGGCATGAGTTTCTGTTCTTCTAGGTATTGCTGGAGTAACTCTGCATGTTCCTCCCATTCACTTCATTCATGTGATGAGTTGTTGAGTGTAGAAATGCAATAGGCATTGTCTTCACCCATTTTATTTCCTGTCCATCTCATTAAAAAAAATCAAGTTAGATTAATGAAAATGAAGGACTGGAGTCTCAGGGCAGGCAGGTTCTGGATGGTGTTCTAAGCAGGTGGCTGGCCCCTTTGATGAGGTACCAGGCTTAGGTAGCCCATTTGCATGTGATGTGGCAGATGTGAGCCATGAGCTTCCCATAGAAAGACACTTAGCCCAAGCCCAGCATACTAAACACTAGAGATGCATGCAGAATGAAAACAAAATGGAAAAAAAGTCTGCATTGTGGCTGGAAGCAAGGATCTACTTCTGCAGGTGGATCTTATATTGCATTTTTATGAAGTAAATGTGGAGACCAAGGGTCATCCCATGATGCCTAGCAATGCACAGGTAGAAATTTTTCTTTATCTTTTTTTTATTTCAGTCAAAGTAATGCTCTACCACATCTTCTTGGTAATTGAAAATAGTAAGTGGAGGGAGTTGACTGCCAAAAGAACAAGCCATTCCCTTGTCTGTCTCCCACAGATACAGATTTTCAGGACCTGGGACTTAGAATTATGAAACCAACAGAAAAAATAAACATGGAAAGATACTGAAATTACTACATGTAACACCAGAAAAAAATCTCCCACTCTCCCATATTGTCTTATATAAAACACTATTTTTGGCTCTAGAAATGAATTTCCCTTCACACGTATAGACTTTCCTTATACACTCCCACTGCATCAGGCCACTGTGTTGTTGGTGGCAGTGATGAATTTCTGGTGGTGTCAGTCAAGAGTGAGGGGGGAGTCTCAAAAGGGCAATTTTTGTAATGTGGCCTACACTGAGATTTTGGGGCTCCTCTGAGTGTAATATCCATGGAAGTAACTATACTTTGGCACCCTGAACCTCATGGTTAGTTGGGATTCTGTTTGTCAGTATCAGGACCACAGCTGCACCAGGTCATAGATTCCAGGATATGGGCTCAGGGAAAGGATCTGGACAAAATTAAGAATCTGAGGAGCCAGGTAGAGTCAGGGATCAGAAGGAGGCAAGCAATCCAGAGTTAGAATTTTCCCAAAGCCAAGGATCTGAGCAGGGCTGAATCAGAAATAGCTGGACAGTAAGAATCAAGAAATAATACAACTTGCATCAAGTTGGAGATAGAAGCCAAGAAGACATTAATGTCAGAAGATAGAAAGTTGAAAGTTTGAGTCAGGAACCAGGAAAGCCGTGGGACTGAGGAGCAAAGCATGTCTATTGTCATCATATATTAGATACTTATATATATATTATATATTATCTCACTGAATCCTCCCAACCAGCTCCTGAGATAGGTGGGTATGTAAAATCCCATTGTATATTTTAGGAAAGTGAAGTTTCTGAAAGCTTAGGTAACTTGCCAAGATCAGGATTCTGATTTGGGAGAGGCTTCACACATTCCGTGTGCTCTATCACAGCAAGTAAGGAATCACAGTCAAGTCACTAGAGGACAGAAGGACCTTGATAACTAGGCAGTGCCTTTGCTCCATCTTAGGGTTCCTTAGTGACCCTTATTGAAGCAGAAATCTGTTGGAGAAAGGCTACTTTAAGCCTATTGGTGATAATGTGTGAATAGGAGCTCTGGTTTGGAGAAGAGAGAAAGTGTGTGTGTGTGTGTGTGCGCATGCATGCCTGTGTGCTGGGGGAGGTACTCCAAAAAAATAAGACAGGGAGGTCTGGGGTTTTACACAAGGAGTGGAGCCACAGCTTCTGCGTGATGGGTGTTGACTCGTCTCCCATCACAGTCAGGTGGTTGGCAGTTTATTAATAAACCTTGGGAGCCCTTGTTGGTGACTGGTGGGGCTTACTAATGCTTTGAATCAGTAGAAGGATGAGCAAACTCTCCTGTGGGCAGTTTTAGTGTGATGATTTTTCTAAACAGATAAGTACTCAGTGTGTGCTAAGTTGCTTCAGTCATATCCGACTCTTTATGACCCCATGGACTCTAGCCCACCAGGCTCCTCTTTCCATGGGATTCTCTAGGCAAGAATACTGGAGTGGATTGCCATTTCAGGGGATCTTCCTCACCCAGAGACTGAACCCATGTCTCTTGTATTGGCAAGTGGATTGTTTACTGCTTAACCACCCAGGAAGGCCAAGTGTTCAATACCCCTGTGGTATTGCTGGGGTGTGGTTATCAGGCTTGTTTGCCTGTATTTGATAAACAATAGAGCTAGCAGGTATTTCTAAGAGTGCTTCTTTAGGGAACCTAAGTAGATGACTAATAAAATTACCACTGGCCAACTATTCTCTTCAGAATGCATTTAGCTTCTAATCATGAATTGCATCTGACCAGCTGAAAGAGAGTGTGCCTTTGGCAGAAGCTCCTGAAACAGCGTCTTTGGGGCTTTGTTTTGTATTTCCCAGTGTAATCTAAAGACTTGGTTGTGAATATTCTGGGTGTTGGCAAACCACCCAGTAAGGACTGCTGTATGCGGTCTTATCTGGAGATGGACTCAGTAAACCACCTCTCTGACTCCAGTTAGTAAGGAGCTGATCATCTGTTAAAGAGTTGTTCCCTGGCAAAGGATCAGTTAATCCAATAGAGATGGTATGCTTTGAGCATCTCAAAGGCCCATTATGGCGATTTATCCCTTTTCACAGAGTGATATGCAGAGGTTGGGAGGGTACTGGTGTCGTCTTTCCGAAGTCCAGCTTTCATATGCATGTTGAAGGAAATGTAGTCTTTACTGTACTACCTGGTTTTTAATTGTTTACATTTTGTTTTAATCAGGGATTGAGTTAATCTGTGAAAAAGACATTGATCTGGCAGCCCAGGTACAAGAGCTATTAGAGTTTCTCCATGAGAAACAGCATGAGTTGGAGCTCAACGCAGAGCAGACCCACAAGCGACTTGAGCAGTGCCTCCAACTGCGGCACCTCCAGGCCGAGGTCAAACAGGTGAGCCTGGCCCTCCACCTTCAGCCTGGGCTTTCCAGTGGCTGAGTCTGGTCTGGGCCTGCTCCTGGTATGGGGTAAGGCATACAGAGCCTCAGGTGTGACCAGAACTTAGAAATAGGTAAGTTAAGGAATGGTTGTATTAGCTTCTGAAAGCTAGTCTGCTGTCTATTGACTCTGACAAATAGATCTAATGGTCCAGTGGCTCAGACTTACAAATGCATTATTTCTCATCTCAGGGCTTTTCCAAGTTGTCCTCAGTCACTGAATCCATTCTCTTCCTTTCTGTCCTCAATCCTGCATAGAGGTCATGGGAAAGGCAAAGCCTTTATCAGTAGACATAATCAGGCTTTAGAGCCAGACTGATTAATTTGGGGGCACCTATATGTCTAGTAAGGACCTGACATATTCTTGATAATAAGTGGTAGCCATCACTCACTTCCCATTATTCTTTTCAGTGTGTTTGTGGTTTTTATAAAATGTTCTCGCCACATTAAAGCCAACTTTAAAGAGTTCTTACCTGTATGAGACATGATACTATCTATTGTTCTAAAGGATACTCCTGTACCATTCCTAGGGATTTATAGGAACATACACACAATGACCAATGATACATTTTAAAAATACTACATATTTATATTATAAACAGACTAAATGGGAATTTTCAGCATAATGATCGGTGACTTCCTATTTAGACAAAGTGGGACTGAAGAAATCCGAATATAATTATAGTTCCACTTATTGAGTGTCATAGACCTTTTATACCTATCTCTTGATCAATCCTCACAACCATTTTCTGAAGCAAACATTCCTCTCCTTTGGGAGGAAGTCACTGAGGCTTAGCAAGGTCACCAGACAAAGATCACACTGAAGAAAGAACTCGCCGTCACCTTCCACATGTCCGGGAGGACTTCCTTGCAGGGTAGACCCCATAGCACTTCAGCATTCGCTGCTTCTGCTCCAGACTCTCCCAGTCAACCCATTTCCCCTGCTTCCTCTAGGCAGAGCCCCGCCCAAAATATCATGTTCGGTAACCGCTAGAACTTTTAGATTTAAGTCTATCAATTTAGCACAGGGAACAAAAATATATTTTATAGTTATTTCTTGGTCCCTTTTATTCAAGGTAGTCCTTGTTAATGTCTATGCTTATATAGTTTTTATATATTATTTATTATAATGTGCAAAATTACCTTCTCTGCTCCCCTTCTTTTCCAATCAGTGCTGAGTCCCACATTCTGTGCTAAAGATTCATCTTGAGCACCGGTGACATCACTGAGCCCTAAGCAAAGCCAGGTCACAGCACTGCCATCCAGGTTTTTTTCAGTTTAATTATCCTGGGGTCACATCTGATTGTCTGGAGAGACATGTTACTTGTGGTGACGTGGTAGAAACCCTAGCAGGCCCAGAGTAGGGATGAGTATTCAAATTCTGAATCTCTTGGCAACAATGATAGTAATGTCTTTCTTATGAGAAGTACTTTCTCATTTGTGATCTCAATTTAGGAGAAAAAGTCCATGAGAGAGAGTGGTGTACGTTTACTTTACAAATGAGGAACTTAGCTACTATAAGATGAGTGTTCCCAGGGCCTCATGGCTGCTTAGCTGAAACCTGAGCCCAGGCCTCTGAAATCCAGACCTGGAAGTTCTCCTCTGCTCTTTGTTCATGGTTATCTCAATAAACTGGATAACAGGAAAATTATTCCTAATTGAATTTTTGAGATGGAAGTACCAGACCACCTTACCTGTCTCCTGAAAAACCTGCATGCAGGTCAAGAAGCAACGGTTAGAACCAGACATGGAACAACGGACTGGTTCAAAATTGGGAAAGGAGTACAAGGCCATATATCATCACCTTGCTTATTTAACTTATATGCAGTGGGGTGCCATTGCCTTCTCCATATGCAGAGTACATCATGTGAAATTCTGGGCTGGATGAATCACAAGCTGGAATCAAGGTTGCTGAGAGAAATATCAACAACTCCAGATATGCAGATGATACCACCCTAATGGCAGGAAATGAAGAGGAACTAAAGAGCCTCTTGATGAAGGTGAAAAAATAGAGTGAAAAACCTGGCTTAAAATTTAGCATTCAAAAAACTAAGATCATGACATCTGGTCCCATCACTTCATGGCAGATAGCAGGGAAAAAAGTGGAAATGATGACAGATTTTCTTTCCTCGGGCTCCAAAATCACTGTGGATGGTAACTGTGGCCATGAAATTAAGACTCTTGCTCCGTGGAAAGAAAGTTATGACAAACCTAGACAGCATATTAAAAAGCAGACACATCACTTTGCCAGCAAAGGTCCATATAGTCAAAGCTATGGTTTCCCCACTAGTCATGTATGGATGTGAAAGTTGGACCATAAAGAAGGCTGAGTGTTGAACAGTTGATGCTTTTGAATTGTAGTGCAAGGATAAACTCTAGAAAGTTCCTTGGACTTCATGGAGATCAAACCAGTCAACCTTAAAGGAAATCAACCCTGAATATTCACTGGAAGGAATGATGCTGAAGCTGTAGCTCCAATATTTTGGCCACCTGAATCGAAGAGCCAACTAATTGGAAAAGAGCTTGTTTCTGGGAAAGATGGAGAGCAAGAGTAGAAGCAGGTGACAGAGGATAAGATGGTTAGATAGAATCACCAACTCAATGGACATGAATTCGAGCCAACTCTGGGAGAGAGTGAAAGACAGGGAAGCCTGGGGTGCTGCAGTGCATGGTGCGCAAAGAGGTGGACATAACTTGGTGACGGAACAACAACATCATATAATTTTGTTTGCATTCTTTTCTATTTATTTTTGTTACAGAATTCATTGTAAAGCCAACTTTCTAATTATGTTTTTCTTGACTGCGATGAAAATGGAAATGAAATGAATTTCCAGATGTTCCAAGCTTGTTTTAGAAAAGGCAGAGGAACCAGAGATCAAATTGCCAACATCTGCTGGATCATGGAAATTATAGTTTCCTTAGAGAGTGTGCTGATACCTCAGTTACCCATACTTGTTGGTTGCATATACAATGTGATTTTCAGAGAGACTGCTTGTAAATGTGCAAGTTTTGATGTATATTTTAAATCCTAGCAATAATTCAAAGAAATTATCATAGAATACAGAAGATCTTTGACATTTGTAAATTATGCACAGACACACAAATTTAATTAATTTATACTCTGTTGAAAACGGACCTGAGAACAAATGAAGTGTTATTGCTGGTGATGGAAATAATCAGAAAATACAAGGTGACTTCTTAGAAAGTAGGAGCTTGGACTATATTAAGACAAAGCAGCCAATTCAGTGGTGGCTTGGCGGATGTCAAGAACAAATCCACCACATGTTTTATATAGAAATGCGAAAATAAGAATGCTGAAGTCATTTCAGTAAGTACTCCTGGAAGATTTAAGCTTTATAGCTTTGTTAGTGGGGATATTTAGAGCTGTTTTGCAAAATCAATAGAGATGTGAAAAGAGACTAAATTTTTACATTTAGTTATGATATATTATGAAGTAAAGTAAGCACATTATAATATTTAAGAATTTGAGGAATCTTCATAGCCTCAGCCTATGTTCTCTGGGATGGCAATAATTATTTAGCAAAGAATAATTATTTCACCCACAATTGACCTCTTACTCACTAAACGCAAACTATCAATCTGTAAGCCTAGACATTGGATTGTGTTCTGTCTGGATTTTGCTGAAGTAGTACTAGCATGAAAATGTAGTTTAAGGTCAGCTATTTAAAAAAAATACCTTATGTTTATGGCTTTAAATCAATTTTCAAATTAATTTTCAGAGTGTAGTGAAAGTGAAAAAAAGTCATTATAATTAGAATTAAACAACAGTATTTAATAGTTCACAGTTAGTAACTTTCCACTTTTCATGAGGGATAGTTCATGGAAATGCAGGAGAGAATCATGCAGTTTCTTTAATTTTATTTTAGTAAAGATATGTTTCCTTGACACTAATATTGTACTGTTAGTCAAAACCTTGTCCTGAGCAGCATCTTATTTTATTTCTTCAGTTTGCAGACACTAAAAAGTTTTGCCACTGGGGGTCACTATTTATCAATATTTTGAAAAACCAATTCCTTGATGATAAAGTGATGTAACTGGATAACTAGTGTGCAGCTTACAGTTTAAAGAAACATTGCTGCAGGAAAAGTCTAAATTTAGATGGAGTTTCCTAGGGACTAAAATAGCATCTTTCATAAATTAAGTGATTCCACAGAGCCAATGATTTCTCTAGAGATTTTATTCAGAGATAACTAAATAGTAATTACGTTCAAAATAGCTATGTATGTATTCTAGGAGACTTAAAAATGCTTTACCAATTTGAGGCAGTTATGGGCTGGATGCTTTCGCAGTCCCCAGGGAATGATAGAGGAGACACAGAGCAGGGAAATGGATGGATTGTGCCCAGGGAATCAGGCAGGAGAGCTAGGTTCTGCTCTGGCTCCATCATTCTCTGGCCAAGGCCCTCATCCAGTCTTTTATGCTCAGCCTTTTTCCCCCTTTGTAAAATGAAGATGGAAGGTGCTCCATGATTTCAATACTCTCTCCTAGTCCTGTCTTTCTAAGAGTCCTTGTCAATATCTGTCAGGTTTTAAAGTTTTCAGATGAAAGGGAATGAACCTATTTTTACTCTTTCATCTTCATGGTAGAGAAATATCAAGACAACAAAACAAAAGTGCTATTTTTTCGTATATTGTGACAGCAGAATGAAGTGACTATCACTAGAAGATTTCCTCTTTTCAATGATGTAAAGGGGAAACTGACACCCTGGAAAGTCTATAACATTTTTGGTCAGGTTGATGTGCTTTTCATAAGTTTTGCTTGAAGAATTATTATTTTTATCAATGCCTTTTTTTCCCAATTATTTATTTGCTGCTGACTGATACAAAAGAGTAAAGATTCCTGTCCCAAGAGTGGCAGAATTCTTCTTCTTTCCCAACTTGCAGCCGAGAATGCTATACTCTCATTGAACTCTGTACCTTCCATTTTTAGGCTTGCAGCTGTTTCAATCTCCAGGACTGGTTCAAGTGTCCCCTGATCCTGTGCCTCACATCTATCAATGATAAAAGGTAACTAGTCTTGGGAGAACACTCTTAAAAAGAATTTTACACATTAAATTTTCTTTATTATAACAACACTGCAAAATAAGGAAAGTTGTATTACTTACCCCATTTTGAAATTCTGGAAATTAAGATCCAGAAGGAGTAAGTGATTTATCCAAGTGATTTGTACAGCTGAACCAGATCTTCAGTCTCCATATGTTTTCTTTCTGAAGACCCAAGTTCTCTTTTATACTGAGCTCAGTTCACAGAATTCTGTTCTGGCATATTTTCCTATGTTTGAAGCTCTGGACTAGTAGATTGTCTTACTATGCCGCCTACTGTGGACTGAATTGTGCCCCCACAAAATTCTTATGTTAAACGTTACCCCCCAGTAACTCATAATGTAACTGTATTTAGACAGGGCCTTTAATGAGATGGGCTTCCTGGGTGGCGCTAGTGGTAAAGAACGCACCAGCCAATGCAGGAGACATAAGCAATGTAGGTTCGATCCCTGGGTCAGGAAAATCCCCTGGAGAAGGAAATGGCAGACTTTTCCAGTATTCCAGCCTGGAAAATCCCATGGACAGAGGAACCTAGTGGGTTACAGTCCGTGGGGTCCAAAAGAGACGGTCACGACTGAAGTGGCTTAGCACACATGCACTCCTCTCCTTTAAAGGGATGATTAAGTTAAATGAAGCCATTAGTTTGGACTCTAACCCAATTTGACTGGTGTGTTTATAGGAAGAGAAATTTGGACACATGTAGAGATCCCAGGGAAGTTCATGCACAGAGGAAATACTGTGTTAAGACAAAGCAAGGAAGCTGACCATTTACAAACCAAGAAGAGAGGCCTAGGAAGAAAACAAACGTACTGACACCTTGATCTTGGACTTCCAGCCTCCATAACCGTAAGAAAGTTAAGTTCTGTTGTTAAAGGTACCCAGTCTTCTGTGCTGTTATGTTTTTGGAGCCTTATCTGAATAAGACACCGTCCATTCATTCACCCATCCTTTTGAATATTATGAGCTAGTAACTAACATGCCAAGTACTGTGTTGCTCTCTGGGATACAGAGATAAAAGATATAGTACATGTCTTCAAAGCCCTTATAATCTAGTGTAATGTGTACTTATAGTAGTGATCTGGGAGGAGAGGAAAGCAAACAGTTAATACTATAAAGTATGGCTGACAGAGACATCAAAGAGAATCATGGAAATTCAGAGGAGACTTTGTCTCAGCCTGAGTTAAAGTGGGATAGACACTGAGGCAGGGAGCCCAGAGAAAGTATCTTGAAGAACAGTGAAAGTTAAATATCCCTTTCCCCTACAAGCCATTTCATAGGAGCTAGTCATGGTCTCCTTGGAAGGAAAGTTATGACCAACCTAGATAGCATATTGAAAAGCAGAGACATTACTTTGCCAACAAAGGTCCATCTAGTCAAGGCTATTGTTTTTCCTGTGGTCATGTATGGATGTGAGAGTTGGACTGTGAAGAAAGCTGAGCGCCGAAGAATTGATGCTTTTGAACTGTGGTGTTGGAGAAGACTCTTGAGAGTCCCTTGGACTGCAAGGAGATCCAACCAGTCCATTCTGAAAATCAGCCCTGGGATTTCTTTGGAAGGAATGTTGCTAAAGCTGAGACTCCAGTACTTTGGTCACCTCATGCGAAAAGTTGACTCATTGGAAAAGACTCTGATGTTGGGAGGGATTGGGCACAGGAAGAGAAGGCGGCGACAGAGGATGAGATGGCTGGATGGCATCACTGACTCGATGGACGTGAGTCTAAGTGAACTCCGGGAGTTGGTGATGGACAGGGAGGCCCGGCGTGCTGAGATTCATGGGGTCGCAAGGAGTCGGATGTGACTGAGGACTGAACTGAACTGATCCATGCTGGCCAAGATATGGGACAAGACATTTATGATGTTGGACAGCCCATTGTTGATCTGTGGGAACAAATAAATCCTAGGAACAAGAATAGACTCTGGGAAAGATTGAAGACAGGGAGCTTGAGAAAGCAAAAGCCTATCTCAACTGGCTGTAAAGTGTCTGGTAAAGGTAACTGGAAGGAAATGTGGTTTGACTTCATTGCTGCAGGACCCCCACCTGAAAAGACAGACCAGCAACCCAATGCTGTGTTGTTGGCCTGTCGAATGCCTTAAAACGTATGGCATCACTGACTCGATGGACATGAGTCTGAGTGAACTCCAGGAGTTGATGATGGACAGGGAGGCCTAACGTGCTGCGATTCATGGGGTTGCAAATAGTTGGACATGACTGAGCAACTGAACTGAACTGAACTGACTGCTATTAAAATAGAAATGAAATGAATTTTTAACCTTCCAAGTATACATTCTGTACAGGATGGGGAGCTGAAGGATGATAGGTAGTTTGTCAGGTGGGTAAGTGTGGATCATCCAGGCTCGATTAATTGCATACATTCCCATTCAGTATTTCATGAATTATAGAGCAAAAAAAGTTCTTCTGGAATTTGAAATTCCAGAAGAGAAAATTCTGGAATGAGAAAACTTCTTCTCTTCACCATGGCAAGAATGACACATGGGGAATTGTAGTTCAAAAGGTACTGGATGGCTGAGATCAGCCTTTAGGAAACCTCGAAGGGCTTGGCAAAGGCTATCAGCCCTTGCAGGTGCTGAGGGGCTGCTGTCCCGTTAAGCCATTATGCCTCATTAAACAGACTTGTTTTTGTCACCGTGGGCTCTTTCTTTAGGGAGTCATCTAATCCAGTTTCAGAGAAGGCTTTGGAGGTTTGATGGAAGTTGGTGGAGTAGGAAATATTGACTTGGAAGCTGTTGACACTTGGAAAGAGGGAGTTAATTTAGATGTCAGTATTGATCATGCGGGCTAAATTTAGACACCAGCTTGAGAGTTTCTCTTTAGAATGTACTCTCAAAAAAAAAAAAAAAANTTTCTTTAGGGAGTCATCTAATCCAGTTTCAGAGAAGGCTTTGGAGGTTTGATGGAAGTTGGTGGAGTAGGAAATATTGACTTGGAAGCTGTTGACACTTGGAAAGAGGGAGTTAATTTAGATGTCAGTATTGATCATGCGGGCTAAATTTAGACACCAGCTTGAGAGTTTCTCTTTAGAATGTACTCAAAAAAAAAAAAAAAAAAGGACACCTTAATTGAAGTGCCATTAATAGAGACAGAAAGGGAGAGGACAACACTGTGTTATGTCTCTGTCATTATAGCTCAGAGGTTAAAGGTTTAGATTGGGCCTTCATAACCTATGTGCTGTTAGACCACAGTTATATTAAACTGGAGCTCTGAGGAGCAATGATATCACAGATGTTGACTAAAAATAATTTTCAAGTATTTAGAACAAATGAAACTGATTAATGCAACTGATTTGCTTTCTGAGGGATTACTTAGGACTTTGTATCTAAGATAAATGGCCCCAGCATCTCCAGAGAAATGCTGAGTCTTGAAGGGAAACCACTCCCCTGATTCCCATGGTCCAAGGCCCTAGACCACCCAGATACCCCCTTTCTTCTAAAAAAAAAAAATTGTTCAGATTATTCTCCAGACCCCACAGAATGCTCTGGTTGTTTTCCAGGAAAATTGCTACTCTAGTAAGGATGACCTTACATTTATTAGATAATGGAGGGAGATTTGAAAAACCTATTTAGTGGGCATAAAACTAAATGAATACCCATATGTATTCCTGCAGAGCAATGCATTTAGTAGAAAATAGGCCAAAATGGATTTGTAGGATGTTGGAGCTCTGAGCTATGGGAAAATAAATTGTACTTATTTGTCTACTAAAGACGTTGACTTAAATTATCCCTGTGGACTAAACACTGGCCAATATTTACATATGATCAAGATAAGAATTTAAAACAAAAGAGAAATTACCTTCTCCTCATATTCGTATAGAAAATGCCATTTAATGCTGTTCACTGTACATAAAAATTAAAAGGAGTTGGAGTAGTACCAAAAGATAGGCAGCCATAGGGACAAGTATCATCCATTTGTTTCAAAATGGAGATAATTAAGAAGACACACAGAGTCTATAAAACCATGAAAGATAAGTACATACGATCTCATAAATTGTGAGTTTTTTAAACTAAGAAATACTAGAAATATAACAGGCTCCCATTTCACCACCTGAGAGGCTGATGATTTTCCTGTGGTTAGAGTTTCAGAAATGAGTGTGCCTTGTGATAAATCATCTGCAGTAGCAGGAGCCTCATAGGCTTCCTATCAGTGTGACCTAGAGAACACAGTCATAGCCAAGCAACTTCCCCAACTTACTTGGGCGCAGAGTCCAGCTTGCCCAGCTTAGGTGGCATCATCATTTTGGAATACATCTAGTTAACCAAATCCACCCTTCTCCTAACTCGGTGATCTGAGCTTCCTTGGCCTAACGAAGCAGTAGATCTCTATGTTCAGTCCCCACTCAGACTGACTGAGCTGAATTGGTGACCTAACTCCCAAATCCCCAAGCAGCAATACTCTTCCCAAGCCTCATTTCTGCAGGGCTATGTTTCTCTGTTATCCTGTGGTTATAGGGACAGTCTCTGAATTTTGAAAGGAGTATGGAATATTTTGGCACCAAGTGACCTTTAAAGACCATTTAACCTATTAGTAAACTATGCTCAAAGATGAATGATCTATGTAAAATGTGCATTTAAAGTATTACATCTTATAGTTTACAAAATACTATTACAGTAATTATTTCATTTCATCGATACCTTGTGACTTACCATTTTACAAATAAGAAAACTGAGCCTCGGGGAGATTAAATGATGTTTCAAAAGTCAAGTAGCTCAAGATTAGTGGGGCCAGTATTTCTCATGTTTGTTACAAAATTTCTTCTACTACCTTTCTCTCATTTGGATGCTCACAGAGAATAAATAACCAATTTTATGAACCAGGAAGATAAAGGATGACAGTAATGGAAAATTATACCAACAAGAGTTATTGATCAGAGCACAAAGACTGATGATAAGAAAACAGCTAAGGTATCTATATCTCATCAGAATATACAAATAAACTCTGCAAATACTAGAATATAAGTTGGTATTCCTAAACTCTTTTTCTTCTCATTGTGAGAGGTATAATTGAAGAATCATGATTAGGTTTGTCTCAAAACTAAAACTCACCACCATCATCAGGCTTTGCCTTTAACAGTATGCTACATCAACCCTGATACAGGAAGGAAAGATATCCTACCTTTACAGATGAAAAAGCTGTGGCTTAGGGGAGTTAAGTGGCTTTATCAGGTAGAAACAAAGCCAGGTGTTTTGACTTAAGATTTTGTGTTCTTTCAACATGGTCTCAGTTCTGTTTCTAGGACTGAGTCCAGGGCTTCAACATGGGAGATTTGATTCTAGGAAGATAAAAATGCTTGTAGTTTAATCATTGGCATCAATCCCACCCCTGAACCAAGCCATTGATTAAACTGCCATGCATTTTTGTCTTCCTAAAATCAAATTTCCTATTTAAAGTCCTGGAATGCCTTTATAAACAACATTTGGGAAATAAAAATGAACAAGGATATCAAGGATATGGCATGATTTAATGTAAGATGCAGAGACTAAAACCTATCATATTTCTAAATGGAGAATCTGGTAGATGGAGATCCCACAACTATAGCTATGACTGATGTTTTCAGTTGGCTCAAAATAGAGAGAAAAATATTCCAGCAAGACTCAAGAGGCCCAGAGGGAGTTGGATTGCCCCCTACAAGCGTTGATTTGTGATGCACATTGAGAAAATGTTTCTCTGACACCCTCAAATGAATCTTGAACCAAGCAAGATGTGATGAATCATGGCAGAAGGACTTACATAGTTCAGAAATATAAATTATGAGCTCCATTTTCCAAAGGAGTGAAGCATTTGGGCATGCAATCTGTGTATGCATGTACCCAAACTTACAGCCAGCTTTTAGAAATCATAAGCGCCTGTCAGCCAACTACAGTGCACCAGTGGCATCAGGGATTTCACACATACACTCTGAACAGTTATTTCCTGCAACTAATTGCTTTACAGATTGGCATCTCATCCGCAATCTGCCAGACTGCCCATGAATTAACATCTCAATCCAAATAGCCCAGCTTCAATGGGATTTATGTCCCAATGTTATCCATGCACAATATGGCATCATTGTCTTCCCAAGGAGGACATTTGAGAAATGCCGCTGAGGATTATGGAAAAGGAGACTAGGATTAGTATTTTTCTAATTGTTTAACATGAAGAAGTTGAGAGAAGAGAAAAAAAATCTCAAAAACTCTGAAACAGATTGTGATGTCTTCTGCTTTGCCTTGAGGGAACAGATGGATGGTATTTACTGATCTTGAAATTTCAGAAGAACTTTTATTTCCTCTCCAAGCAACCTCTCAGTCTCTTTAATAAAGCAAATATTTGGCAATTTTCTGATGACCAGACACAAGGTATATTTTCAGGGCCTAATACTTCCAGTTTGATTATTTGCACCAGACTCTATTAGCTGAGTAATTGCCACATTTCCATTTCAGCTAGGACTGTCTAGACAGTATCAGCTGATTCTCTTTCTATTCTAATATTCTCTAGTTGAATTTTCTTTCCCCCAGTACTAAATTAAGATCACCTAGAAATCTTACTCAGCCTAGCCATAACCTCTAAATACTTTAAATCAATAATAACATACTCTTTCATTTTCTAGTGATCCAGTGTATGGGTGATTCATACTATTTTGCTTGTTTTCTTTTTCCTCCTTTTGGGTTATTTAACCAATCAAGGCTAAAACTTGTCTACTCTTGGCTATTTTGCAAACCATAGGAGGTTGGACCCACTTTTCAGGTCTGACTTGGATATTTTCCACAGTGACTTGGATATTTTCACTCTTTCAAAAATGTTACTGCATACCTGTCATATGAAAAGCACTATGCTAGGCATTGGGTGAGATTATGATATGGCTCATGTATTAATCAAGTCTTCCAGAAGTTTACATTCTAATGAGGGGAGATGAAACATAGGTCAAAATAACCAAATAAAGCAGACTTCGGTGAGTGCCACAGAATGGTCTGGTTTCACTAGATGATGAAGAAATTGTTTCTAATAGGTGTGGTGAGATATAGAAGATTTCAAGCAGTTGTTGGCCTTAAAAAAGAAAAGGATAACATACCGATATTCCATACATATGGAATTTATTTATTTCTACCATACTATGTTCCAGAAGGAACTTATCCCTACAGTGCAATCAGATAAAGTAATATTTAAATTAAGTAGCTGAGGAGACTGGGATTGAATAGTGATAAGGGTAGGAAAGAAAATGTGAAGCTGGGAATGAGATTGGTACTTACAATAAATATCTTATGGCACAGGGTTCCAGATAAATTTGGAGAGACTTTACTTATCCAGATCCTTCCTGTCTTCTCTTCGTTGCGGGTAGAAGACAGTCAGCTATCTGACTGAAGGCCATTCACCTGTGCTCTCGTCCCAACTCCCTAGGTCCTGGGATGGATCCGCAATGGGGAGTCGATGCTCAATGCCAGCCTGGTCAACGCCAGCTCTTTGTCTGAAGCAGAGCAGCTACAGCGGGAGCACGAGCAGTTCCAACTAGCCATCGAGGTAACACCCAGATCTGACTGCACTGTCCTCCCTTCCCTTCTCTGCTCTGCAACTTAGGCAGGATGATTCCTCAAGACGTGGGTGCTCTTTAGGTGGTGAAGCCATTACTCTTTCTTGTGAAGTGGGCCGGGTAGCTTCCTTATCACCCAGGAATTGGAAAAGCAAATCCGGGGCTTCATCACCCCAAGGAAGCCTGGTATTAGAAGACAAGTATTCACACTCCAAATGTGATCTTTTTTTATTAGTACCTTTAACTTTCAAGGCCCTTGGTCCATTGAGTCTTTTAATACCTTATGATCTGTGCATCATGTGAACAATATAAAGCTAAAAGGTTAGAAGTCACTTCCAGTTGAAGCTCACTCAGAATTGAGGATAAACAGCTGTAGGAGTCACTAGTAAATTAGGATTCCATTTTTAAACATTTGCTTTACATGTAACATTTAGATTTCATTGTCCAATCTGCCTTTTAACAAGAGCAGAGCACAGGAGCGGACTACACTAGATAGTCTGTTTCACTGACAGTAGTTGTTCAATGATGCTGGTGGAAGTCATATTTAAAGAATACACTCAAATCAGAAATTTGCCAACCAAGGCTATTTTAAAATAAAATTCCACTTGTGATAGTCTAATATAAATTTTGTCTTGCTTTAAATAATATCTTTAATTATGCTTTGTACTGGAACATTTCCTTCCCAAAGAGACTTGAGCTGCTTGCTCTAGAACAGTACGGGGAAAGAGTAGGAAATGGGACATGGGAACTATGCTAAAAATAAGTTCAGTGCCAATGGGAAAGGAGAGAAAGAGAGAAAACCTCAAAGACCTGCATCACTGTGGTTCAGTATAGAACTTAGCCCACTTTTGAATGTGTAAGAAGTGCAAAGGCATTATCTTCTACTAAAGAAACACAACAGTGATAAAATGTTAACTGTCTGTGTCATTAAGTTTGTCTTTAATACAGTGGTCCAACTGATTGCTAGCCATTTTTAAACTAGTATTGATGGATTTCAGCCATTTAATTTTTGGAAAGCTTTTTTATATGTGAAAATGTAGCATTAACGTGAATGTCATACTTCTCTAAGATGTTTAATAACTTCTTAGGAAATGTTGCATTTTACTGGCACACCCAAATATTAGGGTGTTAGGATCTATTTATTGTAAAGGAAAAATCAAGATTGAGATTATAATAAAAATTAGGCCCACAGTGGTCAAAGCCCCACTGAGAGACAGCAATGAAGAAAATGAAAGTTGGGCAGTCACATTCAAGGCTTGACATGAACCTGTGAGGGATACTAGGCAAAGAAAGGACAGCTCTTGGCCATACCTCCTCCTTATTTATCTTGAATGTGGAAGTTTACCTGCCCTGTCAGGTAATTCAATTTTCAGTCCCTTAATTAGATGTTGAGGTAGTAAAACCAAGTGTCGTGACACACTTGAGCATCTCAATGAGCTAGTAGAAAATAGTGGGTAAATCTGTTAGTAATGTTACTGAAATAACTAGATTCTTTCTGACTTGCTTTTGCAGTGTACACAAATTTGTATTAGATGATGTTGCATCCTTACAGAATAGAGGCTTACTAAACATCTGTGTCTCTAATTTCATGGATGCAACTTGATCAAATATTCCTAGGATATATGTTGAGATATAAACCCCTGTAGAGTTTGTCTGTGGACTCAAGAGGACGTGACAAAACAAATAGGATTTCTGGTAAATCTTGGGAATGGAAGGTAGGCAGGTTCTGCAGCTTGCCTGGAATAATAACAAGAACAGAGCCAGAATTTCACCATATGCTCCTTCTCCAGGTGGCATTATGCTTCTCTCTAAATATGTCAATTTAGACCAGGTTCTGCACTGGGGGAACATATTCCAGGTAGGATGTAAGCAATTTGATAGGAGATTTAACTAGTCTGGTTTTATTTAACCTATTTTGATAGTTACTAGAGGTCCTTACAGTGATAGGGAACATAATTTGACTTCTTGGGCCCTAAGAAAGAATCCCGGCCTCTAGAAGGGAAAATAAAATAGCTTTATGTAAGCCAATTATATAATTTACTGTTAGAACTAAAACTCTTTTAAGAGTAAAAGTGGGAATTAATAATAACTAAGCCAGAAAAATTAGCATGGACTAGAACTCTCATGGGAAAACCGAGATGTTTGCTGCCCCTAGCTTGATTGACCTCATCTGTCTGAAGGTTTTGGTCTCCTTAAAGAAGGTCAGAATGTTTACCTGAAGTATCCTTGGTTACAGAAAAACTTCCCCAGAGCCATTCAGAATGCAGAGCAGTAGACAGCTCTCCAGAAATACAGCTTTACAGATTCGTATTTGTTAGTATCCAAACGCTGTAACTGATGCGTCTTCAAGAACTGTGAACATCACAGTGGCACCCTTGTTTTTATAACCTGCTTTTTAAAAATCCATTTTTATTTGAAATCCTCTTATGCATTCTAAGCATAAGCACTATGACAGTAGTTAAAACTGGATAATAAATTCAGTTGATTTGGTTTGGTTTTCTTCCATGTCCTCCTCCTAAATATGAACATCGTTGATAATCCATGTCTCAAAGACATAGCACTTAATAAGATTAGATAATAGTAGAAATAAATGCAAAATAATGACTCAAGCTTAGTGAAGCAGAGATTATATCATAGGCATAAGAGTTTATCATTTAGGAAATTAAAGGGAAGAAGAGGCTCCCAGGACTATTAGGTATTAATGAGTTTCAGAATAAGGAAGAGGATTTGTTACATAGCATAAATTGTAAGAAAATTAAAATTACTCCTCTACTCTGAGAAACAGGTACAATAAAGGTTTATGATGACAATTATATGCTGGTTTTATATATTGAGGAGAGACAAGATAATTATCAGAATCACTAATTCTACTTGGTTAGCCCTTCCTCTAAATGAGAAACTGTAGATACCGTTCTAATTGCTAGATATGAAGTGATGTGATGTGATATGGTGGAAAGGACATAAATTTGGAAATAGGTCAAACCTGAATCTGATTTCCTCACTTCCTTTTATGTACGTTTTTGGGCAAGTACCTTGATCAGCCTGAGCCTCAGTTTCTTAATCTGTAAAGTGGAAATAAGAATATCCACCTGTAGTAGTGTCATAAGAACTAGAAAAATTCATAAGTACAGTGCTTAGCACAGAAAATACACATGTCTAAATGGCTTTTAAAGAGATTTTTAAAAACAGTCCTTGCCTTAAGAGTTTCATTAAGTAAGGAAAGTCAGCCAAGTGATATAGGCATTCAGAAGAGGGTAGTTTTTAGTAAGTCTCAGGCTATCCAAAAAGGTCTTTGAAGGAGATCAGAGCTGAGCTGAGTGTCCAAGGGAACAGATGAGAACTCTACGGAAGTGAACCAAAACCAAGAATGGACCTGAGGGTACGTCAACATTTAGGAGACAGGAAAAGAAAATGGTAACAATAAGTAAAACAGAGAAAGAGACCAAAGATTTGTAATGGATTACTTCTACTTGTTAGTTTATTTTTTCTAACTTCATGTAGCAGTTAGGAAGATTGCTACGTGATAAGAATGTGCTCATCAGGACTGAAGGCTAAATCAGTGGCAAAGTAAGGGAATAAAGGAGTCTAGGTGCTGTAGGAGGTCATGCTAACATAGCTAATGCCGAGGACAGAGTCAGCAGAGGGGAAAGGGCAGCCAGAAGGTAGTTGATAGGCTTTGTAGACTGCAATTCGGAATGAAGGTAAAGGGGGAGGTAGAGGTGAAAAGAGGGGAGGTTGTATTCACACACAGGCAGTGCTTGAATGGATTTGCTCTGGGGAACTGTCCCTGCACTGCAGCCCAAGAAGAGCAGAACTCATTCATGAGTAAGGTGCTGGGCTTCCAGCTGTTCTTTTCCGCTGTCCGCTGAGCCATCCTTTCCTGAAAGTGCAAAGGCCAAATTCATACTATGCCATTGGGTTGAAATGATCCCAGTAGCTGAAGCTGGGATAATATTAGCTGACTGAAGTCATATGGCTCATCCACATCAGTCTTTTGTTTTAATAAATTGTATTTATTTGGCTGTCTCCCTGCCACCCAGTTCTCCAACCTATTCTCCCCACCTCCTTCAGTTAAAGTGAACTCAGGATGCAAACCACACTTACCCTGAGTAAGAAAACAAACCTTCTGCAGTATAGATTATCCTAAAGGCAAACATAAATAATGTAGTAATGTGAGATTATATGTTAAACTGAATTATCTTCTGTACTGTTCTGTTCCCTTGTTAACTAAGAGATGGTGTGAGATTCTACTCTCCTGCTTTACTAACCTGTCAAATGTCTTCCTTCTACAGAACCCTTTAAAAAATGATCATTCATGTTTAAAGTGATTGCATTGTTGGTTGAGACTTGTATTACATGGGGATTTTTTAAAGTGCTATGTTTATTTGATCTGCAGAGTGGGACTACAGCAATAGCCTCCTCTGAAAACTGATGATGAATAATTTTATGATTATATTTGAAAAGGAGATTTAATTAATGTTTGAGTCAATCAGGAAGGAGATTTATACACAACTGTGTTTCTCTAGCACAGAAACTAAAATGTCTTTAAAACGAAGAGTGATGCAAATAAATGATAAAGGGGTAGGGACAGGAGTTAGGGACCTGAGCAGTTAGTTAATGAAAGTTTGATATTCATTTTTTAAATATGCTTTTAAAACAGTGATGACAACATGTTTGAATCAGTCATTTAAAGCTCTTTAACTTTTCTGCATCTTTCCACTCACGCCTCACTCCACCCCTTCCCATACCACGCCTGGGTTGTTCCCACGGACCTCTCTCTCCTCCCCTTGTGCCCAGTCCCTCTTTCATGCCACTTCCTTGCAGAAGACACACCAGAGCGCCCTGCAGGTTCAGCAGAAAGCTGAGGCGCTGCTCCAGGCTGGTCACTATGATGCAGATGCCATCCGGGAATGTGCTGAGAAGGTGGCCCTCCACTGGCAGCAACTCATGCTCAAGATGGAAGACCGACTGAAACTGGTCAATGCCTCAGTGGCCTTTTATAAAACTTCTGAGCAGGTGAGGGAGAGGGCTGTGTGGGCCTGAGACCAATGGAGGGCAGTTTTCTGCCACACATGGCAAATCTGGAGGATCTCCCTTAGCAAGAAGCCAGTCCTCTCAGCACTAGGCTGAGAGCACAAGAATGACTTGTGGAAACACCATGGTTTGCTTCCATATAAGTATTTCCATTAAAGAAGTGGATCATGTGATTTGTTTCTTATAAATATCTCAAACTCACTAGATGTAAGTGTTGAAGTAGAAATTGGATGGGCATATGCTGAATGCTAGGTTTCAGTGATGTACCAGTTAGCTCTGGCCACAATAATGCTGTATAACAAATCACCCCCAATCCCAGTGGTGTAAAACAATAAACATCTATTTTTGCTTAGGTGTCTAGTATTCAGCTGATGTTGGCTGAGCATAGTGAAACTAGGCTCCAAGCTACAGGTTGGGTCTAGATCTGCTCCTGTATTTCTCTTCCTTCTTGACTGGCAGCTATTTGAGCCACATTTGTGGTGAAAGGCAGGGGTGCAAGAGCCCAAAATCTACTGTGCGAGTGCATTTCAAGTTTGCTTGTGTCACATGCTGTAACATCCTTTCAGCCAAAACAAGTCACGTGGCCAAGCCAGCATCAGCAAAGTATGCCTCCTGTGAGGACTGTGAAAAGAGAGTGATGAGTTACTGAACACAGTTTAATCTACCACAATAGGGAACCGTGCACTGCTTGAAAAGCATACAGTTCTTTCATTCATGGGATTCCCAGTGTAGCACGGGAAGCACGGCTCTCTGTCATTAGAGAAGTGTGAGCCTAACTAGTAGGATGGTGCGGCTGTGGAAGAAAAGGCAGGAGGTACCTACTTCGGGGCCATAAAGTTGCAAACTCATTGTTAATATATCTATAGAGTAATATGCACAAGGGTTAAGAGGATTTTTAAATGATTTGGGTGCTGTTATGGGACTCTTTTCATGAAATAGAGGTTTAAGACAGGCTAGCTCCCTGTTAGAAACAGATCAGAGAAACAGACCATGGGACAAAAGGGACCATGGGAAAGTCTATCTCAGAGCAGATGTGACCTGTCTGTCAGTGGGCCCTGCAGGCAGCATTCATGTTTACACCTTCTCTCAGTCCTCCTTCCAAGCATTTCAGAGAGACGGTATTTTATATGGCCTCAGAAGTGAAAGCTGCAGATTAACATAATAAAGAGCTTCTCCAGTTGATTTATGAATTAAGCACAGCCCAGTCACACCTCAGCAAGCTTTTTTAAAAATAGAAATCGATATGCTAATTCTAAGATTTAGACTGACATGTAAAGAACCTAGAATAGCCAAAAACAATCTTGACAAAGAACATTGGAGGCTTTATACTACCTGACTTTAAGACTCTAAAGCTGTAGTGATCAAGACAAAATGGTACTGGTGTGAGAACAGATGCAGTGGAACAGAGTGGAGGTTCCAGAAATAGACCCACATATATAGTCAATTGATTCTTGAAAAAGCAATTCAACAAGTTTTTTTAAGAAATGGTGCTGGACAACTATCCATATGGAAAAAATGAAGCTTAATCCCTTTATAATATCACATATAGTTTTTAATTTGAGATGGCTCAGGATGCTGAGGAGAGGGTAATGGCACCCCACTCCAGTACTCTTGCCTGGAAAATCCCATGGGCAGAGGAGCCTGGTAGGCTGCAGTCCATGAGGTCATGAAGAATCGGACATGACTGAGCAACTTCACTTTCACTTTTCACTTTCATGCATTGGAGAAGGAAATGGCAACCCACTCCAGTGTTCTTGCCTGGAGAATCCCAGGGACAGGGGAGCCTGGTAGGCTGCCGTCCATGGGGTTGCACAGAGTTGGACACGACTGAAGCGACTTAGCAGCAGCAGCAAGATGCTGAAGGTGACAAAACACTAGATTAAGAGTCAGGAAATTTGACCCTGAACTGACCTTACCAAAGGTCACTTTCTCTCCCTAGATTTTTGATTCTTCACCTATTATATTAAATGACTTATACTGGGTAATCTTTCCATTTCTTCTAGCTCCCAAATTGATTGGTTTTAAAACTAATACTACCTTGGGACAAGTGTTAAGCACTCGTTTTCTTAAAGTTGTTGCATGTGTGTAACCTGTTCTCTCAAGATGTGAGCCTCCTGCTTGTTTTGAGGCCTTGCCTCAAGAGAGATGTGTGGTGCTAAAGAAACTAGCTAGAGTTCAGGGATAGGCCGTCGCATGACATGCGAAGCATGTTGGCAATGGGAGTGTTCTGCTTTGGACATCTTTCAGGTTATTTTTCAGTTCAGTTCATAACTCAGAAAGCATCCTATCCAATGCCACGTCGTTTACCAAAAGAGATGACTTTCTCAGATAGAGGAGGTCAAGGATAGTTAGAACCACTTTCCCCTGCTGCCCTAGCCAGGCAAGTAACCACAGATTGTTGAAGGAAAGTATAGAAATGGTTTCTATTTTCTGCATCCTTCCTTAATCCCTGACACGGCTGCACTGTGTCTCCTGCTGATGCACCCAAGCCCCGTTTGAAATGCTTTTGGTCTTTTGAATTTGTCTATAAGGTCAATTAGAGCATGGCCTCCTAGACTTTTTAGAACTGAAAAACCATCTTAACTATCTTCTAAGTCAACCTGAATTTGTTATTCCTCTGAAGGAAACGTACATTTTGCAGTAGCAGGCCTGGAGATGTCATTGCCTTATGGTAGCACCTTGAAACATTTTTGCTGGAATATTTTCCCCAGGGAGGGGAAAGATAGCATTCACTCATGGTGCATAAATCACACAACATAGGCAACTTCCTCCTTTACCTCTACTTGAGTACTTTGGCCACCTCATGCGAAGAGTTGACTCATTGGAAAAGACTCTGATGCTGGGAGGGATTGAGGGCAGGAGGAGAAGGGGACGACCGAGGATGAGATGGCTGGATGGCATCACTGACTTGATGGACATGAGTCTGGGTGAACTCCGGGAGTTGGTGATGGACAGGGAGGCCTGGCGTGCTGTGATTCATGGGGTCGCAAAGACTCAGACACGACTGAGCAACTGAACTGAACTGAACTGAGGCTACTTCCTGTAGGACAAGTACAGATGGCTGGACAACCCAAATATCTTCCCCAAACCTCCTTTTCCTATTCTACCTAATTCATAGGTTATCAATAAGATTATAGCAGTTTAATATATAAAAACACCTTGAAACTCCCCAAATTACTAGTCTTTCCTCCTTTCTTGCTGTGTACACTGTCCCTAGGTGATGTCATCAATCCCTGTAGCCTTCAACCATCAGCTGTCAGAAAATGATTCCAAAGTCCATACCTCGGTTGTAACCTGTCTTCCAAGCTCCAGACACTGGATTCTCACTGCCTCCTGGACTTTTTCTTAGACATCTCAGGGGTACTGCACACCTAAAGCCACAAATTGGATTTTGAATGAAAAATGTCACTTACAATAGGGGTCTCTAAGCTAATGGTCCTTATAAACCACTTCTTAACCAATTACTGAGTCTTTTCATCCTTGATTCATTAGGTCTGTAGTGTCCTGGAGAGCTTAGAGCAAGAATACCGAAGAGATGAGGACTGGTGTGGTGGACGAGATAAGTTGGGGCCAGCAGCAGAGATCGACCACGTCATTCCACTCATCAGTAAACATTTGGAACAAAAGGAAGCCTTTCTTAAGGTCAGAGCACATTGTCATCCCAGTTCTGGGACTTTAGCCTTGTTTTTCATCTCCTGTCTCCCCCTCTCTTGGCCTCCTCCTCCTCTTTGTCCTCCTTTCTGTCTGTCTTTCTCTTTCTCTCTTTCTCACTGCTCCACGTGGGCTTCCCATACCCCTGTATTTTCTAGTTTCTTATCTAAAGGGAGGCATTTGTAGAGAGTCCATTTGAAAGGTTGAAAAGTTACACTTCGAACATTATTTCTCTCAACACTTTTTGTATAATTAGGTAATTAGAATGCTCCATTTCTGCTGGTGCTATGTATAAATATCCTGATATCCCATTGATGTTTACTGAGGAAAATGCATACTTTCACTTAGTTATGTTTTATATATAAAAATATTTTGGAGTTCATGTACACCCATGACGGATTCATGTCAATGTATGCCAAAACCAATACAGTACTCTAAAGTAAAATAAAGTAAAAATAAAAATTTAATTAAAAAAATAAATATATAAGCCTAGATAGAAAACTATTAAAATACATCTTTTATAACTGGATGACACAAAATTTAGAGCATAAAAAAATATGTTTAGACATTTATTTATCAATCTAACAATTACCAATTACCAATAAATGTGACATTGTTTATTCTGTGTATGAAGACAGAAATACCTAGCTTCCCAGGGGGAAACACAGTCCAGCTTTGAACAGCTTTCAGCTGGTGTGGGAAGACCTCCTAAGCCTCTTTCCTTCTGCCTTTGATCTTCTCTCTGACAGAGCCTTCAGTGTGAAAACTTTTTCAAAGGCTCCACTTACTCTCAAATTCCTTGCTTTCATGTTCTGCTTCCTTTCAGGTTTCTGAAAGCACGCTAGAGAATTTTTATACCCTAACATGTTACCACTGATTTTCTACAATTCTGTAATTAACTGCTTTTCTTTCATTAGGGATTTTCTCTACTTGACCACTTCTTTAAGTTTTATTTTTATTCTTTTTTAAAGATGACCTCCTGCTGCTCTCCTCCCATCTATCTAGTATCTGCACCTGCATTTGACCCTTAGTAATCAGCTCTTACTAATAAGATTAAATAGAAATTCTTCCAGATAGGGCTTAAGATGATTTTAAAAGTCTTCCCTCTGATAAAACAAAGTTTAAAATGAAACAATTTAAGTAGAGCATGTCAAAGTTTTTAAACAGAGGTATAAAGGTATTTCTTGATAAAATTAAATGTTTCTTTTGAAGAAGGAAAAAAAAATGTTCTGAGGTTTTCCATATGTGCCTAAAACCATAGTTGAGGAACTCTGTTGTGGGAATTACAAGCCAAGTGGACAGAAGATCAAGCTCTCTGTATACATTAGTTGACGTATTTTGGATTCTTTAGCTTTGGGACCACTATCCAGCTGTTAAATTCTTGGGCCTTAGGGCGGCAGGACCATGAGCAATCTTACCAGAGCTCCCAGAGACCATGATTGTGAAATCAACACTTAAAATAGTTTTTTACCACGTGACTTGTAGACTCAGATGCTAAATATAAAAGAGCTTAGTTTTGACCATATGATTTGTAGAATCAGATGCTAAGTATGAAAAAGTTTAGAAGTTAACAATTTTGCTTAGAGATAATTTAGTTCTGAAAGCTGTGGACTGAAAATTAATAGACCAACTAACATGTATTACTTCTACCAACAGGAAAAATCCTGCTTTGTAAAGAAATCTCAGAAAACCTCTGGTCTTGAGAGAAACTAGAAGCACGCTATCAGTAGACCTAGATTCTAGTCCTGACTTGCTCCTGCCCGTGCTGGGCCCCAGCCTCCTTCCCGTACAGCAGCATGGGACAAACCTGTCCTCTCTGCCACCCACTGCTCTGTGAGCCTTAAGGGGATGGTACAATGGCTCTAACTCTTTTACACGATATATTGTGCCCAGCAATAGGATGTTTATTAATCTTATTGAGGTGGAGGTGGGTTTTGTAGACAAACATGTTTCTAAAATGTGGGTAATTTCCATTTATATTTGGAACGTGTGGTTAATAGGTTTGATTACTAAATTTGCTTTCTCGAGTCTAAATTAAGCTAATATTAAAGTGACTTACATCAAGGTCATATACGAGGCACTCTTACATGTGGCAGAGGAAGTCAGCCTGAAAGGTGATGGTGGTCATGCTGAATCAATACATGCAGTAGTCAAGGAGTAGCTGATTTCTTCTTTCGCTTGTGAGGGAAAGGGGAGAGGAACAGGGAGCTTTTCTTTTTTAAGCTTTTCACTTAAAAGAATAAGTGAACCTCTTCCATTAGAACTGGAACATCCATGTTGCTCCAGTTGGCCTCCAGGACTCTGCTCACCCAGAGACCCAGAAGCCTCATCGCCAGCATCCCTTCTCTGGTGTCTTAGATCATGTGCACCTCTGGACTGGGACTTATGTGTAGGGCTTCACACTGTGTCTCTCTCAGGCCTGCACCCTGGCACGGCGGAATGCTGAGGTCTTTCTCAAGTACATCCATAGGAACAACGTCAGCATGCCCAGTGCTGCCAGCCACACCCGAGGACCCGAACAGCAAGTGAAAGGTCAGTGTGAGCCCTGCCAACCTGAAGCCATTCTAGCCACATGGACCAGAGCTTGGTACCTGGTCTTCATGTGACCTCAGATTCCTGGTTCTTCTCCTTAGATAAGAAAAAGTGTGATGTGGGATGTTATGGATAGTGGCAATTCATCATGCATCAAAATTTGAAATGGAAAAATGACTATAAAATTTCTCCAAGTATATTTTGTTTTATCTTAGAGGTTCAGTTCAATTCAGTCATGTCCAACTCTTTGCGACCCCATGGACTGCAGCACACCAGGCTTCCCTGTCCATCACCAACTCCCAGAGTTTACCCAAACTCCTGTCCATTGAGTCGGTCATGCCATCCAACCATCTCATCCTCTGTCATCACCTTTTCCTCCTGCCTTCAATCTTTCCCAGCATCAGGATCTTTTCAAATGAGTCAGCTCTTCACATCAGGTGGCCAAAGTATTGGAGTTTCAGCTTCAACATCAGTCCTTCCAATGAACACTCAGAACTGATCTCCTTTAGGATGGACTGGTTGGATCTCCTTGCAGTCCAAGGGACTCTCTTAGAGTTTAGAACAATGCTAAGAGAAATAAATAATCTCTACGTATCTACACTGTGCAGTATCATAGCCACTGGTCACATGTGACTTTTGAGCAGTTGAAATGTGCCTGGTTACTCCCACTGACTATTAATTACTTTACGTGTCATAGCCAAACATGGCTACCATATTGAATGGCACAAGACTGAGTTACCTTACAGCCTGAGAACGAGACATGGACTGAGATTCATAAAACCGCGTTCTAATCCTGGTTTTATTGCAATGTACAATGTGCTGCATGCTCAGTCGTGTCTGACTCTTTGCAACCCCACGGTCTGTAGCCTACCAGCTCCTCTGTCCCTAGGATTTTCCAGGCAAGAATCCTGAAGTGAGTTGCCATTTTTTTCCTCCAGGGGATCTTTCCAACCCAGGAATCAAACCCAAGTCTCCTGAGTTACCTGCATTGGCAGGCGGTTTTTTTTGTTTTTGTTTTTGTTTTTTTTTAACCACTGAGCCACCTAGTATTATTACTTACTGCTTAAGCTTTAGAAACCAGTTTTCTTATTGAAAAATGAAGAAAGATGTGTAAATTCCTGCTGCTCAAAATATGAGCCCCAGGCCAGTAGCATTGACAACACTTGGGAGCTTATAAGAAACATTATTTCATGCCCCACTTAAACCTACAGAATCAGAACCTCCTTTTTGGCAGGAGCTCCTCCATCCCACCAGAACCAGGTGATTTTTGTGCACGTAAAATTTAGATAAGTACTAGTCTAGATAATCTTCAGTATTTCTCTGAATTCTATAAAGTCTACAGTTGTGTGGACAAAAATCAGTAACCTTTAAAACTGTTCATTTGCTGACCAACATTAAGCTTAAATTATTATTAGTGGAATCACTTACTCTGGACCTTACAGAAATCAGCCTTTGAATGGGTGAAGAATTTAACAAATGTCATCTTGACACAGCAGAGCAATACAATCCTGGAGACCAGTGCTAGGGAGGGAAGTGATACAGGCTTGGCAAGCTGCTAAGGGGACAGTGGGAAGCTTGGACCTCTTTTAGGAAGGGCCTCTCTTCTGCTTACGGAGCTCAGGAGGTAGCAAGATCAGAGGACACCAGGAAGAATTAAAACTTAGAAATCAAAGTTCCCTACAGAGAAGAGGGAAGAAGTTTCCTTTTCCAGATGTGCTATCCTGTTTGCAGCTGAGGGGCCCTGGGGGTGGCTGGCATTATGTCACCTTTCCCTTCCTGCAGATTTTTTAAGGTCTGTGTTCTGATGTCTAAATGTGACTTGAGTGAGGCCAGCTACCTGCTAAGAGCAAGCACGCCCCACCTCTGCCCCAGTGGGCCAAGAGTGGCAGCCTCCCAGGGAGAGCAGGATATGCCACATCTTGGTGGGGGCCAGAGCAGGGTATGACCTCAGGAAAGCTTACAAGAGGGGCAAAAATGAAACCTGAAACTCATTAGGACATTCACCTAAGCTGGGCTAATTCTCTCAGCCACCACAGAGGGACCTCAGTGAACAAAGCTCTAACTTGGAGACAAAAAGACTAAAGGTAACACGGATTCTCACTGTCTTTGCCCAGTTGTAGCTTTCACCTGAGCAGAGACCTATAACCTCTTCTGTATCCGTTTCCTTTCCACCTGCTGCCAGTGCCTCTTATTTTAAGTTTTTCTTATAGAAGCAATTATTACTATATAACAACCCCTGAAATTCAGTGGCCCACAATTCTAAGCATTTATTGTTCATTGACTGCATTGCCTGGGGACCAGCTGCCTTGGCTGGGCTCAACAATGCACTTCTGCTTGAGACTACAGGTCTGGCTGGCTTGGCCCCTTCACTACAGGATGGGTTCTTGTCTGCTCTATGTGGATTAATTCTGGGACCTTGTTGAAGGGGCAGTGGTCACCCAGGAGAACTTCTTAGGGAGGTAATCACAGAGATCAAAGGGGCACAAGCACACTCCAAGACCCTACTTATGTCCTGTCAACGATCCATTTGCCAAAGCAAGTCACATGACCAAGTGTGAGGTCACAGGTGAAGAAGTACACTTAGTCTCTTTGGGGAAGAAACTAAAAAGCTATATAATACCAGAGTACGTGGCAAGTGACGTGGTTGTCCATGCAGTTACCCCAGTCCTCATGCCTGTTCACCTCTGGCCCTCCCCTAGGACCTCCAAGAGTGGCTGGGATTCCTGCCAAGTCCATTCACTCTCTACAGGTTCTAAGGGTCTGATTGAATTAGTTATTATTTTCAGCACCAATACTTCCCAAGGTCTCCTGTCATCAAGGACTAGCTTTGGTGTGAAGAAAATCAGGGTCACTTTTAAGTCACCCTTGGGACATCCTCTCCCCGACTTTATTGATGCAACTTCACAGTAAGCCCTCCCCCAGTCTCCCCGATCTTGCTCTCCTCTGGGAAATTCTCTCTGAACCAAACTTTGGCTCCTTGCTTATGGTGTTGAATTAGTCCTGTGGGGAGAGTCGAAGGGCACAGTTATCTGGCACCTAGGATGTGGGTCCCGAGTGGCTGGTCAGATTTGATCAGAGCCTTCCTGAGACCAGCACCTGCTCTCTGCTCTTCAGCCATCCTGAGTGAGCTCTTACAGAGGGAGAACCGTGTCCTGCACTTCTGGACATTGAAGAAGCGTCGGTTAGACCAGTGTCAGCAATACGTGGTGTTTGAGCGAAGCGCCAAGCAGGTATGTTCAGAGCTTTCCCTAGAGTTGTCTCGGACAGGGACCATACAGAGGCCTAGATGACCAAGACTTGGACAGTTCCAAAGAGGGTCATCACACCAGACAGAATAGAGACGGGAGATGGGGGTGAGAAGAAGAATGCTTGCACTGACAGCAATTCAACCTTCACCAAGCACTCTACTCAGAGTTTGGTGACAGGAGTTGGGAGGAGATGCTGGGAGCAGATTGCCCTAACTCATGGATAATAGTGGACCTGGTCTAGAAGAGTCCCCGGTTTAATGGACAAGACACTGTCTTTGCTGGTGGGTTTTTCCAAGTATAACAGAGAAGGGCACTTTCATAAATCAACTTCCAAGCTACGTACTGATTAAATCATGCCAGGGTTTCCTGGGTCCATCATATTGTTCCAAACCACAAATGTTCACATCAGAGCATGGCATGTTTTCCTACCAACAGCTGGCTTTTGGGAGAACTTAGTGGGTTGTTTCCTCCCACAGGCACTAGACTGGATCCAAGAAACAGGTGAATATTACCTCTCAACACATACCTCCACTGGGGAGACCACAGAGGAGACTCAGGAACTGCTGAAAGAATATGGGGAGTTCAGGTTGCCTGCCAAGGTAGGAAGCATCCTGGAGCCCTCCCCTTCCACCCAGCACACCCCATTCTGGCCATTTTCACACTGTGAGCAGGAGAATAGCCTCTGTACAGAAAAGCTTGACTACAGAACCAAGGGGGAGACGTAGGTAGAATCATCTCCTTTGAAATCTGAACATTCAAAGAGATGCAGCTGCTAGGTAGAGCTCTGTACACAGGGTCTCAACTCCTATATGCTGTGCTTCTGAAGGGACCTCATCTTTGTGCTCCAGGTTCTGGAATCTGCTGTGCTCTTTTAGACCAAATACAACAAAGGAATGTATTCATGTGAAATGCACATTGTGTGTCTGAATATCAGCCAGACACTCTTGAAATCTGAATGGCTTGGGAAGTCTACCTTTTGAGAAGGGCCAGTGGCTATGGGTGGCTTCACAAAGCAGGTTTCAGAATTAACTATTTCCCAACTGGCCTTGCCCAGGAAATGAGCTGGGCTGGGATCCCTGGGAGCAAAACACACTCTGGTGTATGTACACACCCCCATTCACACTGAGATGGAGAATGCTGTAATAGAAGGAAATCTTGTTTTCATGTTTTCCTACCCAGGATTTGATCTGAGGACCGTGGGTTTGAAGGAAGTCTATCTCAGTTCGCTCTTTGTAGCTTCCTTGTCCCTCACCCTGGGTTCCCTGCCATGGAGGACCACCTTTGGCATCACTTCCAGACATGGCAGATGCTCTTCCAAGATGAGAGCTGCTTTTGTGGGAGTCAAGGGAGGAACATATTAATGCCTACCTTACCCAGTGACCCCTCTGACACTATGGCAAATTTCCCTCTAATTTGCTGTAACAAAATTAGACTCTTAGCCTCATTCCTGAGATATTTCAGAAGTGGTTTTACTCTTTGTGAACCCTACACCCTGAACTGTTGATAGTGGGGAATTTTCCTCTGCACACTTGTGAGCTTTTGGCCCTTGTCACTCAATATGAAAAGCTGTCAATCAGATAAGAGATTCATTTCAACACCAGCTAGAGCAAACAGCACTAGGGATGTGGCAGATGCACAGAACCCTTTTTAAATCCAAATGAAAATGGTTTTGAATTACCCACTTTGCATCCATCTGCCCCTCTACAGATAGTGTCAACAATGAATCATTAGTAGTCTAAATAGTATCAGATCCATGGTGATCCTATTCACATAGGATGGATCACAGCCGATACCCAGAACTTCCTAGGATCAGAATCTTCCCATCACAAAAGTAGAAACATGGAGAATCATTTGGTCAATTTATTTTATTCTTCCTTTACAATCTTCCTATCTTTCTCCTTTCTATTCACATTGTTGTCACCCTAATTGGGTTCTTTGCTTTCAGCCTTTCCTTCCTTCCAGTCCATCCTGTCCTTCATTGGTGTTCCTCTCTAAAACACTACTTTGGTCATATCACCAACCAGCTTGAGAGCGTTTATGACTCTCCAGTGCCTTCAGGCTAACACTCAACAACATCTACACCTTAACACCCCAGCTATATCCTCAGTTACCCATTTATGCAAATTTTACACTCCAGCTGAATGGATATATTTTCTTACCCTCCAAGAAATACACAATTTATTTTCGTGCCACTGTATTTTTTCTATGCTAATTTTCTCTTAGATTAGCCTTCCCTTCCCTCTAGTTTGTACTTTTTAAAAAGATGCCGCCATTCCACTTCAGTGCCGCCTCCTCCGTGATCCTGCCTGCCAGGATACTATCTGGCCCGTCATTGGACTGCAGCCATTGTCTGTACAGCCCTTAAGACACCTGTCACGGACCATCCTGTTCTCCCAGTAATGTGTATGCAGTGTTGTCTCCTGTATGAGCCTGCAAGATCTGGAAGGACAAGAACAATGCTTGATTCACTTACCTAACTATATCTTATGGCTGCTGCGACGGCGCATGAGTGTGGAAGCTGCGATGGCACAGGAGCGCGGCACCAGATGGTCAAAACTGAAATCAGGTTGATTATATTCTTTGCAGCCAAAGATGGAGAAGCTCTATACAGTGAGCAAAAACAATATGTATGTATATATATATATATATATATATATATATATATATAACTAAATAGTATTTCTCTACACCAGAAACTAACAAAACATAATAAATCAACTACACTTCAAAAAAAGAGTAAACAACTTTATTGAGGTATAAGTGCACATTTAAAGTGTACACTGTTTTAACATATGTAAACACCTGTGAAACCAACACTGCTACCTAGATACTAATCAAGCGTACTCTTATCACTCTCCAAAGTTTTCATGAACATTTATGTTCCATGAACGTTTACGAACAAAAACCAAATCTTCAGACTCCTAGGCTGGTGCTGCTTCTCTTATACCTGAAGGAAATTTGTGTTATTGACCCATATTGTAGGCTACTGCACATTTATGGAAAAGAACATAATTGAAAATAAAAGATTTTATTTATAGAAGCCCCAACATATACTACAGACATTATAAAATGTACCATTCGGTGAGACATCCTGCCTGCTTCCTGATGAATCATTTCAAAGTCTTTCCACAGACCCTGCCCTTGAATTCTGGGAGGTAACCAGGTTTACTGTGTCTTTATAATAACTTTCCTTTTTGCTCTCTGCTTATGCAACTTTAAGCAGAACCCTTGCCATTTGTTATCTCAATTTCTTCCTCTTTATCTCAGTTTTCTTCCTTTTCTTCTGTGAGGGTGGTGGTGAGGTTCCTGTGCTTCTAATATAAACTGTCTGGGTTCAAAACCCACTTCTCTCACTTACAAACTACAGAGCTTTGGGTAGGTTCTCTCTCTGCAAAGCCTGGTAGCTTGACATTAAATTCTTGGTGAATGTTACATACAACTATTTTCTCTGTAAACTGGCCCACAGAGATGTCCAAATCTCCTGTCTGATAGGGTCATCACATCCCCCATCTCTAGGTTTTACATCTGTATCTTTAAGAGACTAGTTTATTAAAAGCAGAATCCCAGCCAACACAATGTTCTAAATTGGAAAACAATTACTAAAACTGATTTTACTTCTATATTTCTTTCTGGAACCAAGTAATATTTTCATGTAAATCTACATTAAAGGTTTTTTTTTTTTTTTTTTGGGGTATATACGTATATGGGAACATTAGATGTGAACTAGTTAGTTGCGGAAAAATTAGTAGTTTTGCTTTTAAAAAATCAAATCAGATGTACCTTTTGTTACTGCTCTATAATAAACCCTTAATGTATATTATTTCATTTAATCCACATGTCTCCACACTGAGTAAGCTGAGGAGGAAGAGGATGCATTGGTCTTGCTGTCTTATGTGGCAGAGGTGGACGAAGTAGAAGGGGAGGCAGGAGAGGCAGGAATACTCAGGGCAACACAAAGGAAATACATCACAGTTTCTGTCTGACTTTTTTGCCTTTTCCTTTCTCTAAAAATGTTCATATACCACAAACCACATGATATTCTGTAAAATGAACACTTAGGCAATAATGATGGAGACATGAAAAAAAGTCTCATACAGTTTTTGCCCCACAATTTTTAGATTTTCACATGAAGACACACAAGTTTACTACTTCAGTGATGATTTACTATTAGCATGATGATTTACAACTCACTAAGTGACAGTGAATCATAAAGATCTTCATCCTTGTCTTCACATTGAGTAATCTGGGAAGGAGCAGGAGGGGGTGCTCTTGCTGTCTTAGGGGTGGAAGAGGTGGAGAAGATGGAAGGGGAAGCAAGAGAGACAGGCACACTCAGTGTAACTTAAGGAAATATTGTAATTTCTGAATGACTTTTTCGCTTTTTCATTTCTCTAAAAATGTTTCTATATGGTAGCCACCACTATTTGCTTTAGTTTCAGTGCCCATATCATAGAAGTGCTGAGGTCATAAAAGAAGTCAAAAGTAGTCTTGAATTGGAACCTTTCTGCCAGATTGTCTTATGTCAATTTGGTTTGGGCACTGCTTCTTCTACGTCTTCCTCATTTTCTGGTCTTGGTTCAGAAGCACTCTTCTCCACCAAGTCATCTTCTGTTAATTCCTCTGATGTGGTGTCTACTAGCTCTTGAATTTCTCCAAGATCTAGAAACTCTTTGCTCCCCCTCACTACCTTTGTTGCCATATCCATAATCTCTTTCACGATCCCCTTGACTGGTTCTGTTGTAAATTCTGTCAAGTCATGCATAACAGCTAGACACAGTTTTATCCAGCAGGAATTTATCCTTTCAGGTTTGATGGCTTTCAGGGCTTTTTCTACAACAGTGATGGCATATATTCAATGGTATAATCTTTCCAGACTTTTATGATGTTCTATTGGGGTTCTCTTCCATAGCACTGACAATCTTTTCCATAAGGTACCATACATAATGAGGTTTGAAGGTCCTTATGACCCCCTGATCTTGGATTTCTGGCGGCTCAATGGTAAAGCATCTGCCTGCAATGCAGGAGACCTGGGTTTGATCCATGGGTCAGGAAGATCCATTGGAGAAAGGAATGGCTACCCACTCCAGTATTCTTGCCTGGAGAATTCAATGGACAGAGGAGCCTAGCAGGCTCCATGACAGTCCACAGATTCACAAAAAGTCAGACACGACTGAGCAACTAACACTTTCACATGACTCCCTGATCTAGAGGCTGAATTACAGACATTGTGTCTACTGGCAAGCAACCACTTCAACACCTTTGGAGTTGAACTCATGAGGTCTGAAGTGGCCAAAGGCATTGTCCAGTATCAAAAGAAATTTAAAAGGCAATTACCTACTGGCAAAGGTACTTTCTGACTTTAGAGACAAAACATTGACGGAACCAATCAAGAAAAAGTGTTCTGGTAGTGTAGGTCTTCTTATTGTAAAACCAAAAGATTGGTGTTTATCTTTTCCCTTCATGGTTTAGGAGTTAGCAGCTTTATAGATAAGGGCAGTCCTGATCATAAACTGGACTGCATTTGCACAGACTAGTAAAGTTAGCTTATCTTTTTCTTAAATGCTGGTGCTCACTTCTCTTCCTTACTAATAAATGTCTTTTGTGGCATACCCCTCCCCTTGCCAGAATAGAATACTTTTGCCTGCATTAAAAACTTGTTTAGGCAGACATCCTTCCTCCCCAATGATTTTTTTAATGACAACTTTTCTGCTGTCTGTTGCTGAGCAGAAGCTTCTTCTCCTATTATCTTGACATTTTAAAGCCAAACTTCTTTTTTAAATTATCAAACTGTTCTTGCTGACATTAATTTTTCCTGCTTTAGGTCTTTCATCTTCCTTTTAAGTTGTTATATGACTTCATTTTTTCTGGAATCATATTAGACTCCATAGATAAGTCTTCCTTACAGCAATACTTCACCCACACAAAAGGGTTACATTTTCAATATGAGATAAAAAGGCATTTCATCAACAGTGCAAAATTTTGCAACAGTTACAAGTTTCTGTAGCTGCAGCAACGGTTTCATTTTTCTTTTCCTTTTTTAACAATGGTCTTTACATTGGATTTATATATCTTGAAATGGTGGGTAACCACAGCTGCAGATCAAACAGATCAATCTATGCTGCATATCAAACAGTTCAAATTTTTCTTGTAATATAATGACTCTGCTTCTTGGAAGAACTTCCAGGATCATTAGCAGCACTTTGTATGGGTCCTTGGTGTTATTCAAAGTTTATAGCATTGCACTAAACATGATGAAAAATCTTTGAAAACCGTAAGAGATAATCTTTTACTGCAATATAGAATTTACTAGAGACACAACTGCTCACATGGAGATGTTTAGTGTCACATAGCATTTTACTTGCAACACGAAACACTGGATTTCATCGTTATAGCAACAGGAGGTAGCTGTGAAATTATTAAAGAAGTAGTACACTATGTGTCATAGTTAATTTTATGCACTTATGATTTAATACTGCATCTTTATGTTTGTTTATCTTTTTTCTTAACTGGGAATGTTGCCATGTATGCTCTGTGTCTGTGTACATTTTGAAAATTTTTGAACTTTTTATAATAGATTTGTATATATTTTATAGTTGTTGATGTTCAGCCACTAAGTCTAGTGTGACTCTTTGCGACTCCATGAACTGTAGCATGCCAGGCTTACCTGTCCTTCACTATCTTCCGGAGTTTGCTCAAACTCATATCCATTGAGTCAATTATGTCATCCAGCCATCTCATCCTCTGTCACCCCCTTCTCCTCCTGGCATCAGTTTTTCCCAGCATCAGGGTCTTTTTCAATGAGTTGGCTCTTCACATCAGGTGGCCAGAGTACTGGAGTTTCAGCTTCAGCATCAATACTTCCAATGAATATTGAGTTGATTTTTTTTAGGTTTGATTGGATGATCTCCTCACTGTCCAAGGGACTCCTTAAAGTGTTCTCTGGCACCACAATTTGAAAGCATCAATTCTTCAGTGCTCAGCCTTTTTTACGGTCCAACTCTCACATCCATACATGACTACTGGAAAGACCAGTTTTGACTATAGACCTTTGTCAGCAAAGTGATGTCTCTGCTTTCTAATATGCTGTCTACGTTTGTCAAAGGTTTTCTTCCAAAGAGCAAGCATCTTTAATTTCATGGCTGCAATCACCATCCACAATGATTTTGGAGCCCAAGAAAAGTAGTCTGTCATGGTTCCCACTTTTTCCCCATCTATTTGCCATGAAGTGATGGGACCAGATAGCATGATCTTCATTTTTTGAATGTTGAGTTTTAAACCAGCTTATTCACTCTCCTCTTCTACCCTCATCAAAAGGCTCTTTAGTTCCTCTTCACTTTCTGCCATTAGAGTGGTTTCATCTGCATATCTGAGGTTGGTATTTCGCCCAGAAATCTTAATTCCAGCCTGTGAGTCATCCAGCCTGACATTTCTCTTGATGTTCTCTGAATATAAGTTAAATAGGCAAAGTGACAGTATACAGCCTTGACGTACTCCTTTCCCAATTTTGAACCAGTCTGTTGTTCCATGTCCAGTTCTAACTGTTGTTTCTTGATATGCATACAGGTTTCTCAGGAGACAGGTAAGGTGTTCTGGTATTCCCATCTCTTTAAGAATTTTCTACAGTTTGTTGTGATCCACACAGTCAAAGGCTTTAGCATAGTCAAAGAAGCATATTTTTTTTTTTTTTAATTTTCTTGCTTTTTCTATGATCCAATGGATGTTGGCAATTTGATCTCTGGTTACTCTGCCTTTTCTAAATCCAGCTTGAACATCTGCAATTTCTTGGTTCTTTTACTGTTGAAGCCTAGTTTGAAGGATTTAAAGCATTACCTTGCTAGCATGTGAAACGAGCACAGTTGTACAGTAGTCTGAACATTCTTTGGCATTGCTTTTGAGGACTGGAATGAAAACTGACCTTTTCCAGTCCTATGGCCACTGTTGAAATTTCCAAATTTGCTGGCATATTGAGTGCAGCCCTTTCACAGCATCATCTTTTAGGATTTGAAATAGCTCAGCTAGAATTCCACTACCTCCACTAGCTTTGTTAGCAGTGATGTTTCCTAAGGCCCACTTGACTTCACATTAAACGATGTCTGGCCCTAGGTGACTGATCATCCCATCGTGATTATCTGGGTCATTTTTTGTACAGTTCTTCTGTGTAGTATTGCCACCTCTTCTTTATCTCTTCTGCTTCTGTTAGGTCCTTGCTCTTCTGTCCTTTATTGTACCTATCTTTGCATGAAATAGTCCCTTGGTATCTCTATTTTTCTTGAAGAGATCTCTAGTCTTTCCCATTCTATTGTTTTCCTCTATTTCTCTGCATTGTTTACTTAAGAAGGCTTTCTTATATCTCCTTGCTGTTCTCTGAAACTCCACATTCAGTTAAGTATATTTTTCCCTTTCTCCTTTGCCTTTTGCTTCTCTTCTTTTCCCAGCTATTTGTAATACCTCCTCAGACAACCACTTTGCCTTCTTACATTTCTTTTTCTTGGGAATGGTCTTGGTCACCACCTCCTGCACAATGTTATGAACTACCATCCAGTAAATGATACTTCAGCAAATGATAAAATAACCTAGTACCTGTGTATATTTTATGCATTCATGGCATACCTTACTTCTTTTTGATATTTCTAGGCTACACAATCTTTGAGTTATTTTCAAACTGTCACAAATCTAAAAAAAGTTTCGAATATATTTTTTGAAAAAATATGCATTTAACTGCCTTCACAGTTCAGTCCCAAGTTGTTCAAGGATCAACTGTATATATACATATGCACATAAACACACACACACACAGACATAGAACAAATCTCTTATTACTTAAGGCAGACAATCAAAATCTGATATCCAATATTCTTTAAAAAATTGAGTTATTTACTTTCAATGACACTGTTTCATAGGACATAAAATTAAGATGTTAGCTAACATAATCACTTTTTCTTGCATGTAATAGCTAATGAAAACACATTAACAAAGCAGTCATGTCAAGTATTTTAAACTGTCCTTGAAAGGGTAGACACCAAGAGTTCTCCATAGACTCCTCACTGTTCTTAGGGTAGAGTTTCTGCCTCTTCTCTTTGTACCTCATCCCTGATCAAAGCACTTCCAAAGAATTGTCTATACTTAATTTTTACTGACTCTCCTTTCTCTCTTGAGCCTACTCCAGTCAGATTTTCCTCCCACTGTCATAAAAACTGCACTTATCAGAATCAACAATGACCTCCATGCAGCCAAATCTCAAGGAGAAATCTCAGTTCATATCTCATACCACTTAACACTAGCATTTGATTTATTGCTTGGTTTCTTCTTGAAATAGTTTTGTCACTAGATCTCCAAGTCACCTCCCTCTTCAGCTCTCCCTTCTACCTCAACAACCATTCTTTCTTGGCATTCTTTGCTGAATTCTCCTTTATCTTCCTACCCTCTAAAAATTTGAGAGTCCAGGACTCACTGCATAAACCTCTTCTCTTCCCTATCTACACACTCACTCATTGAAGTTTTCATCTAGTCCATGACTTTAAATGCCATTTACATGCTGCTGCCTCCCAAATTCCTATGTTGAGCCCAACTCCTATGCAAACTACATATTCCACATGATATTTCCCATCTCCATTTGTATGTCTACAGGCATTTCAACAAGCCCAAAACTAAACTGCTAATCTTCTGCCCTAGAGTACTCTTCCTTCAAATTCTCCACTTCATAAAACAGTAACACCATTCTTCCACTTGCTCAGGCCCAAACCTTGGAATCACACTTGACTCCTCTCCTTCTCACACATCCCACATCCAATTCATTAGAACATCCAGTCAACTGTACTACAAAACTTATTCACACTACCAGTCACACTACTTCTCACTACCTCCTCCTCTGACACCTTGGACCAAACCTCGATAATCTCATGTTCCCTTCACTTAGTCAATTTTTCACCCTGTGAAGCAAAGCATTTAAAAGGTCAAGTTGGATTGTTACTTTTCCTACTTAAACTTTCCTATGGCTTCCCATTTTACTTAGAATGAAAAGTCTTTGTGACTATAACCCCTTATATGATGTTCCCACCATTATCACCTCCACCAACTCTTTAATCTCATTTCCTACTGCTCTCCCCTCTTGCTCACCTATTGTATCCACAATGCTGTCTTTGCTATTCCTCACACACACCGAGCACACTCTATCTCAGGGTCTTTGTATTTCTAACATTCTCCAAGTATTCCTATGTAATGCTCTACCTTCGTCACCTAGGTCTTTTCTAACTATCCCATATAAAATAAATCCCCTCATCTTTTTGATACTCTATCCTGATTTATCATTCACAAAACCTTATTTTGAAATAATTGTAGATTCATAAGCACTTGCAAGAAATAATAGAGATCCTGTGTACCCTTTACTCAGTTTCCTCCAGTGGCCACATTTTACAAAACTACAGTGCAATATTGCCACTAGGATATTGACGTTGATACAGCCAAGATACAGGACATTTCCAGTTCTATCAAGGATTCATGGTGCTCTTTTATAGCTACACCCACGACCCTCTAACCTCTACTCCCTTCTAACCCTCAGCAACCACTAACCTGTTCATTTCTAATTGTTTTTATTTCAAGAATGTTATACAAATCTAATCATACATACTAACTTTTGGGGATTGGCCTCTTCCACATAACATTATTCCTTGGAGATTCATCCACGTTGTTGTGTCATGGCATTTTTTTACCACCTGATATACAAACATGTATTTTCATTTGCTTATTAGGCTAAGTAAAGGACAGGGAAGCCTGGCATGCTGTAGTCCATGGGGTTGCAGAGTTGGACACAACTGATCGACTGAACAACAAGGCCAAGTTTTCTGAGAGCAGGGAATCTATTTTGTACACTGTACTATAGTGTAGATATAAAATAAACATTTGTTGAATAAATTAAATCCAGACTCTTTAACATGACTGATAAGACCCAAATGAAGCATGCTTACCTTTCCAACCTTATCTTTCATTTCCATGACTCCTCCACGCTGCCACACCACTCCCATTCAGATACACTAAATAGTGAATAATGCCATTCAATTACGCTAAACATCTTGCCATTTATAGCAGATTGCCTATGTGCTCTGATTTTTTTCATATTTACTGTTTATAACAGTGGGTCTCAAACTGCAGTGTACCTCAGAATCACAGGGATGATCAGGTTTATTAAAACAGACTGCTAGGCTACAACTTCAGAATTTTAAATTCAGGAAGTCTGAAGTAAGTCCTGAGAATCTGCATTTCTGACAAATTCCCAAGTGATGTTGATTCAGCTGGTTGATGAACTTTATGTGGAAAATCACTGTGTCAGAACATTTTAAAATTTCCCTCCCCATTTCACGTGCCTAATTTCTTGGTTAACTTTTAGTCCCTTCCATACCCTAGAACATGGTGTTCACGGTACACTGTTCTTACGCTATCACATCACTTATCACAGGATATTATAATGTCCTATTTATGTGTACTTCTCTTCTGCCAAACGATATCCTCAGCACTTAGAACAATCTGATACAGACTGAGCATTCAATGTATATGATGACTGAATAGGTTCCTTAATTTTGATACCTTAAAAGACTCAACTGAAATAGTATCTTTACAGTCATAGGATATTTAGAAGGAAGTGCTTCTATATGCTAGAAATAAAAGATGAAAACACCAAGGATCATTTAAGGCAATTTTTAATATTAAGATTTTATAGAAAGTATTATTGTTTATTGCAGTTCTTTTCAACCAAAAAAATACACCACACATTGAAATAATGACTGATGACAAAGGTTAAGAATGCAAGTTAAGATACTTTAAACATTATTTTTTCAATAATTACTTCAAAGTCTGTATTTTGTTCTTCTAAAAGTGTACTCTCTTGCCTTCAGACTAAACACCCAAACCACAGACTATCTAACCTAGCCAGGACTTCAAAGAACACTGTAATTGACCCCCAGTGCTCACCAGATGTTCAAATTAGAACATATTCACTTTACAGATCTATAGACTATTACTAAAATTCCAAAATCCAAAAAAATTTCTAGAAACCTTAAGTTTTTCACAAGTTTGAGTCAAATTCATTTAGCAATAAAATCTTACCTGAACATGTGTGGTTACTATATAGGTTATATAGCTTTATCCAAATTAGTGTTAATACTAATGCATTTTTTGTGGCACATTTGCTTATGTTTGATTTTAAGATGCTACTCTAGACCCCACTGAAGTGTTACAGAAAATATGGTATATACACTATGTGAAGTGAGTGAAGTTGCTCAGTCATGTCTGACTCTTTGTGACCCCATGGACTGTAGCCTATCAGGCTCCTCTATATACACTATATTATACACTATATATACACTATATTGTAAACTATAATACACTATGCTATATTATACACTATATTCCTGTCTAAAATCCCAACAATTTTGAGTTCTGAAACACACTTGACCCAGAGGGTTTGGATAAACTTACATGCCTACATTAAGAATGAGAAGTCAATTTCTCTAACCCTTACATTTTTGTCTACTATATTTGAAATATTTATCCAAATAATGTCCCCTATTGTTTTACCCAATTTTCTGTTGATGGGTGGGGCTGTGTTCCCTCTGTTACTTACCCGGGGCCACACTATGGTGGAGGTAATGAAGATGATGGCAATGGTGAGCTCCCTCAAAAGGTCCTATGCATGTACTGCTCATGATGGTGTGATCATCACCTAGAGCCAGACATCATGGAATGTGAAGTCAAGTGGGACTTAGGAAGCATCACTACAAACAAAGCTAGTGGAGGAGACGGAATTCCAGTCGAGCTATTCCAAATCCTAAATGATGATGCTGTGAAAGTGCTACACTCAATATGCCAGTAAATTTGGAAAACTCAGCAGTTGCCACAGGACTGGAAAAGGTCAGTTTTCATTCCAACCCCAAAGAATGCTCAAACTACTGCACAATTACACTGATCTCACACTCTAGTAAACGTGAAGTTGCTCAGTCATGTCCGACTCTTTGGGAGCCCATGGACTGTAGCCTACCAGGCTCCTCTGTCCATGGGATTTTCCAGGCAATAGCACTGGAACGGATCTTCCCAACCCAGGGATCAAACCCGGGTCTCCCACATCGTAGACAGACGCTTTACTGTTTGAGCCACCAGGGAAGTCCCTTTACACTCTAGTAAAGTAATGCTCAAAATTCTCCAAGCCAGGCTTCAACAGTATGTGAACTGTGAACTTCCAGATATTCAAGCTGGATTTAGAAAAAGCAGAGGAAGCAGAGATCAAACTGCCAACATCCGCTGGATCATTGAAAAAGCAAGAGAGTTCCAGAAAAACATCTATTTCTGCTTTATGGACTATGCCAAAGCCTTTGACTGTGTGGATCACAATAAACTGTAGAAAATTCTGAAAGAGATGGGAATACCAGACCACCTAACCTGCCTCTTGAGAAACCTATATGCAGGTCAGGAAGCAACAATTAGAACTGGACATGGAACAACAGACTGGTTCCAAATAGGAAAAGGAGTACGTCAAGGCTGTATATTGTCACCCTGCTTATTTAACTTATATGCAAAGTACATCATGAGAAATGCTGGGCTGGATGAAGCACAAGCTGGAATCAAGATTGCCAGGAGAAATATCAACAACCTCAGATAAGCAGATGACACCACCCTTATGGCAGAAAGTGAAGAAGAACTAAAGAGCCTCTTGATGAATGTGAAAGGGGAGAATGAAAAAGTCGGCTTAAAGCTCAACATTCAGAAAACTAAGATCATGGCATCTGGTCCCATCACTTCACGGCAAATAGATGGGGAAGCAATGGAAACAGTGACAGACTTTATTTTGGGGGGCGCCAAAATCACTGAAGATGGTGACTGCAGCCATGAAAAAGCGCCATTAAAAGATGCTTGCTCCTTGGAAGAAAAGTTATGACCAACCTAGACAGCATATTAAAAAGCAGAGACATTACTTTGCCAACAAAGGTCCATCTAGTCAATCCCATCACTTCACGGCAAATAGATGGGGAAGCAATGGAAACAGTGACAGACTTTATTTTGGGGGGCGCCAAAATCACTGAAGATGGTGACTGCAGCCATGAAAAAGCGCCATTAAAAGATGCTTGCTCCTTGGAAGAAAAGTTATGACCAACCTACACAGCATATTAAAAAGCAGAGACATTACTTTGCCAACAAAGGTCCATCTAGTCAAAGCTATAGTTTTTCCAGTAGTCATGTATGGATGTGAGAGTTGGACTATAAACAAAGCTGAATGGCCAAGAATTGATGCTTTTGAACTGTGGTGTTGGAGAAGACTCTTGAGAATCCCTTGGACAGCAAGGAGATCCAACCAGTCAATCCTAAAGGAAATCAGTCCTGAATCTTCATTGGAAGGACTGATGCTGAAGCTGAAACTCCAATACTTTGGCCACCTGATGTGAAGAACTGACTCATTTGAAAAGACCCTGATGCTGGGAAAGATTGAAGACAGGAGAAGGGGACGACAGGGGATGAGATGGTTGGATGGCATCACTGACTCAACGGACATGAGTTTGAGTAAACTCTGGGAGTTGGTGATGGACAGGGAGGCCTGGCATGCTGCAGTCCTGGGGATCTCAAAGAGTCAGACATGACTGAGTGACTGAACTGAACTGAACTGATTTATCATTTTGTATCTGAAAGACTGGTCTTAATAATTTTCAGAGCTGTGGTACATATACACAATGAAATATTACTCAGCTATTAAAAAGAATGCATTTGAATCAGATCTAATGAGGTAGATGAAACTGGAGCCTATTATACAGAGCAAAGTAAGTCAGAAAAAAACACCAGTACACTATATTAACGCACATATATGGAATTTAGAAAGATGGTAACGATGACCCTATATGCAAGACAGCAAAAGAGACACAGATGTAAAGAACAGACTTTTAGACTCTGTGGGAGAAGGTGAGGGTGGGATGATTTGAGACAATAGCATTGAAACGTACATTATCATATGTGAAACAGATCGCCAGTCCAGGTTCATGAGACAGGGTGCTCAGGGCTGGTGCACTGGGATGACCCTGAGGGATGGGATGGGGAGGGAGGTGAGAGGGGGGTTCAGGATGGGGAACACATGTACACCCATGGCTGATTCATGTGAATGTACGGCAAAAACCACCACAATATTGTAATTAGCCTCCAATTAAAATAAATTTTTAAAAAATAAAGTTTTCAGGAATTCGCTGGTGGTCCAGCAGTTAGGACTCTGACTCTCACTGCTGAGGGCCTATGTTCAATCGCTGGTCAGGGAACTAAGATCCCACAAGCTGCCTGGCACAGCCAAAAAAAGTTTCTTCATTTTATCTAACATTAGCTAAATACTGTTGGGAACTCAATGTTTCTATTCATATATGATACTTTCTTTTTAAATCAAGGAAACTCTATACTTCTTTGGGATCCTCATGGCTCACTACCATCAGATGAATCATCATCATCCTTAAATGAGTCATCACCAGTACAACTGAAAGTATAGAACTAAAAAAAAAATGCCCTGTGGGAAACATATCATTTTGAAATGCATCTCAAAGGCTAATGTCACATTTACAAGTCATTGACATTTGGCAGACTCAACTGATGAAAGTAGAATTTTTGTAGATTAAAATGTAAAGGGGACAACAATAACAGATTTATCACTGTAAAGAGGAAAAACACCTTAAATATATTTAGGAATGAACTGAACAAAAAACATATAGGATCTAGGAAGAAAATGCCACTGCTGCTGCTGCTAAGTCACTTCAGTCGAGTCTGACTCTGTGAGACCCCAGAGACGGCAGCCCACCAGGCTCCCCTGTCCCTGGGATTCTCCAGGCAAGAACACTGGAGTGGGTTGCCATTGCCTTCTCCGAAAATGACACTGCTGCTGCTGCTGCTACTGTCACTTCAGTCGTGTCCGACTCTGTGTGACCCCATAGACGGCAGCCCACCAGGCTCCCCCATCCCTGGGATTCTCCAGGCAAGAATACTGGAGTGGGTTGCCATTTCCTTCTCCAATGCATGAAAGAGAAAAGTGAAAGTGAAGTCGCTCAGTCTGTCCGACTGTTAGCGACCCCATGGACTGCAGCCCACCAGGCTACTCCGTCCATTGGATTTTCCAGGCAAGAGTACTGGGGTGGGGTGCCATGACACTGGGAAACATTAAAGGAAAACTTGGGTAAACAGAGGGCCACATACTTCTATTCAGCATATTTGGTTTCAAAAGGAAGAGGAATCATTTATGTGACTTTAAATTGAAAGAGAAGTTTATTTGAAGAGTAGTACCTTGTGTAGATAGGCTTAGTAGGGCAAACTAGGACCCGGAAAGTTCCAGAACCCCAGGCAACTAACTTCCCTACCACTCACTTCTGGGAACCCAGAGCTTTGTAAGTCTTCTGCTGTCTGTCTCTCTGTTGCTCTCTGATGTGGGTCAGACATCTCTCCCTCCCTTATGTGCAAGTGTCATCACTTTCTAGGTCGAGACCAGGTAAGACTAATTGCAAATTCTCAAGAGAGAATCTGATTGGACCGGTTTGAATCCTACTCCTGGTCCAATCTGCTATCGTAGGGGAGGGAAGAGGGTTAAGTGGGTACCTGCTCACTAAAAGATAAGGAGGTAGACTGGAACATGAGGAAGTGGTGCAGGCAAATTGAATGGCCTGTCCCTTATAGATGAGCAGACTGCATACTGTGGAGAGGCAATAAAACATAAGAGCACAGGCTCTGGGACCAACTGCTTGTATTTGACTTTACTAAGTCAAATTAGTTGCTTGACCTTCAACAAGTTTCTTGACCTTCAGCAAGTTATTCAATCTCTTTATGCTTCAGTCTTCTCATCTGTAAATGAGAATGATGATAATAGGGTTGCTCTGGGGATTGAATGAATGAACACCAAGAAAGCACTCAGTAAAAACTTATTTATTATTTTTATAAAGATGCCCATCTCCCCTAAATTTATCTATAAAATTAATGCAAGTCCAGTCAAAATCACAACTCTTTAAACTTGACAAAGCAATTTTAAAGTTACTATGGAAGAAATATCTATGGAGAGGATGGCATAAGTAGAATGGGAAGAATATATAGACTGATGCAAGTTCATGTCATAGATCTTACAATGGTTGTTTCACATTATATTTTTTAATGTATGTATATGACACATTTTTCTTTTATATATATCAAATATATTTTTAAGAAACAATTCTTTAAAAAATATACTCCAGAAAAAGAAGACTATTAAGCATGGATTTACCCTACTAGCAGTTTAAAAATAATTTAAAGTAAAAAAAAATAATAATAATTTAAAGTATATTAAAACAATAATATTATTATCCAATAACAAGTCAATGGAATAGAAAATAAAGTATATGTGGAAATTTAGTACAGTATAAAGGTAGAATTTTAAATCAGAGAGAAGACTGGGTAGTGTTCAATAAATAGTGTAGGGCAACCAAGTCATTCGGAGAAGGCTATGGCACCCCACTCCAGCTCTCTTGCCTGGAAAAATCCCATGGATGGAGGAGCCTGGTAGGCTGCAGTCCATGGGGTCGCTAGGAGTCGGACACGACTGAGCAACTTCACTTTTACTTTTCACTTTCATGCATTGGAGAAGGAAATGGCAACCCACTCCAGTGTTCTTGCCTGGAGAATCCCAGTAACAGGGGAGCCTGGTGGGCTGCCGTCTCTGGGGTCGCACAGAGTCAGACACGACTGAGGTGACTTAGCAGCAGCAGTAACCAAGTTATTTAGGGGGAAAAAAAATCATGCTAGATTCTTCCCTTCCTCCTTCTAACTAAACTTCAGAAGGACTAAATATTGAACCATTTTTAAGAAGATATCTAAAAATGTTAAAAAAAAAATTTCACAAGTAAGCATGACATTAAAGCTGGAAACAGGAAAAGACCTACCTAAAAATGTCTTTCTTCACAACAACCCCATCACCTTTAACTTCTACTCATTTGCACTTATTTATGGACTCTGATTCTGATTAGTTCTATATAAAGTTTTTACATAATACAAAATTGAACATATACAATTTTGTTATATATTTTATATAATCTTATCATGTACTTACTTTTCTTATATCTCTATTGTCTTTCTACTTAGCCCACACATCAATGGCATAGTCCATTCTTCACTCTGCTTCTCTCTCCTCTCTTAAAATAACTTTCTTTTAAAGTTATAAACATGTAGTTTTCCTTAAGTGAATTTTAAGTATTGTTTTCTTGAGCTCTATCTATAAAGTATCTTTTTTGCATTTTAATTGAAATTGATAATATACAAATAATTTAGAAATGAATTGTATTCTTTGCTATTTTAGTTCATCTGGCATCATAGGTTATTTTCCCTAGACTGCTTTTTTTCTTCAATAAAAGTTTTATTGGGGGGGTGGAAGCCATACATAGAAAAAGAAGACAAGAAAAACTTTTCAGCAAATAAACACCACAAGCTACATTATAAAAGATAAATTTAAAAAGGTAAAAATATTTGTGATTACATTCAGACAAAACTTAATATTCCTAATTTCCAAAAAGCTCTTATAATTAAAAAAAAAAAACAAACACGTTAATATTCCAGATAGGCAGAAATCATGAACTGGCAATTCACAAAAATTGAGCCAATAAATATATGGAAGATACTCAGTTTTAAGATGTAAATTAAAACAAGATAAAAAGATGATAATAGATATATTTTAAGGTGATAAAGATCACAAAGATTAACAATACTCAAGATCTGCAAGAAGACCACCTAGCTATGGTTCACCGACTATGTTGGTGGAAAACTACTACTTTTCAAGGGAAGAGTCTGGTAACAACATATAGAACTCTACAAATGCACATTCCCTTTGATCCAGTAAACGTATTTCTATGAATTTATGTTAAGGAGAATCAGGGATATGTACAGGTTTATGTATAATAATTATCTAGTATTGTTTGCACAACTGAAAAACTGTAAATACCCTAAAAGTCCAACAATCTAGAAACTGACTGAACGTATTAATACTATATCCATATAGCCATTAAATCCATACAGCCATTAAAAACGCTAATGTAAAACTACTTTATCTGGGAAGATGTGAGGCATTTGGAAAATAGAATATGCTCATATTTTCCTATTAAGAAAAAAAAGCTTATGTGTATGTATGAAAACTCTAAGTTTATACAGAACTAAGTTAATACGTTATTTCTGGGTGACGAGATTGTGAGTTTTTCTTTTACATACGTTTATGTACTTACTATTGGACAGTTTTGCAGGGAGCAGGAATTTAAAAAAAAAAAAAAANTTGTACTACACAATATATCCTTCTAGTTTATTTTATACATAGCAGCTATACCCCTAAATTCCCTATCATGCCCCTTCTATTTTCCCTTTCCCCACTAGTAACCACTAGTTTATTCTTCATATCTGTGGGTCTGTTTCTGTTTTGTGATATTCATTTATTTTTTAAATTCCACATATAAGTGATATCACACAGTATTTGTCTTTCTCTGTCTGGCTTATTTCACTCGCATCAGTTCAGTTCAATTCAGTTGCTCAGTCATGTCCAACTCTTTGCGACCCCATGAATCGCAGCACTCCAGGCCTCCCTGTGCATCACCAACCTCCAGAGTTCACCCAAACTCATGTGCAACGAGTTGATGATGCCATCCAGCCATCTCATCCTCTGTTGTACCCTTCTCCTCCTGCTCCCAATCTCTCCCAGCATCAGGGTCTTTTCCAATGAGTCAGCTCTTCATATGAGGTAGCCAAAGTATTAGAGTCTCAGCTTCAGCATCAGTCCTTCCAATGAACACCCAGGACTAGTCTCCTTTAGGATGGACTGGTTGGATCTCCTTTAGAGTCTTCTCCAACACCACAGTTCAAAAGCATCAGTTCTTTGGCACTCAGCTTTCTTTATAGTCCAACTCTCACATTCATACATGACTACTGGAAAAACCATAGCCTTGACTAGATGGACCTTTGTTGGCAAAGTAATGTCTCTGCTTTTGAATATGCTATCTAGATTGGTCATAACTTTCCTTCCAAGGAGTAAGCATCTTTTAATATCATGGCTGCAATCACCATCTGCAGTGATTTTGGAGCCCCCCAAAATAAAGTCTAACACTGTTTCCACTGTTTCCCCATCTATTTGCCATGAAGTGATGGGACCAGATGCCATGATCTTCATTTTCTGAATGTTGAGCTTTAAGACAACTTTTTCACTCTCCTCTTTCACTTTCATCAAGAGGCTTTTTAGTTCTTCACTTTCTGCCATAAGGGTGGTGTCATCTACATATCTGAGGTTATTGATATTTCTCCCATCATTCTTGATTCCAGCTTGTGCTTCTTCCAGCCCAGGCTTTCTCATGATGTACTCTGCATAGACGTTAAATAAGCAGGGTGACAATATACAGCCTTGATGTACTCCTTTTCCTATTTGGAATTAGTCTGTTGTTCCATGTCCAGTTCTAACTGTTTCTTCCTGACCTGCTTATAGGTTTCTCAAGAGGCAGGACAGGTGGTCTAGTATTCCCATCTCTTTCAGAATTTTCTACAGTTGATTGTGATCCACACAGTCAAAGGCTTTGGCATAGTCAATAAAGCAGAAATAGATGTTTTTCTGGAACTCTCTTGCTTTTTCAATGATCCAGCAGATGTTGGCAATTTGATCTCTGGTTCCTCTGTCCTTTCTAAAAACAGCTTGAATATCTGGAAGTCCACGGTTCACATATTGCTGAAGCCTGGCTTGGAGAATTTTGAGCATGACTTTACTAGTGTGTGAGATGAGTGCAATTGTGCGGTAGTTTGAGCATTCTTTGGCATTGCCCATCCTCTAAGTCCATTTACATGGTTGCAAGTGGAAAAATTTACTTTTTTAAGGCTGAGTAATATTTCATGGTATATTATATACCACTTCTTCTTTATCCATTCACCTACTGATGAACACTTAGATTGCTTCCATATCTTGGCTATTGTAAATACTGCTGCTGTGAACACTGGGATTCATGTACCTTTGTGAGTTAGTGTTTTCATTTTCTTTGGATATATACCCAGGAGTGGAATTGCTGGATCATAGAATAGTTCTATTTTTAGTTTTTAAAGAAACCTTCAAACTATTTCCACTGTAAATTGGCGGCACCAATTTATATTCCCTCCAACAGTGTACAAAGGCTTCCTTTCTCCACATCCTTGCCACAATTTGTTAAATGTGGTCTTTTTGACTATACCCATTCTGACAGATGTGAAGTCTTGACTTGCATTTATCCAATGAGTAGTAAAGCTGAACATCTTTACATGTGCCTGTAGGCAACCTGTATACATTTGGAAAAATGTTTATCCAGGTCTTCTGCTCATTTTTTAGTTAGGTTTTGTTTTTGTTTTTTTTATGTTGACCTGTATCAGCTGCTTACATATTTTGGATATTAACCCCTATCAGTCATATATTTTCCACCATTCAGTAGGTTGTCTTTTAATTTTGTTGATGGTTTCCTTTGCTGTACAAAAGCTTTTCAGTTTACTTAGGTCCCCTTTGTTTAATTTTGCTTTTGTTTCCTTTATCTTAGGAGATAGATCCAAAAAACTAATGCTATAATTTATGTAAAAGAGTGTTCTGCCTATGTTTTCTTCTATTAACTTTATGGTTTTCAGTCTTCATCTAGTTCTTTAGTCCATCTGAGTTTATTTTTGTATATAGTGTGGGAGAATGTTTTAATTCTCCCATATGCAGCTATCCAGTTTTTCCAGCATCATTTATTGAAGAGACTATCTCTTCCTCATTGTATTGTCTTGCTTCCTTTGTTGTAGATTAAATGACCATAAGTGAGTGGGTTTGTTTCTGAACTATTTATACTGTTCTATTAATATGTGTGTCTGTTTTTGTGCCAATATCATACTCTTTTGATGACAGTAGACTTGTGGTACAGTTTGAAATCAAGGAGCATTTATATCTCCACCTCAGTTCTTCTTTCTCAAAATTGTCTTCTCTGCTTGGGGTCTTTTTGTTTAAATACAAATTTTAGAATTATTTATTCTCAGTTCAGTCACTCAGTCGTGTCTGACTCTGCAACCCCATGGACTGCAGCTCGCCAGGCCTCCCTGTCCATTACCAACTCCTGGAGTTTAATCAGACTCATGTCCATTGGGTCATGCCATCCAACCATCTCATCTTCTGTTGTCCCTTTCTCCTCCTGCCTTCTCTCTTTCCCAGCATCAGGGTCTTTTCAAATGCTACTGGCATTTTTATAGGGTTTAAATTCAAACTATATATTGCTTTGGGTAATATGATCATTTTAAAATATTAATTCTTCTAACACATGAACAAGGTATATCTTCCATATTTTTGTATTGTCTTCAGTTTTCTCAGTGTACTATCATTTTCAGAGTATAGGTCTTTAAATTCCACAGAGATTTATTCCAAGTTATTTTATTTTTTTTTGATTCAATGGTTAATGGGGTTATTTTCTTAATTTCTCTAATTGTTCATAGTTATCATATAGAACTGCAACAGATTTCTATATATTAATTTTGTATTGTGCAACTTTATCAAATTCATTGATGAGCGCTAGTAGCATTTTGGTGTGTCTTAAACATTTCTACCTACAATCTGAATTTGGCACAAATCCCAGGAATTATTTTATTTCAGCTACAAACAATTCAGTATACACCTTATAAGGACTCATAAAAACATGATCACAATACAAATTGGTGGTGGTGGTTTCATTGCTCAGTTGTGTCCACCTCTTTGTAACATCATGGACTCTACCAGGTTCCTTGGTCCATGGAATTTTCCAGGCAAGAATACTGGAGGGAGTTGCCATTTCCTCCTCCAGGAGATCTTTCCAACCCAGGGATCAAACCCGTGTCTCCTGCATTGGTGAGCAGATTCTTTACTACTGAGACCCTGGGAAACCGATATCATTAATAACCCCCAAACTGATAATTCTTTAAGATCAAATATCTGGTGTTTGAAGGACTTCCTTGTGGTCCCGTGGTTAAGAATCCACTGTCAATGCAGGGGACATGGGTTTGATCCCTGGTCTGGGAAGATCCCACATGTTGTGGAGCAACGAAGCCTGTGTGCACAACTGCTGAGCCCAAGTCTAGAGTCCATGCTCCGAAAGACGAGTAAGCCAATGCAATGAGAAGACCAGGCAGCACAATGTAGGCCCCGCTTGCTGCCACTAGAGAAAGCCTGTGCACAGCAGTGAAGACCCAGTGCAGCCATAAATAAGTGTTTTTTAAAAAATTTGGTGTTTGAATTTCCCCAATTGTCTTAGAATTTTTTTTACAATTGTGTTATTAAAATCTAAAAAAGCTCTACTCATTTCATTTAGTTGTTGTATATCATGTCTTTTAAAGCTGTAACTTCCTTTTCTCTTGTTCATACAATTATTTTTGTTGAAGAAATTGGCTATTTAGTCCTCTAGAATTTTACACATTATGTGTTTCACTGATTACATAACTATTTCCTCTAATGTGTTCCTATGACCTCTGTGTGACCTGTGAACTGATAGGCACATCCAGATAAAGTCTTAATCAGATTGAGGTTAGATTTTTTTGGCAAGAAATTTTATAGTAAGGTTGTATACTTCCTATTGCATCATATCACGAGGCACATAATGTCTGGTTGTCCTTTCTATGACTTTAAAATTAGTAAGTGGGTTCAGACTCATTCAGTATAAAGTTCCTCATATTTTTTCATTTAATGATTAAAAAGCCCTTGATAATGATTGCCTAGATCCACTGCTTAATTAATGGTTATAAAATGATGATGTTCTAATTTTATTATTTCTTCTGAGTGTATCAACTGTAACTATTTTATAAAGAATTTTTTTCATCAACTAAGTACCTCACAGTATATTTGATACAGGAAAGTTAAGACAAATACTTGTTTCTTTTTATCACTCATTTTGAAGAATAATGTATCATTTTCTGGCATTCTCTAAAGATGATCAACTAATATTTCTAGTATCATTGTGAAGTAATGTAACATAGTACAATCTAAATAATCCTTGTAGCATATTATTCCACTAGATATTCAAGAAAATCCCAATCTGGTTTTATCCATATTTTACAAATATGGAATATAAGATTCAGATAGACTTTCATAGACTTTCCCAAGGTGAGACAATTAGTAAATGCTGGAGTGTTGATTTCAATTCATGCTTTTTGATTCCTGATCCTCATACTGTAATCATACTATTATGTCAACTAAGTCCATGAAAGTTTCCTTATGTACCTTTTCTGTTTTTCTCTGGCAGACCAGGAGAATTCAATCTCCCTTCTGTTTTCCTTCCTTCCTCCCTCCCTCAGTCCCTTTTCTTTATTTCTCTCTCTTTTCTTCCTTCCTACCTCTTATTTCCAAATCATCTCTTCCTTTTTAGATTGGATGTTTTGAAGTAATAGCCTCGTTGTTTTTGATTTCTCTCATTGCATTCTCTGCTTGCCCTTAATTATTTAACAGTTTGTCTCACAATCTCCCTTTTCACTTGGCTTCAGGGTCAAGTGTGCTTTTCTCCTCTCCAACAGGGATTAAACAAGACATCTACAAAGACAGAGTCCATGACTCCCACCTAGAGATTGGATTAAAGTGACAACCTGAGATCATATTGTAACTTCTTGTTCCTGATCCAAATTCATGATAAGAAATGTATATGAAATCAGTGAACTAATAGCAATTCTAGAAAACCAGAAAAGGATATTTAATGGGTCCAAATTACTAGTATTCCTAGAAAGGTAAAAAGCAGATAAAACTGAATTGAAGCAAAGGTAAAGGAGAAAACTACTGAAAAAGTTCTAGAGTGATAGAGCTTTGGAAGCAGTAGTAAAGGTGAGAAGAAGAAATCTACTGGACAATAAATAGGGTCATTTTCTGAGATATTCCACTAGAGAAATTAGGCATCTTAATCTGTTCCACTCTAACTTACTTCAAACAGGAATCTGTTTCAGTCTTTTCCCCTGGGAGGGAAATGTAAAGGCTTATTTAGGTCCAAGTAGCAAAGGTAGCATTCCAAGCAGCTGGCAGCAACCAGAGAGAATAAGAATAGGAAAAAATTCAGAAGCCCAGCCCCTTGGAATTCCTATCTGACAGTACATCTTGTCTCAGAGGCACTGAGGTAGCTTTGGTAAATGTTTATGGCATCTACATAAAGGCTGATAGATAATTGAAAACATAAAGTTGACCAAATAACAAGAAAGAGTTAATCATCAAGAAAAAAACAAAACCCAAAGCTATGAAAGAAAACACTAAATACAATCATCAGAAGATCCAATGCCTAAGGGAAGGGGTTAATAAANGAATTCCTATCTGACAGTACATCTTGTCTCAGAGGCACTGAGGTAGCTTTGGTAAATGTTTATGGCATCTACATAAAGGCTGATAGATAATTGAAAACATAAAGTTGACCAAATAACAAGAAAGAGTTAATCATCAAGAAAAAAACAAAACCCAAAGCTATGAAAGAAAACACTAAATACAATCATCAGAAGATCCAATGCCTAAGGGAAGGGGTTAATAAAGTAACTAGAATAAAGACTTTAGAATAAGTATAATTAATATACTCAGAGAAAAATAAGAATATATTACGTGAATAAAAATCAACTTAAGATATTGGAGAAGTTTATTGTTGAAATAAAAAAAAGAAACCCTCAAGAGATGAGTTAAACATCAAAATGGACATAGGGAGGGAGGACTCTATTAGTGAGATGAAAAACAAAACTGAAGATTATGCCCAAGGTGTAGCACAAAAGGTCAAAGAGTGAAGAATAAAAGAAAAGGTAAAAGCTGTGGAAGACAGATCAAGAAGCTTTAACGTTTATTCAATGGGAGTCACAGAAGACAGAGTGAAAATGGAGAAGTGCGAGTTGAGAAGTAATGCATAATGATAATTAAAGAAAACGTTTTAGTGCTGACCAGACAAGAGTCTGCAGTGAGAATGTATGAGGAGTTCATTACCAAGTATGAGGAGTGATACAAAAATGCTATCTTTAAAACTGTGTGATTAAACATAGAAAACACTCTGAAAATTTCTATAAGTAGCAATGTCTATCTCCAGAAGGACAAAATATTGATATCACGCTTTTCATCAGCAATGTAGGAAGGAAGAAGATTGGAAGCCACTCTCAAGTTATGAGGTGGTAAATTCTTATCTACACAAAATTCTATATTTTAAAACTATATGATTCAAACAAGAGGGAATCTAGAGACATTTTCATATCATGGAAACAGACCAACATTTTTGTTTCTCACAATCTGTATTTTTCTGGATGAAGAGAGAGAGAGAAACTAAGGAAACACAAAAACACAAGAAGATGGAATGAGCAAACAAAATTATAGAAACAAAATAATTCCAGACATTGGTAGATAATGTAAACAAAGCATTAAAATTTGAGATGTGAAAGAACAGAAATAGAGTATATACATGGACAAGTTTGGTAATACCAATGATTAATTAATGAGTGAGGGAATGAATATGCTCAGATATTGCAGATGAAAAACAAATCAACACAGATATTTTTAAAGGGTTCATAAAAACAAAAGGTGTAATTTGCATGGACTTTAGTGTTAAAAATTTATATAACTGATAATACAGTGTCTACATATTTAAAGCAAAATCTGATTAGAATATGAAACACTGAAAAATTTACAATCATAATGCAAGACTTTTAGAACTTAATAGATCAAATAAACAACTAAAAATTTAATCTAATAGATTATTAATGTAAAACATTATTTTAAAATGATACGATCTTTAAAAAGTTTAATTTGGCAGTATCTATTGGAATTTAAATTGCATAAATCTTTTGACCCAATAATTCTACTTCTTAGAGTACATCCAGGCAGGAGGGGCAAAATCATGTTTAGAAACAAACCCCATACCTGCCAGAGATGCTCAGAGGGCTCAAACAAACCTTGCACACACCAGGACCCATAGGCCCCACAGAGACTGAGTCAGAACTGTGTGTGAGTGTCTCCTGAAGAGGTACAGTTGGCAGTGGCCTGCTGCAGGGGCAGGGGCTCTGGGTGCAGTGGACCTGGGTATGGCATAAGCCCTCTTGGAGGAGGTTGCCATTAACCC
>SJYX01009813.1:94012-158004 GCA_006410675.1 Oreotragus oreotragus
AAAACATCTACTTCTACTTTATTGACTATGCCAAAGCCTTTGACTGTGTGGATCACAATAAACTGTGGAAAATTCTTCAAGAGATGGGAATACCGGACCACCTGACCTGCCTCTTGAGAAATCTGTATGCTGGTCAAGAAGCAACAGTTAGAACTGGACATGGAACAACAGACTGATTCCAAACTGGGAAAGGAATATGTCAAGGCTGTATATTGTCACCTGTTTATTTAACTTATATGCAGAGTATGTCGGAGAAGGTAATGGCAACCCACTCCAGTACTCTTGCTTGGAAAATCCCATGGATGGAGGAGCCTGGTAGGCTGTACTCCATGGGGTCGCTAAGAGTCAGGCACGACTGAGCGACTTCACTTTCACTTTTCACTTTCATGCATTGGAGAAGAAAATGGCAACCCACTCCAGTGTTCTTGCCTGGAGAATCCCAGGGACAGGGGAACCTGGTGGGCTGCTGTCTATGGGGTTGAACAGAGTCAGACGTGACTGAAGCGACTTAGCAGCAGCAGGGTACATCATGAGAAATGCTGGACTGGATGAAGCACAAGCTGGAATCAATGTTACCACAAGAAATATCAATAACCTCAGATATGCAGTTGATAGAAAGTGAAGAAGAACTAAAGAGCCTCTTGAAGAAAATGAAAGAGGAGAGTGAATAAGTTGGCTTAAAACTCAACATTCAGAAAACTAAAATCATGGCATCTGGTTCCATCACTTCATGGCAAATAAATGAGGAAACAATGCAAAAAGTGAGAGACTTTATTTTTTTGGGGGGGGGGGCTCCAAAGTCGCTAAAGATGGTGACTGCAGCCATGAAATTAAAAGACGCTTGCACTTTGGAAGAAAAACTATGACCAATCTAGACAGCATATTAAAAAGCAGAGATATTGCTTTGCCAACAAAGGTCCATCTAGTCAAAGCTATTTTCCAGTAGTCATGCATGGGTGTGAGAGTTGGACTATAAAGAAAGCTGAACACTGAAGAACTGATGCTTTTGGACTGTGGTGTTGGTGTTCAAACTGTGGGTTGAACTGAGAGTCCCTAGGACTTCAAGGAGATCCGACTAGTCAATCCTAAAGGAAATCAGTCCTCAATATTCATTGCAAGGACTGATGCTGAAGCTGAAACTCCAATATTTTGGCCACCTGATGCAAAGAACTGACTCATTTGAAAAGACCCTGATGCTGGGAAAGACTGAAGGCGGGAGAAGGGGATGACAGAGGATGAGATGGTTGGATGGCATCACCGACTCAATGGACGTGAACTTGAATAAGCTCCAGGGGTTGTTGATGGACAGGGAAGCCTGGCATGCTTCATTTCATAGGATCACAGAGTCAGACGTGACTTAACTGAGCTGAATTGAGTACATCCAAGAGGACTACTGGTACTGGTGGCTCAGATGGTAAAGAATCTTCCTGCAGTGTTGGAGTCTTGGTTTCAGTCCTTGGGTCAGGAAGATGCCCTGGAGAAGGGCATGGCAACCCACTTCATTACTCTTGCCTAGAGAATCCTGAATGGTTGTTTCTGAACTACAAAAAGATGCCGGGATTCTTGGCCTCTGGAGGACAAGAATTCAATCCGGGGCCAGAGACGAGGCTTGATCGCTCAGAGCTTTTGTGTAATAAAGTTTTATTAAAGTATAAAGGAGATAGAGAAAGCTTCTGACATAGACATCAGAAGGGGGCAGAAAGAATACCCCCTGGCTAGTTTTTTTAGCTGGATGTTATATAGTCACTAGCAGTCTGTTAATGAAAGAAAGGAATGTCTTAAAACTCAGATAATGGCACCAGGCCCCTCATCCATAAAATGCATTTGGGGATAATCTTGGCACCAGAAGAGTCATCCCGGGCCATAAAATGATTGACTTGAATCTTGTACAAAGGCAGATTACCATCCAAATAGTTTCATTAAATAGATTAGGGAAACAATGTCTGAGTATAAAATACTGGTTTGTCAAGTTGGTTCTGAGCTGTTAGGCAGAACTGACTTGAAGACGGAGTCTGGGGTAAATGCATAGTATATTAACATAGCTTAAGACAAACATTTCCATAAGAAAAATGCATTGGTTAACTCAAGGTTTGAGAACAGTTAACTTCAGGTGGAACCAGGTGTCATTATGGCAACACAGTCTTTTAAGAGAAACCTCCTTTTAAATTTGTATAGAGAAGGGAAAAAAATATATCACTAGTTTGTTTCCTCCTGCTGCTTAAGAGAGAAATAAAAAACTGTCTGACACTTGCAGTCTATTTCCTCCATTCCTCCATTCGGAGACCTCTGGCCTTCCTGCCTGTTACCCTCTGTGTCCCATGGACAGAGGAGCCAGACGGGCCACAGTCCATGGGGTCAGACATGACTGAGACTAAGATTTTCACTTTCATTTTCAGTGAAGCACTAACAATTGCGTTGTTAAAAAAAAAAAAAACTCATTAGATACTCTGGAATATTGTGAATCATTACAAAGAATGAAGGCAGTTAATACATACTCACATGGAATTGTCTAAGATATTTTTTTTGGTAAAGAAAAGCAATTTCAAAGCAGTACAAACAATAACTAACAATAGGCCACATGGAAGTCAGGAACAAGGAAGAGATTCTTGGCTTATCTAGAAAAGGAAGATTGGGATGGACATAACTATGGACGGGGAAAGAAAGTATCTTTTTTTTTTCTTAAATTGAAGTATAGTTTCTGTACCCTTAGGTAGTTAGAATAGGAAACAGGAGTCCAGAATGGCAGTGGCTAAAAGACAAGAAAGAGAAAAGCCTGCAAAAATAGAACAAGGGAAGATCCGAGGACCGGAGTGAGGACCTCAGGTAGAATAAACAACACTCCTGGCTAGAATCCTCTTGGATGTACTCAGTTTAGCTCAGTTCAGTCGCATCTGACTCTTTGAGATCCTATGAACTGAAGCACGCCAGTTTCCCTGTCCATTTACTTAGGGCAGGCGCAGGGGGAGAAAAAAACCATATAAAAAGAGGGGCAGGAGCCAAAGGGCCGGGGGTCCCCTTTCTCTCTCGCGCGCTGGGGCACTCTTCTCTTCGCGTCTTTGGGTTGACATGCCCTCACACCTCGAGGATGAATTTTCCTGCTATTTTCTAAATAAAATAGAGCTGTAACACAGAGCTGTAACACTGATTTGTCTAAGAGCTCTAACACGGTCTGTTTGAGACCTTAGAGCTATAACACAGTCTGTCCAAGACCCGAGAGCTGTGACATGCCGAGGGCTTTAATGTCCATCCCTCCAAATCTTTGTTGTGATGAGACAGAATCAAGGAGTATACACTTGCTTGACAGTACAATATCATATACAGGTGTATAATACAGTAATTCACATTTTTAAAGGTTATATTTCATTACAGTTATTATAAAATATTGGCTATATCCCCTGTGTTGTACAATATATCCTTGTAGCTTATTTTATACCTAATAGCTTTTACCTTTACTCCTCTACCCTTGTATTGCCCCTCCTTGCTTCCCTCTCTCCACTGGTAATTGCTAGTTTGTTCTTTATGAATCTGCTTCCTTTTTATTATGGGATGTAAGTGTCTTTGATAATTCGACATCTATCTCAAGAATTCAGGATTTGAAGAAACACTATGATAAGTGGAAAATGTCAAGTCTGAATTAAACTGTGGGTCATTTTGACACAGAGAAAAGCATCTGACTCTTCCCGTAGTTTCCCAGGTGTGCCTGAACAGGAAACATAGGACAGAGCTCAAAAAAATAGTTCTAGGTACCTAGTCATGATTGTTTCTCAGAAATGTCGCAGATGGTCACAGCATAGCCTATGTTAATTATATTGGTTCAAATCAAGTTTCAAACCTAATTAGATCTTTGTAGTTATAATATGTATGTAAATAATAATGAAGCCCTTGAGACCTTAATAAATATCTTAGGAAGCATAATCATGTAGGAACATGAAAACACATCTAATTTTCTCAATCTCATTAGATTTTCTCCCATTGGATTTTCACTAGGATATTAACAAACTTGTGTATGTCTGATGCTGAGGCATTTATGGTCTTTCTTGTACTCTAATGTTCCTAAATCCTGCAAAAATAAGCCCTGCTATACACAAGTGATTCCTCGAGTCTGTCTCCATCATAATAGTAGACAAGGAGGTAACATTCATCCATTGTTGTTGATTCATAAATGTTCTTTTGCACTGGTAGTGGAAGCTTATATTTGCTTACTTGATGTGATTCTTATTTATGGATTGTTCATTCATTGTCATCCATTGCTAGGTGTGTTAACTTATACCATTTAACACAGTGACTATGTGAAGTAAGTATTATTATTTCAATTTTTAAAATAAGGACATTGCATCTTAGAAAGATTTTGTAATTTTTACAAGATCACCTAGTTAGTAAGTGGCAGACCTGGATTTTCTCCCTAGATCTTTTGGCTCTGAAATCTTCTCTTTTCATTGCAGCCCTGTATGTCATGCTTTCTATATCATACCAGGATTCACATCATATTTTGAATTCATCTGAGTCTTTCATGTATATATTTTCTTATACAAATATAAGATTTATTCTAGATTTGTGTCTTTTGAGCCTCTGACACAATCCTGAAACTAATGAATGAAACCAGAGGTGTAGCTTGTGTCCTTAGTCACTCAGTAACTCTTTGTGACCTGTCAGACTGTAGCCTGCCAGGCTCCTCTGTCCAGGCAATAATACTGGAGTGGGTTGCCTTTTCCTACTCTAGGGGATATTCCAGACTCAGGGATCAAACCTGAGTCTCCTGTGTCTCCTACATTACAGGTGGATTCTTTACCCATTGAGCCATAAGGTAAGCCCAGAGATATAGCATTCTTATACTCTTATTATGAAGTTAATTAATATAAATATTTGATTAAATGCATTGATTTTAATTATCGCTTCATAGAGTATGAAGTTTTCATAGCTGACTAAGAATCAGGTAAAAATAAAGTATTGATAGTTATTTATCTGTGTATTTAGTGAAAGATTTCAATGTTGAGGTTTTTTTAAAAGTAGGAATTGTTCCAGTTGGCAGTTCAGGAATCTACACATGGTCAACTCTGTTCCTTTCAAAATTGATGACATTTCTTGTCCCTCAAGTAGCAGGTTTTGATATTTGCTAGCAGTGCTTCTGAAGTATTATTTGATATTTAGTACTGGTGGGCTGGCTGCAGTCCACGGGGTCTCGAAGAGTGGGACACGATTGAGCGACTTCACTTTCACTTTTCACTTTCATGCACTGGAGAAGAAAATGGCAACCCACTCCAGTGTTCTTGCCTGGAGAATCCCAGGGATGGGGGAGCCTGGTGGGCTGCCATCTATGGGGTCACACAGAGTCAGACACGACTGAAGCAATTTAGCAGCAGCAGCAGCAGTACTTGCTGACTTTTTTCATTGTTTTGTATTTGCTTTTTCAAGTGGTCTGGCTTATTTCTTACTGGGAAGCTGGAACAACCTGAAAACTGGGTAGCTGCAGTTTAGTTGAGCTTCTTCTCTTTTTAAAAAATTCTTATATTGGCATTGTCTTCACATTTCTCTTGACCCAACAACAAATTACTTTTTAACACATCAGTTACTTCCCTAATCTGCCCACTCTTCTCATTCCTTATTACTGCCACCCAAGCCAGCATCACACTGCACTTGGACTACTATTGATAAAACACTTTAGCAAGGTTTTCTGATAATTCTCTTATTCCTCTCCAGTTTAGTTCTCCTAGATTTGCTGGAATTATCTTATTATTAGGTAAATTAGAGTATGACTTTCTGTTTAAAACTTTTTATTGTTCCCATTGCACTTAGAATGTTCAAACTTCATCTTCACTTGTGTCATTTATACTTTACTTGAAATGTTCCCTCTGCTGCTGCTAAGTCACTTCAGTCATGTCTGACTCTGTGCGATCCCATAGACGGCAGCCCAACAGGCTCCTCTGTCCTTGGGAGTCTCCAGGCAAGAATACTGGAGTGGGTTGCTATTTCCTTCTTCAATGCATGCATACATGTATGCTAAGTCGCTTCAGTCATGTTTGACTCTGTGCGACCCCATGGACAGCAGCCCACCAGGCTCCTCTGTCCACAGGATTTTCCAGGCAAGAATACTGGAGTGGGTTGCCATTTCCTTCTCCATAAATGTTCCCTCTACACAGAGGTTTCTTCTGATCAATTTATTTTATTTTTATTATTTATTTACTTTTGACCACATCAGGTCTTAGTTGTGGTGTGTGGATCTTTTGTTGCAGCGTGTGGGCTCTTTGCTGTGGCACGGGGCTCTTTAGTTGGGGTATGCGGGCTCAGTAGTTGCAGTGTTTGGGCTTAGTTTCCCTGCAACATGTAGAATCTTAGTTCCCCAACCAGAGATGGAACTGGAGTCCCCTGAATTGGAAGGTGGATTCTCATTGTTTTGTATTTGCTTTTTCAAGTGGTCTGGCTTGTTTCTTGTTGGGAAGCTGGAACAACCTCAAAACTATAGGTAGCTGCAGTTTAGTTGAGCTTCTTCTCTTTTTAAAAAATTCTTATATTGGCATTGTCTTCACATTTCTCTTGACCCAACAACAAATTGGGAAGTCCCTTGACCAATTTAAAATCAGCCACAAATTCATTATCAAATCACCATATTTTAATTCTCTGCATAGCACTTAGCATTGTTTAAAATTTCTTGCTTACTCTTATTTTTTCCTCTTTTCAAATTGTTTGCCCTCCACAATAGAATGTACCATGTAAGAGGGCAGTGTTCTTGTTTCTTTTAGTGAAGCTCAAGAAGCTCACAAATACCTAGATGTGTGTTTGATAAATAGAAAGCACTCAATAAATATTTTTAAATGAAAAAATAATTTGTGCCCCTTTAGATATTTTCCCAGATATAATAAATTCAGTATGAATTCAGTTCAGTCTCTCAGTCATGTCTGACTCTTTGCGACCCCATGAATCGCAGCACGCCAGGCCTCCCTGTCCATCACCAACTCCTGGAGTTTACTCAGACTCATGTCCATGAAGTCCTTGATGCCATCCAGCCATCTCATCCTCGGTCGTCCCCTTCTCCTCCTGCCCCCAATCCCTCCCAGCATCAGAGTCTTTTCCAATGAGTCAACTCTTCGCATGAGGTGGCCAGAGTACTGGAGTTTCAGCTTTAGCATCATTCCTTCCAAAGAAATCCCAGGGCTGATCTTCAGAATGGATTGGTTGGATCTCTCAAGAGTCTTATCCAACACCACAGTTTAAAAGCATCAATTCTGCGGTGCTTAGCCTTCTTCACAGTCCAACTCTCACATCCATACATGACTACTGGAAAACCCATAGCCTTGACTAGACGGACCTTAGTCGGCAAAATAATGTCTCTGCTTTTCAATATGCTATCTAGGTTGGTCATAACTTTCCTTCCAAGGAGTAAGCGTCTTTTAATTTCATGGCTGCAATCACCATCTACAGTGATTTTGGAGCCCCAAAAAATAAAGTCTGACACTGTTTCCACTGTTTCTCCATCTATTTCCCATGAAGTGATGGGACTGGATGCCATTATGATATTTGATTTTCTTGTTTGGACAGTTGCATGGGAACTAGGTGCTTTTGGCTGTAGTCAACAATTAGGGAATGGAATATAGATTCTGGTTTTGAACTTTGTTAACAATAATATATATGACAATGATAAACTTTTCAAATCTCTATAGACCACAGTTTACTCACTCTTTATGAGACATAAGGATGGATTGGAAGGTTTAAAAAATGAGTTTACTAGGAAAATATAGTATGTCTAGGCATCTATGTAGGCAAACTTGAAGATTGCTGTCATAACCTAAAGTGATAGTAGTCAACATATCTGTTTTTTCTCAAGACACAGCTTGATATTAGAGTATAGGTGTACCTAAGCTGCAAAGTGCTTTCAACTACAAGTTACTTTTGTTAGATGAGAACAAAGAGAAGGACAGCAAGGAAATTGAGATGTAACCATAGAAATGCTTATAATGATGGTCTGTGGAATCTAACTAGGCCAGAAGGGATGTAGAAACAGAACAGAGGTCAGAGTCTGGACTTGGAAAATACAGTTGCATCAATGATTGGTGCTTTCAGTGGCATAAAAGAAAGTTTTGCATAATGGACCTAGAGTTGATACTGAGAGAATGGGATGTTTGAAATTACTATCATGGAATTGATAAAATTATTGATAATGACAAAATCTATGGCACAATCATATGAATTGCTATGAAGAGTAGAGGTCTTTTTCCCTTTATGTCTCTTTACTCTCCCTGTTAATGATACAATTATTTTAAGTATTTCTTCTACATATTTTAAGAACCATTTCAGATAGCCTTGTAAGTTTTGCTATGATCATCATAGTTTATAAAACTTAGGAGAAGGAACATGTATTCTGTTTATCCATATTTTTTACTTTTCTTGTTTTATTTCCTTGCTTTTTGATATTTCAATATTCTTTCTTTTATTAGTTACTTTATGTTTAAGAAATTTCCTCTAACCATTTTAGGATATGTCTGTTGGTAATCAGTTCTCTTAGTTTCCTTTCATCTGAGTATGTCTCAATTTTCTCTTTACTCCTGAAAAATACTTTTGCTGGATATAGAATTCATGGTTGACAGTTTCTTCCATTAGCACTTAACTTTCATTCCAACCTCTATAGTTTATGATAATAAATTGGCTATCATTTGGTCTTCTGCTATAGGTAAGGTGCCATTCGTCTCTCACTACTTTCAAATTTTTTTCTTTGTTCTTAGTTTTCAGAAATCTGATCATTATATACATTGGTGCAGATGTCTTTGGGACTATCCTCTCTGTTGTTTTCTCAAATGCTTCTGGAATGTATAGGTTTGGGTCTTTTGCCAAATTTGAAAAAGTTTGTCAGTATTCCTTCAAATATTTTTTCAATACCACCTTTTTTCTCCTTTACTTCTAAGACTCTGACTATACAAATGTTAGATCTTTGGTTACAGTTCCATAGCTCCTGAGTCTCTATTCATTTTTTTTAGTCCATTCTTTCTGTTAGAATGTTTTTTCTTTTGTTTTAGCCACAATTTTAGTGATTCTTCATATATCCCCTTCATTCTACTGTTAAGATCATTTATTGAGCTTATTTGGGGTGTATTTTTCAGTTCAAGATTTCCATTTGTTTCTTCCTTGTATCTTCTATTTTTTGCTGAGACTTTCTATTAAAAAAATTTCAACTATATTTTTGATTGCTTGTTGAATCATTTTTATGGTGATTGCCTTAAAATCCTTGTCAGATAATTTGAAACTTCCAACATCTCTGTCATTTTGGCATTAGTGACTATTATTTGTTTTTTTCTCAAGTTGATGTTTTTCTGGTCCTTGTTATGATGAGTGACTTTTTAGTTGAATCCTTGACTTTGGGGTATTCCATTATGAGACTCTGGATCTTCCTTAAATCTTCTGTGTAGCTGGCTTTCTCCAAAACTGCTCTGTTGGGTAAAGGAGAATGGTGAGTGTGCTACCTTATTATTGTCAGAGCGGGACTGGCACTGACAGAGTGGCCTTAGGGGGACTGGCAGAGATGAAAGTTTCAGTTTCCTACTCAGACTTTCCTGACACAATCTTAGTAGAGGGCTGAGATACCTCACTATATCCTGGTGAATATGAATGTCTAGGCTCCTCATTCATCCTTTTCTGGTGGGAATGGAACTCCGTTGTGTGTGTGTGATGTTTAGCTGGAATAGAACATTTATCCGAGTGTGTGTGTGTGAGTGAGTGAGTGATGTTAGGCTGGAGTAGAACATTTATTGTCCAAAAGTTTTGTTAGGTTTCCCCCACTCAAGTCCTTTGGTTAGAAAGAACTAAACTTTTGGGGGGCTATTTTTTGATCTTCACCTGTTGGTGTTTCTAAGTTGCTGGCTTTGCCAGCCCCGAGTCTGGGATAGAAGAGACAAAAAGAAAACCCTGGGAACTCACTTCCATGTCATTCTTTTGATCCTAAGGTTTCTAGAAGTTTGTATTTCATTCTCCAGTTTCAGAGTCTCTTTATGCTTGTTTCATATATGATATCCAGAGTTTGAAATTATGCTTAATAATCAGAATAGGGAAATGTACTTCTCCTCCATCCTTCCGTAAGTGGAATTGTGTCATTTATCTTTGAATTTTGATCTTGTATATCAAAACATTGCCAGGCTCTTTAAACACAGTAATTAATGTATATACTCTTTTGAATTTTCTTACATATCAGACTATGATACTACCTATGTATTATGAGAGTTTTATTTTTGTCCCCCAGGTCATGTTTGTTCAACCACTTCTAGAATATGTAGGTCTGTGTATTTTATTTTGTGGGATATAATTTACTAATGCTTTGTTGAGTATTTTTGCATCTCTGTTCTTGAGAAATATTATTCTATAGTTTTTTAACTTGTGTTTGTCTAGCGATAATGCTGTCCTCTTAAATGAATTAGGAAGTATTCCCTCTGATTTCATCTTCTGGAAGAGATTGTAAAGAAATGGTATAATTTCTTCCTTAAATGCTTGATAGAATTCATCAGTGAGCCAATCTGGACATGGTGTCTTCTGTTTCGGAAGATTATTAATTTTAATTCCATATCTTCAATAGTATAAGCCTATTTAGATCATCTATTTCTTCTTGTGTGAGTTTTAGTAGATTGTGTACTCAAGGGATTTGTTCATTTTATCTGGGTTATCAAATTTACAGGCATAAAATCATTGATAGTATTTCTTAATTACCATTTTGAAATCTATGGGATCTGTAGGGACATCTCTGGTCTGATAATTACATCTCTAGCCTGCTAATACCAACATTCCTGCCATATGATGACTTTTTTGCCTTTCAGCATGCTTTGAAAACAAAGTTTTTAATGGCAACCATGATATACTGGGTAAAAGAAGCTTCAGTAAACAGGACTTCAGTAATGTCATGGTAAGGTGTGGGGGATGAGGAAGTGTTCTACAGTTCTATAACTGGTTTCAGTTTTTGTTGAGTCTATGCTCTGTGAATTTCACCAATGCTTCTCAATTTTTTCTCCTAGATGTGACAGAATGACTAGAGGAGGCTGGAGTTGTGTATTTTCCTTATCACAAGTAGCTTAGGCTCTGGTTGAATAGTTTCTCCTAAGGATAGACCCTCTAAAGAAGGACAGAACTTGCTGGCATATTTCAGAATGCTTCCTTTCTTTCCTTCCCCTGTTGGAAGTCTGAGGGGATTTTTCTGTGATGCTTGCTATGAGGATATGGTAAGAGCTCCGGGAGGTAAAACACTTAAGTGAGGTAACCCACATGACTGAGCCTCCTTGGAGTTTGTATTTCTTAAATTTGTCCACACTGAGCCTCCAGAAATTCATCAGTTACATTTAAGGGTTTAAATCAGTCATGATTCCTTAGGAGATTTCTACTCATGAATTTCTGTTCCTCTAAGGTGTGATCCTCTGTAGCTACCTGTCTGTCTTTCCAATTTAGGGGGCAGTGTGTTGCTCTGTAATGTCACTTCTCTTATGGACTAAAAAAAGTTGTTATTTTGTCAGTTTATTCAGCTTTATATTGTTGTTAAGAAGGAATGATGATTTCTAAACTCCTATATGCTATTCTACAATCCAGAAGTCTAGCTTTACTATTACCTTTATCTCCAAAGTAAGCATAATCCTTGCTTTATTAACTCAGTGTTTATTTGTACTTATTCAAATATTTGTCAATATATTTATACAACATTCCATCCTGTGTATTAAGACCTTCCTTCTGGTTCATTTTCTTTCTTTCTTCACTGATTTGAAAACTCTTTTATTGATGTTTTGTTGGGATATATATTGTAATTTTTCTATTTATTTTCTTCAAGCTACCTCTAGTTATTGATTTACAGATTGAAAAATGTCTCCAGACAATTGTAGTTCTGCCTTAGATTATCTTGTTGGTCATTGTTTTCTCTCAAGCTTTTGAAGTTATTACTTCAGTGTCTTAGAGTTTCATTGTTACTGATGAAGAGTTAGTCTGGATTGGATAGTTGTTGTTCAGTCATTAAGTTTTGTCTGATGTTTTGTGACACCATGGACTGCAGAACTGCAGGCTTCCCTGTCCTTCACTGTCCCCCAGAGTTTGCTCAAATTCATGTCTATTGAGTCGGTGATGCCATCCAACCATCTTATCCACTGTTGCCTCCTTCTCCTCTGCCCTCAATCTTTCCCAGCATCAGGGTCTTCTCCAGTGAGTCAGCTCTTTGCATCAGGTGGCCAAAGTATTGGAGTCTNTGTCTATTGAGTCGGTGATGCCATCCAACCATCTTATCCACTGTTGCCTCCTTCTCCTCTGCCCTCAATCTTTCCCAGCATCAGGGTCTTCTCCAGTGAGTCAGCTCTTTGCATCAGGTGGCCAAAGTATTGGAGTCTCTGCTTCAGTATCAGTCTTTCCAATGAATATTCAGGGTTGATTTCCTTTAGGATTGATTGGTTTGATCTCCTTGGCATCCAAGGGACTCTCTAGAGTTTTCTCCAACACCACAACTCAGAAGCATCAATTTTTCAGGGCTCAGTCTTCTTTATGGTCCAATTCTTACATCCATACATGACTACTGAAATAACTATGGTTTTGACTAGACAGACCTATGTCAGCAAAGTGGTGTCTCTGCTTTTTAATATGCTGTCTAGGTTTGTCAGAGTTTTCCTTCCAAGGAGCAAGACTCTCTTAATTTCATGGCTGTAGTCACCATCCACAATGATTTTGGAGCCCAAGAAAATAAAATCTATTACTTTTTCCATTGTTTCCCTATCTATTTGCCATGAAGTGATGGGACTGGATACCATGATCTTATTTTTTTTGAATGTTGAAGTTTAAGCCAGCTTTTTCATTTTCTTCTTTCACCCTCATCAAGAGGCTCTTTAGTTCCTCTTCGATTTCTGCCATTAGAGTGGTATCATCTGCATATCTGAGGTTGTTGATATTTCTCCTGGCAATCTTAATTCCAGCTTGTGCTCCATCCAGCCCAGCATTTCACTTGATGTACTCTGCACAGAAGTTAAATAAACAGGGTGACAATACCCAGCCTTTCCATACTCCTTTCCAAATTTTGAACCAGTCTGTTGTTCCATGTCTTGTTCTAACTATTGCTTCTTGACCTACATACAGGTTTTTCAGTAAGCAGGTAGGGTGATCCAGTATTCACATCTCTTGAAGCATTTCAAGAGTTTGCTGTGAACCACACAATCAAAGGTTTTAGCATAGCTAAGCAGAAATAGATGTTCTTCTGAGTTGGACACGACTGAAGCGACTTAGCAGCAGCAGCAGCAGCACCAGCAGTAGGGAATTTGACTCCTTCTTCAATGGGAGTAGAAGCACAATACTTGCATTCATCTTTAATCTACTGCAGATATATCACACCTTTAATGAATTACAGTAATCTATTTCACATTGCTGCCTATGCATGACTTACGATAATTCAACTTGGAGTTTTACAGTAAACAAAGAATGTAAAGTCAGATCTCAAACCTGTATCAGGATAAACCAATTACAATTACTTTCTAGATAGGAGTTTGTTGCTTTTATTTCTCCAAGAGTCAAAGAAGAGACAGAAAATTCTGCTTCTCATCCACTTGGCTAGTAAGAGTATATTACTATTACCAGTTAACTATCATTACAGTGAGGTTGAAGGAAAAGATCCTTGAATTATGAGTAGAAATGTGGAGAAAGGTGTCAAAGTCTCAGTTTAAACTCTCCAACTTGCAGTCTCACCAATCCCTTATTTCCAATGCCTGCACAGCTATTAAAGCAGTTGGTTCTAAGTTATGGAGATTAGCATGTGTGTTCAGATAGCTGCATTTCTGCTTCAGCTTATTTTGCTGATTACCAGCTCTCACAACATTTTTGGCTAGTGAAGCTTTCCTTTATTATATTAAAGCTCACTTTTGTATTCTGAACATTTAAAAATATTTAACAGCTTATCCAAGTATTTTGTTGAAAACATTTTCAGATCTTTCATATACACAGTGTTGCTTAAACTGAAAGCTTGATTTAATTTTAATTTTTGCATTATCATGATTAAACCTACTCATAACTTTTTTAGGTGAAAAGACTTCTTACGTTTGTGTTTTACTCTTTTGATCTCACGTGACTGGTATAATATACATATGTAGGTATTTTTTAAAACATATTCTAATATATACCTTATTAATGTATGACTATGAAATGTATTCTTTATTAGGTCTGTACAATACCTAAAATACAATTAACAATACAATGTGGATTTATTTCTCGTGTTGCTCTCAGGGTTAAACTACACACAGTTTCCTTTCCTGCCAATATGCAATCATTAATATATATATCAGATTAGGTGATGTTATGCTCTAACAAATTAACCCTGGAAAATCAGTCTGGTCGAACACAACACATGTGTATCTCTCATTTCCAGTATATTTCTGGTATATTCTCTGTTCTCCATATTCCCTCAAATTGCAGGCTAACGGGAGACACCACTATCTTATAATAGTATTATACTTAATCAGTTCAGTCACTCAGTCGTGTCCTACTCTTTGAGACCTCATGGACTGCAGCATGCCAGGCTTTCCTGTTCATCATCAATTCCAGGAGCTTGTTCAAACTCATGTCCATCCATTTGGTGATGCCATCCAACCATCTCATCCTCTGTCATCCCCTTCTCCTGCCTTCAATCTTTTCCAGCATCAGAGTCTTTTCCAATGAGTCAGTTCTTCACATCAGGTGGCCAAAGTATTGGAGTTTCAGCTTCAGCATCAGTCCTTCCAATGAATATTCAGGACTGATTTCCTTGAGGTTGACTGGTAGGATTTCCTTGCAGTCCAAGGGACTCTCAAGAGTCTTCTCCAACTCCACAGTGCAAACGCATCAATTCTTCAGTACTCGGCTTTCCTTATAGTCCAACTCTCACATCCATACACTACTACTGGAAAAACCATAGCCTTGACTAGATGGACCTTTGTCAGCAAAGTAATGTCTGCTTTTAAATATGGTGTCTGGGTTGGTCATAGCTTTTCTTCCAAGGAGCAAGCATCTTTTAATTTCATGGCTGCAGTCACCATCTGCAGTGATTTTGGAGTCCAAGGAAATAGTCTGTCACCGTTTCCATTGTTTCCCCATCTATTTACCATGAAGCGATGAGACTGGATGCCATGCATGATCTTAGTTTTCTGAATGTTGAGCTTTAAGACAACTTTTTCACTCTCCTCTTTCACTTTCATCAAGAGGCTTTTAAGTTCCTCTTCACTTTCTGCCATAATGGTGGTGTCATCTGCATATCTGAGGTTATTGACATTTCTCCTGGCAATCTTGATTCTAGCTTGTGCTTCATCCAGCCTGGCATTTCACATGATGTACTTTGCATATAAGTTAAATAAGCAGGGTAACAATATACAGCCTTGACATACTTCTTTCCCAATTTGGAACCAGTCTGTTGTTCCATGTCCAATTCTAATTGTTCCTTCTTGACCTGCATACAATTTCACAGGATGCAGGTAAGGTGGTATGGTATTCCCATCTCTTGAAGAATTTTCCACAGTTTGTTGTGATCTACACCTGTCTCTTATACACATCTGGTCTTGCTTCCTGCTCGGCCACTTCCTAGCCCTGTGACTTTTTGCAAGTTACTCAACCTCTCTAGGCCTAGTTTTTTCATCAGTGCTGCACAGAAAATGGAATAACCTACTTCAAAGGGTTTTTGGGAAAATTAAATGAAAAAAATTANGTCAGGTGATCTGGTATTTCCACTTCTTTCAGAATTTTTGACAGTTTATTGTGATCCACACAAAGGCTTTGGCCTAGTCAATAAAGCAGAAATAGATGTTTTTCTGGAACTCTCTTGCTTTTTCCATGATCCAGCAGATGTTGGCAATTTGATTTCTGGTTCCTCTGCCTTTTCTAAAACCAGCTTGAACATCTGGAAGTTTATGGTTCATGTATTGCTGAAGTCTGGCTTGGAGAATTTTGAGCATTACTTTACTAGCATGTGAGATGAGTGCAATTGTGTGGTAGTTTAAGCATTCTTTGGCATTGCCTTTCTTTGGGATTGGAATGAAAACTGACCTTTTCCAGTCCTGTGGCCACTGCTGAGTTTTCCAAATTTGCTGGCATATTGAGTGTAGCACTTTCACAGCATCATCTTCCAGGATTTGAAATAGCTCAAATGGAATTCCATCACCTTCCCTAGGTTTGTTCATAGTGATGCTTTCTAAGGCCCACTGACTTCACATTCCAAGATGTCTGGCTCTAGGTGAGTGATCACACCATCGTGATTATCTTGGTCGTGAAGATCTTTCTTGTGCAGTTATAGTCAAATATATTATAAGGAGCTGTAAATAATAATAAAATAATCTTGTATATTTGCTCATATAGTTACCATTTCTAAGACTGTTAATTCCTTTATTCAGAGCTAGATTTCCATCTGGAATCATTTTCCTTTTTCCTGAAGGAGATACTTAAACATTTCCTGTAGTTTAAACATTTCCACTTCCGCTGGTGATGGATTCTTTCAGATTTTGTACATCTGAGATCTTTATTTTGTTATTTTTGAAAGACATTTTTCCTGGGTATAGAATTCTATGTTGTCAGGGTTTTTGGTCTCAGTATTTTAGAGATGTTGCTTCTCTGTCTTCTCACTGCATTGTTTCTGGTGAGTAATCAGTGGTCATCTCAGTCTTTATTTTTCTGTCCATAAGGTATCCTTTTTCTCTGGCTGTGTTTTTAAGATTGTCTCTTTATCTCTGGTTTTCAGCTATTTGATTATGTTGTATCTAGATGAGATTTCTTTAGCATGTACTTGGGGTTTGTTGAACTTCTTGGATCTTTGGGTCTATAGTCTTCCCTGAATTTGGAAAATTTTCAAGCATCATCTCTTTAAATAATTTTTCTACTCCACCCCGCCTCCTCTCCTACAGAGTTATAGTAGCTTTTTCAACATCCGCATCTGCCACTCTGAACATTTGTGATAGTTTCAGTCCTCATCATGGTTGTGTTTTCCTTTATGTTTGCTTTGATTGAATGCTGGACATTGTGGCTTTAGTCTTGGTTGTGAGATATTTTTATTTTCCTACAAACATTATTGAACTTTGCCCTGGGATGCGGTTAATTATTTTTAAATTATTTTTTTTTGTGTGTGGCTGTGCTGGGCCTTTTTTGCTGTGTTCTGGCTTTCCCTGATTGCAACTACGGGGGCCTACTCTCTAGTTGTGATGCATGAGCTTCCCATTATGGTGGCATTTTCTTGTTGTGGAACATGAGCTCTGGGGTGTGTGGGCTTCAGTAGTTACTGTGCCTGGGCTCAGTAGTTGTGGCTTACAGGTTTAGTTGTTCCATGGCATGTGGGATCTTCCCAGACAAAGAATCAAACCTGTGTGCCCTGCATTGGCAGGCAGATTCTTAACCACTGAACCATGGGGTAAGTCCCTGCAATTAATTATTTTCAAAGAGTGTGGTGGTTTATGATCTTACTGTTAAGATTTGTTTGGAGGGACAGAACCAATCCTCTTACTAAGGTTAATTATTCCCCACTATGAGGGCAAATCCTTCTCAAGTAGTCTACTCAGTTCTCCTTGAGTCTGAAAGATTCTTGGATGGTGGGAACAGACATTATGCCTGGCCCTGTGTGAGCATGGCACACAGTTTACTCTAATCACTTTGGGTCATTTTAACCCCTGGCCCTGGGCGATTTCCCCTTACCTGTGCACTCATTAGTACTTGGCTGAATGCTACGGGCTTCTTCAGATCCCTGGGGTTCCTCTACACTTCTTTTCTCTCTGGAGCTCTGTCTTGCAACCACTGGCTGCATTTGTCTCCCTGGATTCTCAGCTCTGTCTCTTCATCCAAGAAGTCTGCCAGGCTCCAGAGCACATGCAGTGCTTAGACAATCATAGGGCTCACCTTGTTCATTTCCCATTTCTCTGGGACCAAAATCCTCATTGTCCGAAGTGCAATGTATTGCATCTATTGTCTACTTTGTGTTAACAGCTTCACCAGAGAATTAAATCCTGTCTTTTTTTTTTTTTTTTTTTTTTACTTATCAGAAGTGAGGGTCTCACAATGAGGGCTTTTGCCAATGTCTTTTTATCTGTCTCCCCCCACCAGTCCCCATTTATAGTGCAAGTGGCTTGAAGACAGAATCCTTGCCTTACTCATCAGGACATGTCTGCACTGAATGTGGCTCTGGAAGTCAGGCTGCCTGGGTCCTCATTTTGATTCTGTCACTCATTGTTTAAGGTCTTGGGTGAGTTACTTAATTTCTCTGTGCCTTTGTTTCCTCATCAATAAGTGAGCAAAATAACATTACAGCTGTTTGGGGTTATTTTGAGGATACAGTGACACATGCAAAGTTTTTAGTAAAGCAGCTGGCACATAGCTGTCAATAAATCCTCCTATTAATCTAATAATGTAATACTTGTTTGTTACTGTTCAGTCACCAAGTCATGTCCAACTGTGACCCCATGGACTGCAGTGCACCAGTTCCCTGTCCTTCACTATCCTCTGGAGCCTGCTCAAACTCATGTCCACTGAGTCGATGATGCTATCCAACCATCTCATCCTCTGCTGCCCCCTTCTCCTCCTGCCCTCAATCTTTCCTAGCATCAGGGTCTTTTCCAATGAGTTGGCTGCTCACATTAAGTAACCAAAGTATTGGAGCTTCAGCCTTAGCATCAGTCCATTCCAACCCTAATATTGATATTATATTCTGCTCCTCACTAGTAGTGAGTGACATAGTTGTTGTTCAGTTGTTCAGTAACTCCTTGTCTGACTCTTTGTGACCCCATGAGTGACAGATTGGCACTCAAAACATTTTGGGTGAATAGGTGAATTTTGACCCTCATGAGATTCTCGTTGTTGAGCTTGTGTCAGATGCTTCCTTCTCAAGTGAAAACCTTCATCCCTGGTTCAAGTGTATACTCACCATCATTGCAGAGCTGGGTATCCAGTATGATGAAGCCTTCACCTCTCCCCCCTCCCCCACCAAGTAGCCAGACGTGTGCAGACATTGTCTGTATCAGATACTATGTTTGATTTGTTGAAATTCATCTCTCCCTTGATCCAAATAGCAGAAAGCTGTCTGTGGGCAATGCAGGATATAGTATTTTACAGAATCAGTGATGCCTTGAAGAGAGCTGCAAGCAGATAATGTGATGAGAGAACAAATATATCAGCACTTTCCTGATTAAGCTGGTGCATTAAAATTGGCATCAGACCACTGAATCTGGTGTGATCATTTCATCCTCTTTCCAGAGGAATGGTGGCAGGGATATTTCAACTCTTAGAAGATTTGAGGGGAATTTAGGGAGTGATAGGTGTACAGATGGAGGTTCACTTTTTACAACTGATTTTAAAAACATGTCACAAATGTTATAGATTCCAATACATGATAGAGAGTTCCTTTTGCTGTTATAGAATCCTAATCACTTTGTTTTCTTAGCTGGTACATTTTGACTCAGCACCAGAAGATATGTGTGCAAAGCATCTTGTTTTCTGCATGTCTTAGGCATACAATTCTTGATCATCAAGCACAGGTTTCTATATGATAGATTTTTATTTAATAAAAATATTGATTTTTATACATCCAGCTGATCCCTCCAGTCTTATGTTTTCTCTTTGCTAAGAGCCCTGTCTTCAAATGATCCTAAGGATCATTAGGAGAGGCGCAAACTTCACCTAAATAAACTTGAACATGATAAATAAACTGGACAGGGCCTTCTTGGCTTCCCAGATCTGCAAGTTTTTTGTTTGAAATGAAGACAAATAGCAGTACCCATCAAAGAGGATGTTGGATTTATGTCCTCATCAGGATGGGAATCAAATTTTTCTTTCATGTTGTGGGCTTTTAAAGAATGGCAGACACATCAAAAAATGAAGTGGATCGACCTGTTTCGTGCATCTACACATTTGCAGGGACTGGCATGAGGACACCCTTGGCCTACAGCAGTGCATAAAATGGGCCATTGATCTGGGAAATGGGCACTTTTTGCATCTTAAGTACACGTTGTCAGTAATTATCTTTATAGTCAAAACTGTTTTCAGTGTGGAATTGATGCCTTTGCTGACAGAGAAATGGAAGGAAACTTACTTTACAGACTGGGACCCGCATAAGAAATTATTCCCAATGCCAGGGTTTGGGAAAGGAAGGGGAGTCTTAAGCCTATCCCCAGTGGAGGTGTGGAATGATTTTGACTTTTAAATTTTAAATTTATACTTCTTTGGTATGTAGACTTCATAGCTGGTTGTATTGTTATTACAACTTCCTTGTTATTTACAGATGAGAAATTTTGCTTTCAAATAAATCTGTGATTTCCACAAGTGGCCATACACACAGAGGTGTATTTTTAAAATACACCTGAGGGACTTCTCTGGGTTTCCCATGTGGTGCTAGTGGTAATGAACCAGGCTGCCAGTGCAGGAGATATAAGATGAGGGTTCAATCCCTGGGACGAGAAGGACCCCTCCCCCCATCCCCGGAGGAGGGCAAGGCAACCCACTCCAGTATACTTACCTGGAGAATTCCATGAACAGAAGAGCCTGGTGGGCTACAGACCAAAGGGTCACAAAAAGCTGGACTGAAGTTATTTAGCATGCACATGGCCCGGGACTTCCCCAGTGGCTCAGTGGGTATCCACCTGTTAATGCATGGGACATGGGTTTGATCCCCAGTCCAGGAAGATTTCACGTGCTGCAGGAGCAACTAGGGCCACCTGCGACTAGTTGAGCCCTCAATCTAGAACCCACGTGCCACATCTACCGCAATTATGTGCCTAGAGCCTGTGGTCCACAACAAGTGAAGCCACCTCAATAAGAAGCCCACACAAAGCAGAAAAGAATACCCCCACTCTCTGCAGCTAGAGAAAGCCTGCACAAAAGCAAGGAAGAGCCAGCACAACCAAGAAATAAATAAATAAAACTTTTGAAAATGCATGTACCTTAATCAAAAATACTTTTTAAAAAGTTGAATGTTTCATTGCATTTATTTTTTTGGTTATATTCCATTTATAACAAATAGTGACAGTTTTCCACGTAAGGTGAAAAGTGAAAAAGTGGGAGTGTTAGTTCCTCGGCTGTGTCTGACCCCTTGTGACCACATAGACTGTAGCCCACCAGGATCCTCTGTCTATGAGATTCTCCAGGCAAGAATAATGGAGTGGGTTATCATTCCCTTCTCCAAGGGATCTTCTTGACCCAGGGACCAAACCTGGGTCCCCAGTATTGCAGGCAGATTCTTTACTGTCTGAGCCACCATAGCACCCAAATTCTTTCTAAAAGAATCAGTCACGAGTGAATTAAACATATTAAGTGAATGACAGTACAGATGGTATAAGCAGATTACTTAAAGCATACAGATGCTAAACAGACATCCAGGGAAACACCATCTTGGACAACGAGCTTCCTGGCCAGGGAGAGGGGATTCTGGTCCCCAACGTCACACCAGGTGCAGTCCTGGGCAGGGAGCTGAGATCAACTTTGTGACTGACAAATAAGCTTGCTGAGCAAGCTTATTTAACCCCAGGCAAGTTTTCTTATCTCCTCTGTACCTCTGTTTACATACATGCAAACTTGGAGAGGTTAGTAGCAGTTATCTGGAAAGGAGGCTGTGCAGGTTGACTAGCTCTGTGTCCATCATGTGCTCTGCCCCTGGAGGGCACCATGGCACCTGCCTAACTTCCTTCCTGGGGGCTTTGCCCCAAAATTCCAAGGAGCACATTAGCGTGGGGTGCCAGGAGCCTAGGGTGGATCCAAGGGCAGAGCCAGGCCTCAGTGACATGCAGGGGACCCCTCTGGTCTTGTGATTCTCTATACTTCCTACGGCCTCCTACTTACCCTGGGAAGGTTCTAGAACTTGCACACTTCAGGTAGGATCAAGAACTTTTTAAAGTAGCATCTCTCCCAGGGCATTTGTACTGCACCAGGTTCAGAAGAGAGTTTCTGTATTTGCTGTCAAGATTTATTGAGGAGAGCCTTCCTTGTAATTTCTGTTTCCTTCCTCCCTTCTTCCTCTCTTTTCCTTCTCCCCTCACTCCTTTCCCCCTCTTTCCTCCCTTCCTGCCTTTCTTCTCTCCGCTTTCTCTACAAAAATTTATTGAGCACCTCCTACGTGCCAGGCACTAGTCTAGGAACTGGAGATACAACAGAGAGCCAGACAGACCGGCTTCCTGCTCACCTCTGGTTGTGGGAGGACACACAATGTATGATGTCTACAAAAAGTGTGAAAAGAAGAATACTGAGTCAAGGATGGAAGAGAGCAGCAAAGTGGCACGGTTTGGACGGATCTTGGGGGGTTCTCAATCACATGACCCCTGGAGCTGTGAGGTGGGTTCTGGTGGGTCAGAGCAGTCCTGGTGCTGGTGGGATTTGCTGCATAGTTAATAGGACCACTACAGAATCACTGTGACTTCTACAGTTTTCATTTCTCACATTCAAATGTCAGGGTGAAAATTGATCCTCCAGTTAAACTTTCTATTTAATTCCTCAGACCTGAGGCATATTAAATGATCACTACATTGATTTGCACTGAGAATATATTCTGAAAACATCCTGATCAGCAGCTGTGGTACCAGGCACTGCAGACAGGGGATGGACCCTGCCCTTCCCGCATAGGATCTAAATAACGTCTCAGGTGGTGATGGGCTGGCTAGGAAGTGGGAACCGGGGCTGATGCCAGGGTCCCCGATTCACCAGCTCTGAGGCTTTATACAAGTAACAGGAGGTGGGATGGGGCTCAAATTTCTCATTTGCACCACCACTGTCATTTTACCTTTGTATGTTATTTACACGAGCATCAGTGAGCAAGAAAGGTGTCTGCGGGCTTCAGAGTGGCAGGCAGAATAGGGTCCTTCCCAGAGATGAGCAAGTTGCACAGCCTACAGTTGTGAACATGAGCCTTCTGTGGCAGAAGGGATTTGAGATGGGAGATGATCTTGTATTATCCAGGAGGGTGGACAAAGTCAGCACATGATCCTAAGAAGGGAAAGAGAGGAGCCCGAGAGGGTATATAATGGTGGAAGCAGAGGCAGAAGTGAGCTGATTCCTGGATGGGGCCCCAAGCGAGGAATGTAGGCACCTCTAGAAACTGGGGGGACCAAGGGAAGTGATTCTTCCCTGGAGCCTCCAGAAGCACATAGCTCTGTCCACACTTTGGTTTTAGCTCACTGAGACCCATTGTTGGCCTTCTGACCTCCAGAACGGAACAATAATAAACCGTATTGTTTGAAGACATTAAGATTGAATCAATTTGTTACAGCAGTAATGGGAAACCCATATGACAACCCTTTAGTCTAAATCCAGCTGCAGCCTGTTTCCCTGCCGACCGTGAGCTGAGAATGTTTTTTTCCACATGAATATTGCAGTTGAATTAATGAAATGAATCACCAACTTTAACCCCAATTAAGCAAAATGTTATCTAAGAAACAAACATTTTATTCTTGTATTGCAAGAATGTTATTCAGTCATTATAACAGCCATCAATAAAAACATTGGAAATTTGTTTCCTCCTGTTATACAAGTACATATATCAACAACAAAGTTCCTATTGTATAGCACAAGAAACTATTTTTGGTATCCTGTAATAAACCATAATAGAAAAGATTATGAAAAAGAGTGTGTGTATATATAACTGAATCATTTTGCTGTACACCAAAACTAACATAACATAGTAAATCAACTATATCTCAGTTAAAAAAATAAGTACATGTATCATATTATCAAATTTCCCTCTTGACTCACAAAGCCTAAGAGAGTTACAACCTGGATCCTTCTAGGAAAGTCTCCTGAGCCCTGAGTAAGCCCTGGGGATGTCCTGGCCTCATATCTGAGCAGGTGTATGTTTAACACTAATCACTTTTACCAACACGTGTAACTGTGATCACGTCCCTCTGTGTGTATATGGTCATCCACTAAAAAGCCTATTTCTGTTGTATGATGGTCACAGGGAGTTATCTGAAGGGGTGGCACATACCTAAATGATTTTATTCAACCCTATTAGGATTGCAGCAGAGTCCAGTGTATGGAGAATCCCATGGACAGAGGAGCCTGGTGAGCTACAGTCCATGGGACCTCAAAGAGTCAGACACAGCTGAGCATGCACACACGCACACACCAGGAGAGTTGGTGTTCTGGGTGTCTGTGAAACCTGCCAGAAGAGGCTCTTGAGAGGGGCCAAGTGCACCATTCCTGGGAGAGGAGATGTAGGTGAACAGTCATAAAGGTTGCAGGTTCTCACACCTCCTGCCCACTGGGGCCCTCTGAGAGAGGCTGTCAATGCCAGGCATAGGTTTCTTGAGTGGATGAATGAATTCATGATGGGGATGGTATTTATTTTCTCCATTTCACATCTGAGGACACTCTAGCCAGAGGGGTTGCTGCTGCTTCCGCCAGCTCGAGGAGGCATGCTGGTGCCTGAGCGAGACTGCCCTGGTGGAACCCTCTGTCTACTCACAGCTGTGTGGCAGTGGACAAGATTCTTAACCTCTCTGTGCCTAATCTCAAAAATGAGAGTAATTAGGTGGCTCAGAGGTTAAAGCATCTGCCTCCAATGCGGGAGACCTGGGTTCCATCCGTGGGTCAGGAAGATCCCCTGGAGAAGGAAATGGTAACCCACTCCAGTATTCTTGCCTGGAGAATCCCATGGATGGAGAAGCCTGGTAGGCTACAGTCCATGGGGTCACAAAGAGTCGGACATGACTGAGTGACTTCACTTTCACTATGGCCCCCATCTCTGGAGTGTTGTGGGGACTCATCACTATTTGCAAGAGCCCGGATGGTGTGTGAGGGGTAACAACCACCTCATGTCTATGAATCAGGCACAGGTTTCTGCCTGCAGACCTGTCATCCTTTTGCTTCATTCACCACATCTGCCTTTGGAAAGTGTGAGGGCTCAGACATGTCAGAAAGAGCTGGGGCCATGGGGGAGGTCAAGGAATGCTGCACCCATCCCTCATGGGAGCAGCAGCACTCGGAAGAGGTGCTGGGTCACCCGTGTGCAGATGATGGTCTAGCATCCACAGGTACAAAGTACCAGACACAAGACCAAAAGTACACGCCAGGGTGAGTGGCAAATCGTAGGGGCTTGGCCCTTCCCATGGGGACCTCGAGCAGGGGGCGACTTCCCCTACAAGGGGCTACGGACAGGGAGGGCACAGGGTGTCTCCATTCCCATCCTGAAGACATGGTGTGCAGCAGAGGGGGGATGTTTGGAGCTAAGAGTCTGTTGTTCAGTCACGTCCGACTCTCTGTGACCCCATGGACTGCAGCACACCAAACTTCCCTGTCCTTCACTGTCTCCTGGAGTCTGCTCAGATTCATGTTCACTGAGTCAGTGATGCCATCCACCATCTCATACTCTCAGGAGAAGTCCTTAACCAGCAACGATATTCCCGTATCTCAGCACAGGCTAAGATAAGAGACCAAAAGTATAGCCCTGGATTTCTTAACCAGAGTGGGACAGAAAGCAGCCTCTCTCTTCAGGTGGGCTTCTTCATAGAGGGATGGTGCCTTGCTCTTCATCATTCTCAGCTCTGTAGAGATGCGTGTAAATCATGTTCAATTTCCCTCCCTCCTCTCCTTCCTCTTGGAGAACTAACATTTTCCAGAGTCACAAGATTCCCCAAATGCTTTCCCTGCATCAGTGATTCACGTCTCCATTTCCAGCCCATCTCTCCAGCAGGAGACGTCTCACCACCTTGATGGCTCAGAGCCAGTGTTCTTTAGTTTGCCAAATGTTAGACTTTCTCTCCTGGAGGGCTCCTGCCAGGAGTCAAACATCCTTCGCTTTCCTAGGTTGCGGGATGGGGGTTGGGAGGGCAGGGGTGGAGAGCAGCATGCTGGGTCTCTGCTCTCATCTGAGTGGAAACCACAAGATCCCTCATGTCCCTATTTGTCTTTCAAATTGCACACTCTGTGGACCCTAGTTTGTCAATAATTCTCCCCAAAGCGACAGTTTGTCAGCTCCTCTTAGAAACCATTTTGGCCCCCAAACACAGTTTGATGGGAAGGACCTAGAGTTATAGGAATCTTTTATAAAATATAATGAATGTGAACTTTGCAGAGCTTTCTCCTGTCTGTAAATTGGTTTCTCTCAATGCTGTTGTAGTTCATGCTCAGGTCTTCTGTCGAAAAGTCTTAAAACGGGCCTCTGTTCCCCCTGAATCATCTTATTCATTTCTGTCTCTGAAGCTTCTCTATCTCTTTTATTTTTAAATTTCTCTCTTTTTTTTTTTTTATTGAAGTAGTTGATTTGCAATATTGTATTAGTTTCAGGCATACAGAAAAGTGATTCAATTACACACACACATATAGATATATATTTTTTTTCAGGTTATTTTCCCTTACTTGCACATATATCCTGTTGTGTCTAGCTCTTTGCAACCTTATGGACTGTAGCCCTCCAGGGTCCTAATCCCAAATGTTAGGCTTTATCTCCTGGAAGGGCTCCTGCCAGGAACCAGGCATTTTCCAAGCAAGTTTATTGGAGTGGGTAGCCATTTCCTCCTCCACGGGATCTTCCTGATCCAGGAATCAAACCTGCATCACTTGCGTCTCCTGCATTGGCAGGCAGATGCTTTACCAACTGGGTTGGATCTAGAGTTCTTTTCAATCAAGAAGCAAACTTACGCTTCCTGGGTCTCTGTAGCTCTGGTGGCCAGAAGAGGGACCTGCATTTCTTCTTCTTCTCTTTTTCGGTTGGAGTAGTCTGTGTGTTCGGAGAAGGCAATGGCACCCCACCCCAGTACTCTTGCCTGGAAAATCCCGTGGATGGAGGAGCCTGGTGGGCTGCAGTTCATGGGGTCACTGAAGGTCAGACACGACTGAGTGACTTCACTTTCACTTTTCTCTTTCCTGCATTGGAGAAGGAAATGGCAACCCACTCCAGTGTTCTTGCCTGGAGAATCCCAGGGACGGGGGAGCCTGGTGGGCTGCCGTCTATGGGGTCACACAGAGTCAGCAACTTAGCAGCAGCAGCAGCAGTGTGTGTGTTATGTGAGTCGCTCAGTCGTATCTGACTCCTTGCGACCCCACAGACTGTACCCCGCCAGGCTTCTCTGTCCATGGAATTCTCCAGGCAAGAATACTGGAGTGGATTGCCATGCCCTTCTCCAGAGGAACTTCCCAACAGTTGATTTATAAGATTGTGTGAGTTTCAGGTATACAGCGAAGTGATTCAGTTATACATACGTATATATCTATTCTTTTTCAGATTATTTTCCTTTATAAGTAAAATAGTGAGTATAGTTCCCTGTGCTATACAGTAGGTTCTTTTTGGTTATATAATTTATACATAGCAGCATGTATCTGTTGGTCCCAAACACCTGCATTTCAGTGTGGAAGGAGAATCACTGCCTGCAGAGGGCTGGTGGGCTGCTGACCACTCTGCCCTTGCAGATGATCTCTGCCAGTGGCCTGGACCACACTTTTCTCTTGCTCCACCTTTCAGAGATAACCTCACACTTCTTTCCCACAACTCACTTGGCTGAGACTATGATCCTCGGCTACTCCATGCTCCCTGGTGGAACAGTCCCTCTGCAGGTCATGCATCACCGTCGTCTCTAGTGGCAGGCCAGAACACCGAGTTGCATTTGATTCTCAGATGCGATTTAGATGAGGAGTAAAGGACATGGCCTGATTAGGAAAAAAGCCACTCAGCACAATGCAGCTCTCTGCTCTTAACCCAGTGGGGGGCCCACACTTTTCCATGTGGATTTGTGTACTTCTCTGTTAAGTCATCAGCTTCTTTTGTACATGTGTGAGCTTCTCCTTTTTCTTTTCATTAAATGCCAGCGGCACTCTTAATGGTGTTCAGTACCATGAAATAGAAAGCAAAGACTTTGTTTCCTCTTGAGAGCAGGTATAATTTTTACTCACTAAATCACCTTATAAAGCTGGCTAGTTTTCATAAAAGCGTGCTTAAAGATTAAATAAGGTCCCCCTCTCATCAGTTGGGTGTGTGTCCTTTGTAGAAGGGTAAAGAACGATATTACAGCAGAGGGAAGTTGAGTTTATTATGGAAAGTCCTTTTCATTTTGGGAGGCAGATATTCGGGAGACGCCATCTCCCTATCACCTCCATCAGATCTGTTACTGGAGGACGGCAGCAGCTGTGACACAGAGGCTCCCTTTGTATTTTCAGCCAGCATTTAGTCCCTCTTCTAACCCACTTGTCATCAGATATTCAGGGAGTGCAAACTCCTTACAGCAGTAGACTAGTCATGGAAGGGTTCCCTAATACAAAGAAAAACCGTGTCAGAGCTCCTGCTACACAGCATTAGAGGGGCAACTCTGAATACAGCTTCTCTGGCACTTCCTGGGCATCTCTATGGATAACAGTACTGCTTGTGCTGGGGGGCCTGCAGGTGCAAGTTCCCCCCGAAAGTGACCCCTCCTGCCCCGTCTCATTTGTCTTGTCCTACTCCCAGTCCTGACGTAGACCCTCAGTTTTATCTTGTAGACCATCGCAGATCTTGCCTTAATTCTGCCCTCTGCTGACAGATGTCCAATCACTCCATGATGGTGTAAGTGCCCGCTGTGTGCCAGGGCTGGTGCAAGGTCCTAGGGGTGCCATTTAGTAGCTTACAGACTGGCAGAAGGACGAGTATACTAACTTAGAGGAAACAACAAGGTCCTACTGTTTAGCACAGAGAACTATACTCGGTATCCTATGATAAACCATAACAGAAAAGAATATTTAAAAAAGAATGACATGTACACACTGATATATTTAAAATGCATAAATAATAGGTCCATGTTGTACAGCACAGGGATCTCTGCTTAATGTTATGTGGCAGCTGGATGGGAGAGGAATTTGGGGGAGAATGGATGCAAATATATGTACATCTAGCTCAGTTTCACCTGAGCGATCACAGGGTGAAAGGTGATAAGACCTTAGCACCACACAAAAGATTTTGACCATATGACTAGAGGTCACCCCACAATGATGCCTATGTCTTCAACTCAGCTCAGACAAGCCCACCCTTAGCCGCTGCATACCTGGGCTCCCCACTGTAAGTAGAGCCAAGAGAATTTAACTCAGGTGTAGGAGTGAATTAAGCTGTTCACCTGAAGCTATCACAATATTGTTCATCAGCTATACTCCAATACAAAATAAAAAGGTTTTTAAAAAAGAATATACATATATGTATAACTGAATCAGTTTGCTGTATAGGGAACTATATTCAACATCCTGTGATAAACCATAATGGAAAGAAACATTTTTTTTTAAAGAAACAAACAAACAAACAAAAGGATAAAAGAAAAGACTATGCTTGCAATAATTTACTAACATGACATTGGCTAAAGCATGTCTTGTGGCCAAGCCCAGGGCCAGGAATGGCACCTGCCCACAGTGGGCATGGAATTATCTGACTGCAGTCTGCTAGGGATAGTTATAGAATTCACTCTTATGCCTGAGTTAAATTCTCCTGGCTCTGCTTACAGTAGGGAGCCCAGGTATGCAGTGGCCAAGAGTGGGCTTGTCTGAGCTGAGTTGAAGACACACACATCATTGTATGGTGACTTTTAGTCATGTGGCCAAAATCTTCTGTGTGGAGCTGAGATCTTAACACCCTGAACAAGTCTGAATCTTCTGCAATGAAATTGTTCCTCTCTTCCCAGCGGGGATGAGGAGGGGGCAGTGGTGATGTGCAGGTTTATATCATCACTCAGGAGACATCTTATCTAAATCCTCATAACAGATGTTTGGCTAAAGGTGAGACTGACACATAAGCCGCTTAGAAGTATTGTCAAAACCCTCATAATCTCTCCCAACATATTTAACCAGTGTGGTCTCCACCCAGGGTGGCTGGCACAGTGAACCTTATCAATGTTCACCAGATACAGCTCTGAACGGTCAAGGAACAGGTGACTTTGAAACAGAGAAAGGAATCTTTCTTGCTAAGGAACACAGCAGTGCACAAACCGTGGGATATTCAGAGGAAGATACACTACTGGGTCAGACAAGTTTTGTCTGTGTGTGTGTTTTAAGGATAGAAACAAAGATCATTACATCACCAGCCCAGAAGGTGTCCTGACTGTCCTGTATATCTTCTCCTACCTTCCTTGCCTGCGAATGTTCCATGAAGGGTTTTGAGTTTTCCAAGAAAAGCCGATCCTAAAGTCTCCAGTCATGGCTGTCACTTCCCTACAGCCTGTCCCTGTCAAAAAAAGACACACTTAACAAGGATCTTTCCTTTGAGACTTCAGGATGAGTGCTTGCTGAAGGAGCTGCAGGTGAGGGTTGGAGTAGGGTTGCATGGAGGAGGGGATGGCCTCCTTAAATGATGGCCAAGTTAAAGCTGAGAGACTGGAGCTCATTCAGGCAGAATCTGTCGCCTTCTAGCTCAGGGGATCCACAGGTTCCTCTGACTCCCTCAGTCTAGTCTGAGTTCCTCAAGGCCAAGGAGATGTTGCTTTCCTTGTGTATCTCTGAGTACAAGTTTGTGGCTGAGAAAAAGTTCAGAAAATGTGAAGAGAGAGAAAGAGGAAAGAAAGGGGGCAGGGAGAGAGAAAGTTTGAGGCTTCCCAGAACTTGAGAGATTGACATAAGGCAGCCAGGTGTCCCCTGCTGCTCAGTGGCCATGACTGTCTAGACACTTTGTCTTCAAGAACTCAAGTTCATGTAGCCTAGTAAGATCCCGAGGATCCCAGCTGCAAACACAGTGGAGGGAGGTCTAGACTGTTGGCACTCAGCTCTGCTTCTGACTTGCTGTACAGTGTGCTGTGGACAAGTCAAGCTCAGCTTCCTCATCTATAAATGGATTTGTTTTCTTTTCTTCTCCCTTTCTCTGTCCTCCCTCCCTCCTTCCCTTCTTCTCCCTTCCTTTTTCCCCTCTTTTCCTTCCCACTTACTTTGTATCCATCTATCTTCCTTTGGAAGTTTATGGTACAGGAACCCTTATTCTGAGTCACAGCATCTCAAGGATCCTTGTGAACAATGACAACAATATTTACAAACAAGCCAACCAACAAAGGCAACTATTATGCAGCTTAAATGTGATTGGAGAAAAGTTGTGACCATGTATGGCCAAAAGGCTCCAGTTCAGTTCAGTTGCTCAGTTGTGTCTGACTCTTTGTGACCCCATGGACGGCAGCATGCCAGGCTTCCCTGTCCTTCACCATCTCCCAGAGCTTGCTCAAACTTAGGACGGTTGAGTCGATGATGCCATCCAAACATCTGATCCTCTGTTGCCCACTTCTTCTCCTGCCTTCAATCTTTCCCAGCATCAGGGTCTTTTCCAATGAGTCAGTTCTTGACATCAGGTGGCCAAAGTATTGGAGCTTCAGCTTCAGCATCATTCCTTCCAATGGATGTTCAGGACTGATTTCCTTTAGGACTGACTGGCTTGATCTCCNCTCCTGCCTTCAATCTTTCCCAGCATCAGGGTCTTTTCCAATGAGTCAGTTCTTGACATCAGGTGGCCAAAGTATTGGAGCTTCAGCTTCAGCATCATTCCTTCCAATGGATGTTCAGGACTGATTTCCTTTAGGACTGACTGGCTTGATCTCCTTGCAGTCCAAGGGACTCCAGGGGAGAACAAAGAAAAATGAACCTTATTTCAAAGGGGTCTCTTTCCACCCAGGTCTATGTGGATCACAGATGCTAGTTTCCCATAAAGACCCAGAACTCCATCGCTCCAGGGTCATAATGTGGCTGAGGATGAGATGAGATGGTTGGATAGCTTCACCAACTCAGTGGACATGAACTTGAGGAAACTCTGGGAGGTAATGAAGGGCAGGGAAGCCTGGCGTGCTACAGTCCATGGGGCTGCAGTGTTGGACACAACTTAGTGACCAAACAGCAGCAGCTGTGATAAGCTCACAGGACATTTGTACCAAATGCGCCTTTGTTTCTTTCACCATTTCGGTTTCTCTGAGCCAAGAGTGTCATTAGGTTCTTGAAGACCCTTACTGTTCTAGCTGTTTTGTTTACTGGAAAGGAATGCAGAGCACAGGACATGATACCAGATGAGTTGGGGTCTGGTAGGAGTGTCCAGACTCATTACTGGACCAGGAGGGTGAGCAGGGAGAACACCTGTGTAGGTGTTCAGATGGGGGTGGGGGAGAGCTCTGGGTGGTCCCTGCTCCCTGCAGGCCTTGTGGCTGTTACCATCATCAAGTCCCTATTACCCTTGGCTCATGTTAACACCACAGAGATGAATGAGGAATTTGAGTGTGTCACTAGGGTCAGCTTCCTGCAGAGCTGACATTGCCCTTTCCAGGACTGGATCCAGGACTCTAGGTAGCAATTTCCTCACCAAACCTATTCCAGGGCTGTATCTTATCCTCTGAATTTTTAAGTGTGAGTGAGTCATTGCACACAAGGTCGTACTCTCCCCTCCTTTTAAGCCAGTTCACTCTTCAGGTATGACCCTGGCTAGGATCCTTCCTTTGGGTCAGTGGGATGCTGTTCCCCTATCACCGATGGGAAACCATCCATGCAATGCCACAATGAGGTGTGTGATAAAAACTATGGGGTAAAGTTATGTTGTAATTAAAGTGAATTGATTATACATTTTTTGAAACTTTAATTAAGTATTATTTAATGAATGTCTCATTTTGATCAATCTTAAGGCACTGATACAAATGAAAAATGTCTTATGAAAAGGCAGTGATGCAGCAGCAAATGTATTTAATTCTCAGTTGAATGAATTTTAATCAGCAGTGATATTATAGGATCTGGGTGCAGAGATAACTGAACTTGCTAGAAGGGAGATGCGTTTTATTTATAGGGTCTGGGACCTCCTTCCCACCCAGCTGAGGCTAGTAAAGAAAAATCTCTCTTAAATAGAAAGCTGAGCCCCAAAGAAAGGAAATTCTGGTTCAATGATTGTTCAGAGAATAAAATATACAACTGCCTTTCATCCCAGCTTTGTTACAGAAAATCCTAACAGGATGCACGGGGCCACCTGCATGGAGAATAAGGAATATTTTTGTAGGCTTTTTAAAGGGAAATATAACATAAGCAGGCAAGTGTACAAACCACACAGTTTGATGAATGTTTGTGAAGGGAGCACACCTGTACCAGAATGACAAAGGCCAGGCTGAAGGACATTTCAGCCCTCAGGAGTCTCCCCAGGACCCCTCCCAGCAATTGCAACCCCCATCTTCTTGCTACCTTCTGATTTCTACAATGATCAGTTTGCTTTGCCTGTTTCTTTTTCTTTTTCTTTTTTTTTACTTCCTATGAATATAATCATAAAGTGTATACCCTTTTCTGTCTGGCCTTTTCCCCTTTAACATCCTGTGAGATTAATCCATGTTGCTCTTCTTTTTCTTTTTACCATGGTCAAATCAGTCTACAGTTTATTTACTCACTCCATTGTGGATGGGCAATTGGATTGTTTCTGGTTTGGGTCCACCATGAACAGTGCTGCTGTGAACATCCTTGAGGGATTTTGATGAATGAGTGAATGTGTTTCTGTCGGAGATACACTGGGGACCAGGAGACCGGCCTCTTCTCTAGCTTCATCAGATTTCCAAGTGACTTCCTCTCATCCTCGATGTCTGATGATGAGCCTCTGCATTGTCATAAAACTCTAGCTCTGAATTGCAAACTGCTCAAGGCACCTGCCCAGCAGGAAGATCTACCTGGATATACATTGTCTTCATTCTAGGTGTAAGTGAAGCTTGGGGCATTGCTGCCACTCTCTGATCCATCCAGCGCACCCTGTTGGCTCCACCTTCGCTCCAGCTGCTATTGCTGTTAACCACTCACCTCCACATTTGTTACACCAGAAGAGTCAGGTATTAGGACAGAGCCCAGGGGGGACATCTTGCTACTGCTCCATGGAGTGTGAGACTCAGCTGGAAGACTTGGAGACTGGGAGTGACTCACTAGCTTGGAGCTGGTGTCCTCTGGAGGCATCTTTAGTCACGTGTCTGGAGTCTAGTCAGGATGACCAGTCAGTGGCACTGCTGACATAGACTATTCCTGGCCTTTCCATGGAGCTCGGCTTCCCCATGGCATGGCCACCTTGGGGTGGTCACTCTCTTCCTAGTGGAGTGTTCCAGTGGCTTCCCTGGTGGCTTAGTGGTAAAGAATCTGCCTGCAATGCAGGAGATCTAGGTTTGATTCCTGGGTCGGGAAGTTCCTCTGGAGAAGAAAATGGCTACCCACTCCAGGATTCTTGCCTAGGAAATCCCATGGACAGAGAAGCCTGGTGGGCTACAGTCCATGGGGTTCACAAAGAGTCAGACATAACTGAGTGACTAAATAGCAACAGCAACAACATTATAAGGAATTTATCGTAAATCTATGTATCAGCTTCCAATGCATCGCTCAGACAGCCTGGGTTATGGTGCAGTCATGGGCAACTCCAAGCCAGCGGCTCTGCACACAGCCTGGGTTATGGTGCAGTAATGGGCAACTCCAAGCCAGCGGCTCTGCACACAGCCTGGGTTATGGTGCAGTCATGGGCAACTCCAAGCCAGCGGCTCTGCACACAGCCTGGGTTATGGTGCAGTAATGAGCACCTCCAAGCCAGCGGCTCTGCACACCCAAGGTCTGTGTCTGCTCATACATAACCTTCTGAGAGTCCATGTGACTCTCCATGTCCATCACCTGTGGTCTCTTAGGGACCCGGTGCGTTGGAAACATCACTGTAGTGGCAGAGGGGATGGACAAAGTCAGAGGGTTTCCTGCCAGCAGTCAAGGGCCCTGTCCAGCAAGCACATGGATGCCACTGTCCACTGGCCCAACCAGTGACAGGTCCCACCCAACTGCAAGAGAGGTGGGGAAAAGGAGGAACCCCAACATGTGTCTGGCAGGGCATCAAAGCATAAAGGGGGTAAGGCTAGACTCTGTCTACACCGTGTTTTTAAAAATACAGGTTTTATTATTATTCAGGTATGGCAAGGCCAACAGATCAAGAAAAAACTGCCATTGAAAAGATAGTTTGTTGGGCTCACATATCCCAAGGGGAGCGGACACATCTCTCAGGGGAGCACCAGGGTTGGTCAGGGGTCAAAAGGGAGAAGGAATAGATGCAGGCAAGAGCCGTTAGTGTGGTTTCTGTGGAAAGTGACAGACAAGGTGGGGTAGTCGGGTTTAGGATTGGCTAGTGTGTATGGCTTCCCTAATAGCTCAGTTGGTAAAGAATCCACCTACAATGCAGGAGACCCTGGTTTGATTCCTGAATTGGGAGGATCTGCTGGAGTGGGTAGAAAAAAGATAGGCTGCCCACTCCAGTATTTTTGGGCTTCTGTTGTGGCTCAGCTGGTAAAGAATCTGCCTGTAATGCAGGAGACCTGGGTTTGAACCCTGGGTTGGGAAGATCCCCTGGAGAAGGGAAAGGCTACCCACTGAAGTATTCTGGCCTGAAGAATTCCATGGACATATATAGTCCTTGGAGAAGGAAATGGCAATCCACTCCAGTACTGTTGCCTGGAAAATCCCATGGACAGAGGAGCCTGGTAACGCTCCAGTCTATGGGGTCACAAAGAGTTGGACACGACTGAGTGACTTCACTTCACTTCATATAGTCCATGGGGTCGCAAAGAGTCAGACGAGACTGAGTGACTTTCACTTTCATTATCACCTTCAATGTGAATGATGTTAGTGGACTTGGGGCANACTGTTGCCTGGAAAATCCCATGGACAGAGGAGCCTGGTAACGCTCCAGTCTATGGGGTCACAAAGAGTTGGACACGACTGAGTGACTTCACTTCACTTCATATAGTCCATGGGGTCGCAAAGAGTCAGACGAGACTGAGTGACTTTCACTTTCATTATCACCTTCAATGTGAATGATGTTAGTGGACTTGGGGCAGTCCCTAGTTGTCTGGTACCTGCCCTGGGGTGATGAGGACAGGTGGATGGTACCCTGGCATTGATGGAGGAGGCGATGAGGGAGTGGGCTCCAGATCGGGTGGCGTTGCATTGGAAAGCACACTATCTCAGGGATTGGCTGGTCCTCGGAGGGGCAATCCCTCCAGGGTCAACAGGGTCCCATGATGTCAAAGCATGAGAAATACAGGAAACAAAAGGAGCGGTGATACAGCCACGCCTGGGCATTGAGGAGGTGAAACAGTGGTAGATGCAGAAGGTAACGACTCCTGGCTCTGACCTCTGTTTCCTGTCTCCTCTTTAATATCTTTTGTCTCTGGCTTCCTGCTGTCCTAGTTCTGGATGTCCCCTGATGCTCCACTGCCCTCATCCACTTCTCACAGTGTCCCAGTGCAAAATCTCAGGAGGCGATGCTGGTTGGCACAGCTCATCTCTCCTCCCCCAGTCATCAGTCACTCTGCATTGAGAATAAAATGCCCTGGTCCAGCTGGGTCTGACTAGGGATGAGGAGCCCCCAGGTGGCAGGGAGGAGTCCTTTTGGAAAGAGCCCTGGCAGACAGTACCAGGGGTTCACAACTCTATGGATTCCTACCTCCACAAAGTACCCTTTGGGACCAAGCAGACTTGGCTGGGTTGCTGATTGAGAGAAGCAGACAGAAGCCATCATTTAAAAAGCACCAGGGGCTACATGTGGCAGGACTCATCTGAAATGGGTTCAGGGCTAGCTGGGACCTGGAGTGGCCTGACATCTGCAGGGTCCCCAGGAGGTGGCCATTAGCTCTGGGCAGACTCCTGGGGACCGCGATGCTGCACAGTGGAAGGTTACCGGGCGGCCGGCGGCTACATTGTGTGTGTCTCTCTCAGACTGATTATCTCATTTTGCTGGGCCCCACGCTGCCAGAACACAAAGCGCTGTTTACTGCCTCTGTACTCGATCAATCACTTATTCATACGGTTGAAGATTATGGCTGCTCATTTGCTACTTCCAGTCCAACTTGTTGTGGCGCATCTCTGGGGAGACATCCACACAGCTGTGTTAAAGCCATCCAACTCCTTCTCCATGGCAACAGCTGGGGAGGCTGGAAACCCCACCGGCCTCCGTGCATGAGTTGGAAGCAAACTCCCACCCGAGCCCACCTGCCCGGAGCAGCAGCGCACAGGGGGCATTCTTCATTAGCACCTCCCCGCCTTCCAGACGAAGCTCACCGGCACGCTTGGTGGGTTGCGAGCCATTTGTCATTGGTGGGGCAGACGGGCATGGCTGCCAGCTCTCAACAAGGTGCGCTCGCTCTTCCGGGGCGATAAGATTCAATCTATGGACTGCTTATTGAGAGAGCCTGTGAGCATCGACCTTGGGGGCTACTCGCGAGTTTTATTAATCAGGCTGCAGTTTCCAGCCAGCCCCAGCTCATAGGAAGAGACGGACAGTACCTAGCATCAGAGGGGCTGACTGCCCGAAGGAAGCACGGCCTCCACTCCATCCTCTGGGAGCTGCAGAGCATGCGAGGGGGGAAAACCCTTATGGTGGGAGGGGTTCCTGGGGGCTGCCACTGCCCATTTTTAGATGCTGCAGGTCAGCAGGGAGGCAGGCAGGGAGTTCTCACCAGCAGGCTCTGTGGGTCTTAAGGGGGCGCCTCACACCTGTGTGGATAAGCAGCCAGATTCTCATCTTGTCCAAGAGGTGTGTGAGCCACCGATACTTGACCAATACTCGAGGTGTCAGAACTCAACCTTCAAATCAAGACAACCCACTTCTGCTTGGGGTCTCAAGTATACATCCCCAAAAGAAGCGTCCTGGACACAGCTGATGAGAAGAGAGGCATACAAGGGCTGTCTCTCGACCTTCCCCTGCTATGCGGTCATCTCTATCCCCAGAGCAAAGATACATCTCTGGCATCTGGCATCTCATCTACAGGTCTCAGGGCGCCCCTGCCTGTGCCAAGCCCATGAATGCCTCCTGGCTGCACATCTTTTTGGAGAGCCAGTGTTTAACTAAGTAGTCTGGCACTTTCCGAACAGAAAAGTCTGCTTCTGGTATTCATCTCATGCTATTCGGAAAACCTCGTTCTTTCACAAAAGGTTCCTGGCACCGCTGAAGCTCCTGCTTGGTTCTGAATTGACCTGGCACGGAAACTGCCAGGGAGGTGACTCTCTGAGGTCTGCAGTGTCCGATTGGTTATTAATCACCGTAAATCTGGAATAATCTCTGCAAACATATTTTGTTCCCTACAAATATATTTGTGCCGACTTTCTCTAATAAATCTCATGTCAGACGGGCTATTGTCTCTCTTCACACAGCGGCTCCCAGCTGAAATATTTAAACAATATATGAGCAATAATAAAAAACGCTTGCTGCAGTCACTTTTGTTTTAGGAAAACAGACGACAATAGGTAGCAGATTTATTACTTACAGAGGCCTCCATTTGGGGCTGTATTTTTTTTCCCCCGGCGGACTATTTGCTGGCTTTAAAATCACAGAAGAACTTTATGTTTCTCCCTGGCTTTATGCAAAAAGGACAAGACATTACTCTTTCTAATGAGAAAAGATGTGAAACAACCTAAGAAGAAAAAATAAGAAGCTTCTTGGAATCTAGCTCCATTATTTTCTCCCAGGCTCTGATCTCTGATAAGGAGACACAAAGAGATTTCCAGCTTTCTTCCCAGACTTGTCACCTCATGGAGTTCCCTCCTTTAGCTAAAAGTGAGGCTTGAAGAAGAGTCAGCTGGGTGTGGAGAGAGGGCATTTTGGCATCACAGTTGTACAAAGAGGGATGACTCAGGATGCTTCCCCAAAACTCTCTTGCTTGGGAAATCGAATGGTACAACTAAGACCCATCCTTTCCCTGGATTATTTTTTCAGAATCACCCAAAGAAATATTTATTTCCTTAGATTGTACCTGTCAACTAGAAAAAATGCACAATTTAGAAGTTGAGGGTTACTGTTACATTTGGTGGGCATGGTTCTTGTTCAGCTGCTAAGTCATGTCTGACTCTTTGCGACCCCATAGACTGCAACACGCCAGGCTTCCTTGTCCTACACCATCTCCCAGAGCTTGCTCAAACTCATGCCCATTGAGACAGTGATGCCATCCAAACATCAAATCCTCTGTCATCTCCTTCTCCTGCCTTCAATCTTTCCCAGCATTAGGGTCTTTTCCAGTGAGTCGGCTCATCGCATCAGGTGGCCAAAGTATTGGCGCTTCAGCTTCAACATCAGTCCTTTCAACGAATATTCAGTGTTGATTTCCTTTAGGATTGACTGGTTTGATCTTCTTGCAGTGCAAGGGACTTTCAAGAGTCTTCTCCAGCACCACAGTTAAAGAGGTTTAGTGGACATACTGAGGACTTAAGCCTAGGACATGGCACCTCAGATCGCTCAGAGGGACTGCTTTGAAGAGTAAGGGAGGAGCCAAGATGTGTAGCAGTTTCTGCAACAAAGACCAGGTATTTGGAACATCAAAAGATTACTGCTCATTGAAGAAATCCAGTTGTATCAAGATAAGGAATTTAGCATTTTTCTATGTATTGGAAGACGAAAGAGTCTGGGTTCATTGAAATCATCCCTTTGATATGTACTTCAGCTATCTGGGGCCAGTACCTTGGGCTTTCCCATCCTGAGTCCCCTCAGGGTGCACCGCTGGGGGTGGAATCCTGTTTCTATCCTGAGTCCCCTCAGGGTGCACCATCATGGCAGCTGTAATGTGATGGCTTGGTGGCAGTACCATCCTTTGTTTACTGATATGGCAGCAATGTTTTCGTGGACACACTCCATTCCTATTAAGTTCCCAGACAGGTGAACGCAGTAAATAGGAAGAGTCTGGCATCTCCCTGAGAACAGGAAATCCAGAGGAGACATGGCAGGAGACAGGAGACAGGTGTGGAAGAATGAGAGGCTACAATCCACAGGGAATTCCATGGCAGGTCATGGTGCTGCTGTTTTGTGAGGTATTTATCACTCATCAAAGATCATTATCAGGTTAATCAGCAGGGAGATTGCACTGGGTGGTGAAGGACACTTGGCTGCTTGTTGTGTGGGGTGAGGACTGTGCAGCTGGGGTGGGTGCATGGGAAGATTGGCTTCTGCTTTTTCCATATGTTCTCGTGTAGGTGAAAATATCTGAGTTGCCCGAACAAATGGCTATGAATCACACAATGGGACATTTAAAAAAATCAACTACAGCAAAGAATGTGGGGATCCACTTTGAGCCTCTCGTGAGAACATTAGGATGGGGGCGAGGCATCCGTTACGTAAAGGACAGTCTAGGTGGAGGGCTATTCAGGGGACATTCGTGTGTGCAGTACATTCCTGGCTACACTTCAGCCACATCGAGACATCAGCTGGTGGTGTCTCTCCAACCTGGAAGTGCTGCTTATAGGATTGCTTTTCTGGGAAGTTCTACATAAGCCTGGTTGCCTGAGGAAGGTGTGCTCTTTGAAATAACCCTTGTGCTGGGGATGGATTGCCCCTTTTATTTATCATCCTGCAAATCCTGACTTTGCTGTGTTATCATGGCTTTGTGTCAGGCCTGTCGCCCCTTTGGTACACCTGCATGCTTCAGGCTATATTGAAAAAACCGAGGGAAGGACGATAGTGTCCAACTTTCACAGGAGGAGGGAGAAACGAGTCAGTGTACCTGGCCAAACCTGGAGAGACGGTGGCTGTGGACCCTGGGAGGGGCCTGGGACCTACCTAGGTGTCCAATCAGGTGGTGTCCACATGAGGAGCCAGGTGAGAAGCTGGGGACACAGATCAGCAGAGGGCTGGTGGGGCCAGAGATCCTGGGGTCCAGAGGAGGCAGGGAGCTGAAGTAGGTTCTCAGGGGACACATCCCTGAGATGTTCCACTCTCTCCATCTGAAAGAGGACATGAGGACTTTAGCCCAGAAGACAGGATAATAGCGCCAACCAACCAACACCAAAGCAATGCTGATATGCAGCTAAGAACAAGAGCCGAGACATGGAAACAACCTAGATGTCCATCGACAGAGGAATGGATAAAGAAGAGGTGGTCCATATACACATGGAATGCTGCTCAGCCATAGAAAGAATGAAATAATCCCATTTGCAGCTTCATGGATAGACCTAGAGATGACTATGCTAAGTAAAGTGAATCAAAAAGAGAAAGAATGAGAATAACGTGGTATCACTTACATGTGGAATTTAAAACATGACGCAAATGAATTTATCTATGAAACAGAAACAGACTCACAAACAGAAAACAGACCTGTGGTTGCAGAGGGGCAGTAGAGGTTACAGAGAAGGAAGTGGCACCCCACCCCAGTACTATTGTCTGGGAAATCCCATGGATGGAGGAGCCTGGTAGGCTGCAGTCCATGGGGTCACAGAGAGTCGGACATGACTGAGTAACTTCACTTTCACTTTCAGTAGAGGTATGGGAGGAATAGATTGGGAGTTTGGGATTAGCAGATGCATACTATTATGTATAGGATGAATAAACAGCAAGGTACTATTGTATAGCACAGGGAATTATATTCAATATCCTGTGACAAACCATAATGGAAGAATATGAAAACAAATACATGTATGTATAACTGAGCCATTTTGCTACATAGCAGAAATTAACACAGCATTATAAACCAACTGTGTGTGTTCAGTCACTCAATCGTGGCTGACTCTTGGCTGTCTTCTGGACTGTAGCCCCCCAGGGTCCTCTGTCCATGGGATTCTCCAGGTAAGAATACTGGAGTGGGTGGTTCCTCCAGGGATGAAACCCATGTCTCCTGAATCTCCTGCATTGTGGGCAGATTCTTTATTGTTGAGCCATCAGGGAAGCCATAAAACCAACTATACTTTCATAAAGTTAAAAAAGAAAACAAAAGCCACATGTCAGAGGCACCGATGTCCTCCAGGAAGTGCCGTGAGAAGCCACCAGCCCTCATGGAACTTAGGCCGAAGCAGGGCTGTCCTTCATCGTAAAATCAAGATGCCAAGGTCTCCAAGCAAAGCCTCCAGAAAGCCCCCCATCACCTTTCCACTCCTGGAGGGAGGGCTGGCTCTAGGGACTCACCAAGCCTGCTGGGATGTGGAGTCTGGGGATGGCTCACCTGTCCCTCACCTTTGTGGCCAGTTTCAGCATGAACCCTGTGCTCCCTTCACTCTTAATCCACAGGTGCTGAATCTCTGGGGTCCAGGTGGAACAGGGAGGTGTTGGTGCCCCCAAGGATGCAGAGACTTCTCAGTCTGCAAGGGAGACCCTTTGAGAGTGCAGGCCAGTTGGCAGGAGATCCCTATCAAGTGAGGAGGGGGCAGTGGGTGGGAGTGCCCCTCCACCCCCCAAGCAGGCAAGAGGGCAAAGTATTTTCTACAGAGACTTGAAGAACGATAAACTAAGGTCATTTCCCCCTTATTACCACGTAGAGATGATGTTTTATAATGTCAATGATAAAGTCTCCACCCTGCTGGGGTGGGTGCTCCCTCCTGCCCCCTGCACAGCACTGGGTCCAAGGACATCACATTCGGGGTACCTGTGCCTTTTACGTACCCACCGTCACCCAAGACAGAAAGAGTACTACAGGCTGCCGCCTTTGAGTGGAGCTGTCCTTGGTTCTTAGGAAAAAAGCCCAGGCCCCTCATAGTCACTTGGGTCCTGGGTCCCCTATGAATCCTGCCCAGGTCACAATTTGGGGACATCTTTGGTTCTTCCCACTTCACAGCAATGTTCTCTCTGTGCACAAAAATCCCCTGCCTTGGGTGTCTCTGAGACTCTCATCCCCTTGTCCTCTTGTCAGCCTGTGCAGGTTGGGTTCCAAGGCAGATTAATGGCCCACGTTTGCCTGCATGATTACTTCTAATGGGCTGATTTGAGAAATATGCTATTAATCGCTGTCACATGCTGGGCTAACATCATCTCAGGGCGGTAGGGAACCCAGCATTTGCTACGTAACTCCATGGAATATTCCCGCTCCACAGGCTCAGCATCGGCTGCTTTTCACATGTTCCCCTGTGGTTTCAGCCAGGAGAATGAGTGGACGTCCAAGGCAAAGGACTGTGGGGTTTGCCTTGCCTTTTGCTTTCCCTTCTTTCTCTCTCTTTTTCCTTAATCATTTTCCTGTTTATTTCCCTCCGAATCATTCTGGGGCCACAGCTAGGGTTCTGAATGGGTTTTAGAGTCAGAGACTTGGGTTTAAATTTGGCTTGACCCCCTTACTGGCTGTAGGATATTCTGCACGTTATCACTTTCTGAGTGCCTCAATTTCTTACCTGTGAAATGCAGTTAATATACCCTCTCTTCTGGGAGATGTTTAAGACATGGGACATGAGACATATTCTTGGCACTCAGTGAATGAGACCTTCCCCAGGGATTTCCCTACATGATTCCCAAGAATACCCTCCTGCCTCTTATAAGGACATGCTCCTTTCTCCTCTGCCCTGATACAGCCATGTCTCCCTGAAAGTGAACTCATGTGTGGGAATGGTGGCCGCTTGTTTTCTCTTTTCTTCCCCCTTCTGCTCATCACTAAGATGTCCATTCAGTGCCTCTTAACCCTTGGAAACTGTGCTGGGCAGACAAGGATGTGATTTAGGTTGTCTGAGATCTAAGGTTCTGCCTGCTATGATTATGGAGGTCATTGGACATGGTCAGGCCCAGAGGGGCCAGTGTCAAGGTCTAGTTGGGCAGGAGAGTTCATGGTCAGTGGTAGAGAAGCAAGAGTGAGAACTCAGGGAAGAGGGCTAAAATGGTGGGGGGAGGGGAGAAAGAGTTGGAAAATGGCAGGCCTGAAGTCTATGATTTGTGAGAATCAACTAGAGGAGCCCTTGGATCCCTAGATACTGTTTATTTCCTCTTTTATTCCTTACTGTCTTACAAAAGAGTAATGGTGCTAAAATTAGTTCACTATCCATTCATTTACCCATCCAACCATCCCTTAATCCATCCATCCATCCATCCATCCATCCATCCATCCATTCATCCATCCATCCAACCATTCATCCATCCACCCTTACTGTGAACCCACTCTGTGCCAAGCTCTAGGCACTGTGGGATGTAGAGACGAACACAGCATGCTCCATTTCTTCATCATTGAGAGGGAAACCTGACTGCCAACAACCAATGGTGGTAAGGGCTAGAAACTCTCAGAGGAAGGAAACATCAGTTCCTCCTGGAGGAACTGTGGGTGACCTCCAGAGCTAAGCCTTAGAGGATATGTGTTAACTTATCCAGAGGAGGGATGAAGTTAAGAAACTTGAACAGATCAAAGCAAGTGGACTGGTGAGCCAGACAGTGGACAGTGTAGCTGGAGTCCCTAGGAAGGGGCCCTATACCAAGCCAGGAAGACAACTAGGGCCAGATAAGGAAGAGCGTGGCATGCTATGCTGGATTAGCCAGGACCACTGAAGCTTCTGAGCAAGGGGAGTGACGAGGCCCATCCTGAGTGTCCAACAGTGAGTGTTACCCATCCATCCTATGGTAGAAACCCACCTATCCTCTGGGCATCCATGTATCCTATAGATACCCAGACATCCTTTAGGAATCCATCCATCCTATGGGCATCCATCCATCCTATAGCTATTTATCCAACTTATGGGTATCCATCCATCCTATAGGAGTCCATTCATTGTACAACTATTTATCCATCCTATGAAAATTCATCCAGCCTATAGCTATCCATGGGGTTTCCCTGGTAGCTCAGCTGGTAAAGAATCTGCCTGCAATACAGGAGACCCCAGCTCAATTTCTGGGTCAGGAAGACCCTCTGGAGAAGGGATAAGCTACTCACTCCAGTATTCTTGGGCTTTTCTGGTGCTTCGGATGATAAAGAATCCATGTGCAATGAGGAAGACCTGGGTTCAGTCCCTGGGTTGGGAAGATCCCCTGGAGAAGGGACCGGCTACCCACTCCAGTATTCTTGCCTGGACAATTCCATGGACAGAGGGTGCCTAGCAGGCTACAGCCCATGAGGTCACAAGGAGTCAGACAGGACTAAGTGACTTTCACTTTCATAGCTATCCATCTATCCTATAGGAATCCATGCATCCTATAAATATCCATTCATCCTATGGCTCTCCAGCCATCCTGTGGGTATTCACCTATAGACTATCTTCATATGGTTGATGAGAGGTAGAGGCAGATGCCAGGATGACTATAATGGTGCTGCCCCTACCTAAGGTTGGTGCTTTTCAAGGTGGATCCAGAGAAAAGAAGTGAAGGTACAAAATTGACTTTGTACCCGTGGCAGTTACTACATTGTCCATGAAGGAGCTGTGACATGAGAGAATCCTTTAGTCATGCTGGGATTGGCAGCAGGCCATAGCGTCTCACTTGAGGCTAACTGTATTTTGAAAAGGTTTGTCTCTGCAGTGGATACATTTTAGCAGCCCAACCAACACCAAAACAGGGAGCATCCCCTTGAGTTGAGAGATGTATGGGGTACTTTGGGAAGCACCAGAAGGAGCCTGCAGCTCACCGGGGCATTAAAGGAGCTCCTAGCTCATGGTTGGATCCCCCCTTGAGTTGAGAGATGTATGGGGTACTTTGGGAAGCACCAAAAGGAGCCTGCAGCTCACCGGGGCATTAAAGGAGCTCCTAGCTCATGGTTGGATCCAGTAGATGACTTTGGGGAGGGTGAATGGAGCAGTGATAATACTAAGGTTTACTGATCTATCCCAGTATGCCTGGACAATTCCATGGACAGAGGGTGCCTAGCAGGCTACAGCCCATGAGGTCACAAGGAGTCAGACAGGACTAAGTGACTTTCACTTTCATAGCTATCCATCTATCCTATAGGAATCCATGCATCCTATAAATATCCATTCATCCTATGGCTCTCCAGCCATCCTGTGGGTATTCACCTATAGACTATCTTCATATGGTTGATGAGAGGTAGAGGCAGATGCCAGGATGACTATAATGGTGCTGCCCCTACCTAAGGTTGGTGCTTTTCAAGGTGGATCCAGAGAAAAGAAGTGAAGGTACAAAATTGACTTTGTACCCGTGGCAGTTACTACATTGTCCATGAAGGAGCTGTGACATGAGAGAATCCTTTAGTCATGCTGGGATTGGCAGCAGGCCATAGCGTCTCACTTGAGGCTAACTGTATTTTGAAAAGGTTTGTCTCTGCAGTGGATACATTTTAGCAGCCCAACCAACACCAAAACAGGGAGCATCCCCTTGAGTTGAGAGATGTATGGGGTACTTTGGGAAGCACCAGAAGGAGCCTGCAGCTCACCGGGGCATTAAAGGAGCTCCTAGCTCATGGTTGGATCCCCCCTTGAGTTGAGAGATGTATGGGGTACTTTGGGAAGCACCAAAAGGAGCCTGCAGCTCACCGGGGCATTAAAGGAGCTCCTAGCTCATGGTTGGATCCAGTAGATGACTTTGGGGAGGGTGAATGGAGCAGTGATAATACTAAGGTTTACTGATCTATCCCAGTGCTTCACATGGATGTTTGAGAGATGTCCATGAGACAGTCACTATTATAACCTTCACTTTATAGATGAGCATGTGAGGCACAGAGAGGTGAAATAACATTTCCAAGATCACACAGCTGGGAAGAGGCAGCTCCAGAAATGGCTCTATGTTATTTTGACCTCCCAACCCCCTTTGAGTTAAAGAATAGGTTCCAGGCTTCCAGTCTGGATAATGCATATACTCCCTCCTCCCTCTCCACCGCTTGGACACTTGCCCCCTCTAAGCTGAAACAGTTTACATGGATCCTACATGCCCCAGCAGATTTTCCAGTTTATCTGTGAAGCTGAAGAGCAGGAGGAGTTTTTGGAGTGAGCGTCAGCGGTGAGGCCGCCAGCGTGGCTAAGTGGCAGCTGCGCCCCCTGTGGAGCCTCGGACGGGGCACAGCAGTTGTTCGCTGTAGCCCAGGCCGCCTCCGTGCCGCCTTCGCGTTGCTGCTAGCACAGCGGCAGGAAACTGTTATTGATTCTAACCAGTCATTTGTTATTGGAAAATGAAGGTGCCGGCATTTGGCAAGCCGCATGCTGTGTGTTTATTCAATTCAGAAGCTACACAAACACATTCCTGGCTCCGGAGGGCGTAGCTGGACTTCGTGTCCTCTCCTTCCGAGGAGGAAAGTGCTGCTAAAGCAGACCTCAGTCCCCAGATGTACCGGCCGAGGCTGGGTTATAGCCAGGCAGAGCCCTCGAAGGCTGACATCCAGGTGGGGGAGCCGGGAATAGTCAGGGAAGCGCCTGGGGCTCCTGATGACTGAGGCTCCTTAGCAAATGAGACTGATGTCTGGGTGGCGCAGGGAGAGTTTTCAGGATGCTGTGGATGCACTCTGTGCCAAGCATGAGACATTGTGGGATGTAGAGATGAACACAGGCTGAAGAAAGGAAGGAAAGACCTTCAGTCTTCACTTTTCACTTGGTCCTGCAGGCCTGCTGGGCCTGCTCTGAGTCATGGAGACCTGGCCACCCTTACTCTGCCAGCGATCCCGCTGTGTCCCCGGTCAGCTCAACCTCCCACGCTTTTCTCAACCATTCCACCTGCTCTGCACACACCAGATCCCAGCCTGCATGCCCCACCCCAGCCTTATCCCGTAGAAGAAGACTTTACCTTTGCTTACAAAAAGAGAAGGGCTTTCCTTATGGCTCAGCAGGTAAATAATCTACCTGCAGTGCAGGAGGTACAGGAGATCTGGGTTCGATCCCTGGGTTGGGAAGATACCCTGGAGTATGAAATGGCAACCCATTCCAGTATTCTTGCCTGGAACATTCCATGAACAGAGGAGCCTGGTGGGCTACAGTCCATGGGGTTGCAAAGAGATGGACATGACTGAGCAACTAAGCACACACACACACACACACACACACAAGGAAATAAAGATACAAAAACCTATGAGATTATCAGCCTGGAACAGCTCATCTTCCTGGTATAAGGCTGTCATCAACAGGGACCAGGTGTGGTGTATGGGACTCTTCATTAGATGGTCCCCAAGATTCCTACCCCTGGTGTATGTTCCTTGTGCAATCCCCAGGACCACGAATATAACAGATTCTACTGTGCAGCCAGGGTATGTGTGATGTCCTAGTCGGCCTTAAGGGAGGGAGGTTACCCAGGTGGGGCCTAACATCATCAGGTGAGCCCTTAAAGGGGATGTGGCTCTTCCAGGCATGAGAGCATCAAGCATGAGAGGGAAATGATGGGAGAGCAGTTCTCAATTGCTGGCTCTGAGGATGGAGCACCACATGGCCAGGACAGCACGTGGCCTCTAGGAATGAAGTAACCTCTGGATGACAGACAGCAAGAGGATGTGTCTGCAGTGTCCCATCCCTAAGGCACTTGCCTCTGCCAGCCATCTCAATGAGAAAGTGAGGAAACTTGTGCTCAAACACAGATGTCATGAGTATGAGACCCTGAGCAGAGAACCCAGCCACACCACGTCCCAACTTAAAAAATACCACAGAACTGGCTTTGTTCCCAGTGTTAAACTGGTGGCTCAGATGGTAAAGAATCTGCCTGCAATGTGGGAGACCTGGGTTTGACCCCTGAGTAGGGAAGATCTCCTGGAGGAGGACACAGCAACCCACTCCAGTATTCTTTCTTGGAGAATCCCCATGGACAGGGGAGCCTGGAGGGCTACATTCCATGGGGTCGCATAGGCAGAAAGGATGGGGATGTAAAGAAGGAGGGAGTCACAGAAAGACCAGGAAAGTGGGGATGTGCGTGGTTCAGGAAATAAGACATACTTCCTGGGAGCACTCGAGAATCCACTCCAAACCTATGAAAACACCAAAAAAATTACAATAGGAGTCATGCTGGAGAGAGGAACAGAAAGCCAGGAGCTGAACATCCTCCTGGAAAACAGGAGTGTGCTGGGGTGCCCTGCTGGGGGAAGGGTCTGTGGTGCAGAGGTCTTCAGGGGGAGTGGTCAGCTGACAGAGGGATTCAGGGGAAGAGGGGGAGAGATGGCTGGCATGGGAGATAAGGAACTAGAGACAGAGCAGTCTTCAGGCCAGAATGAGGCCCTGGGGGGGATGTCAATCTCAACAGGGACAACCAGGATGTGTTCAAAGGCAAAGGAAAGGTTCCATTCAAGAAAAAGGAAGGATGTGGGATATTAGATCCCTGACTGATCGTGGGCTTCAAAAGCACGGCAGATTATCTTGGATCTTGGGACAGACAGGAGATGGGATCAGAACAGGGGGTGAAGTTAGCCTCCTGGAGATTCAGGTCTGGGAGACCAGGGATGGCTAGCAGTCCTGAGCCCCACAGGGAAGGACGTGGTAAGACTGGTCCCGACAGCCTAAAGGCAGACACGGGTACAGCGGCAGCGGGGAGGCTGGGAGCTCACCTGGCCTGGGCAGAGGTCAGGGGGTGGAGGCAAGGAGGCCAGCAGAGGCATGGTCTTACTCAGACCACGAGAAGTTTCCTGTCCCTCCTGGTTCCAGCTGCGGGCATGAGGAAGGTGGTTGTGGCTCATGTGACTAAGTGTTGGGCACCAGCTCTGCTTCTTCCTCAGAGTCATCAAGTCTATGGTGAGGCTGGAGGGGCCCACTCCAGGAGTGCAGGCCACCTCTCCATGTATCAGTCATCTACTCTGTGTAACAAATCACCACAATTTGAAAGTGAAAGTTTCAAAGTTACTTAGTCATGTCAGACTCTGTAACGCCATGGACTGTAGCCCACCAAGCTCCTCTGTCCATCAAATTCTCCAGGCACAAATACTGGACTGGGTTGCCATTCCCTTCTCAGGGGATCTTCCCTGCCCTTGGTGGCTCAGATGGTGAAGAATCCACCTGTAATGCAGGAGACCTGGGTTTGACCCCTGAGTAGGGAAGATCCCCTGGAGGAGGACAGAGCAACCCAATTCAGTATTCTTTCCTGGAGAATCCCCATGGACAGAGGGAGCCTGGTGGGCTACAGATTATGGGGTTGCAAAGAGTCAGACAGTACTGAGAGACTCAGCATAGCACAGCCTTTCCCCCTAAAGTTAGTCTCAGCTGAACACATGGCTTCCTGTTTCATTGAGAAAATGTCCTCTGATCTTGTCTGTACGTGTCGGTCCTTCTTCCTGCACATAATCCGCTTCTACTTCTGTTGCCATGAAGGACTGCTGGACTGCTGTGCTCTAAGCAGTAACCACCACCCCCAGGGCCAGACCCCACTTCTTCTGCACCGGGACCCCCTCACTCTCTTCTGCTCAAGTACACTGCCACATTCTCCCTCCTCTGTCAGGCGGCACTGTCTTGTCCTATGCTTTGGACTGTTTCTCTCAGCATGCAGACAAGCTCTTACCTCTCCCCTCTTCAGAAGAACCATCTCTTGATCTGCATGCCCTTTACGCTGCTGCCTGTGTCTCTTCCTCCCCATGCTGTGAAATTCTTCAAAGGAGCCGTGTGCACTTGTTCTCAAAAGTTTCTCTGCAACTCTCTCCCGATCCCACCTCACTCAGCTCTCATCTTCACCACCACCCCAGCATTGTTCCCTTATGGACAAGAGTCAACGGTGCCGTGCTGAATGCAAAGGCCAGTGGGATGGTAAGTTTTATGTGGTAATTAACTAGCCTGGCCTTGGATGCCCAGATACTTGCTTAAACATTATTTCAGATGAGATCAGCATTGGAGTTGGTGGGCTCAGTAAAGATCTCCCTCCCCAGTATGGGCTCCTCCAATCTGATGAGGCTCTGATTAAAAGAAAAGACAGAAGAGAGTTCAACCCCTTCTGCCTGATGGAGGGGCTGGGACAGCAGTGTCCTGCCTGTGGACTGAGACTGATACAGTCAGCCCCCCTGATTCATAGGACTTTGCCACTGGATTTCCTGGGTCCCCAAGCTGTAGATCATGACACTTCTAAGCCTCCATAATCACCTGGACCAATACCACAAATAAATACATTTCTTTTTATCTATTTATCTATCATCTCTCTATTTATTTCTAACCATCACCTATCTAGGGCTTCCCTGGTGGCTCAGATGGTAAAGTGTCTGCCTACAATGTGGGAGACCTGGGTTTGATTCCTGGATAAGGGAGATCCTGTGGAAAAGGAAAAATGGCACCCCACTCCAGTACTCTTGCCTGGAAAATCCCATGGACGGAGGAGCCTGGCAGGCTGCAGTCCATGGGGTTGCAAAGAGTTGGACACGACTGAGCGACTTCGCTTTCTATCATCTATCTATCTATATTTCCATATATCTATATTGCCATCTGGGCTTCCCAGGTGGCGCTCGTGGTGAAGAATCTGCCTGTCAATTCAGGAGACATAAGAGATGTGAGTTTGATCCCTGGGTTGGGAATATTCCCTGGAGGATGGCATGGCAACTCACTTCAGTAATCTTGCCTGGAGAATCCCACGGGCAGAAGAGCCTGGTGGGCTACAGTTCAAAGAGTCGGACGTGACTAAAGTGACTTAGCATGCCTGCACACATATTTCTATCTGTCTATGTATCTATATTTCTATCTATCTATTTATCTATCTATAATCTGTATATATTTCTCCTATGGGCTTCCCTCATAGCTCAGTTGGTAAAGAATCTGCCTGCAACGCAGGAGACCCTGGTTAGATTCCTGGGTCAGGAAGATCTGCTGGAGAAGGGATAGGCTATCCACTCCAGTATTCTTGGGCTTTCCTTGTGGGTTAGCTAGTAAAGAATCTGCCTACAATGTGGGAGACCTGGGTTCTATCCCTGGGTTGGGAAGATCCCTTGAAGAAGGGATAGGCTACCCACTCCAGTATTCTGGCCTGGAGAAGATACACTCCATGGGGTTTCAAAGAGTCAGACATGATTGAGCAACTTTCACTTTCTATGTTTCCNTCTGCCTACAATGTGGGAGACCTGGGTTCTATCCCTGGGTTGGGAAGATCCCTTGAAGAAGGGATAGGCTACCCACTCCAGTATTCTGGCCTGGAGAAGATACACTCCATGGGGTTTCAAAGAGTCAGACATGATTGAGCAACTTTCACTTTCTATGTTTCCAGTTATCTTTCTATCTAATTTATATCTATCTACCTATCTACATTTCTATCTTTCTATCATCTATTGGTTCTGTTTCTGATCAAGACTTACGTAGTCCTGAGCCCAGTGCTGAGTCTTCAGCCATTGTCTCTCCTGATTCATCAGCAGAGCTGAGTTCAACACTGACTATTTCTCTTCTACAAACTCTTTACTTGGTTTTCAGGACCCATGCCCTCTCTGACCTCCCCCCCATTTCCCTTTAGGATCCACTTCCTCCTAACTCTCCACTGCCTTTGACTGTGTGTCTGTGACCTCCTGTGTTGCTCCCTCCTATCGACATGATGTCTTATCACTGGAGTGACCAATGCTCAGTCCTGGGAGTTCTCCCCCTTCATTTATCTGTATACACTCACCCTCATGGTGGTTTCATCTGCTTTAAAGCATGTCTGCATGTTGAGGACTTCAGCACCCACCTCTCCAGCTGGACTTTTCCAGAACTCTGGACCTCTCTGTTTGATCCCTGACTCATCATGTCCACTTGGACGCCCAGCAGCCTTACTGTGGCCTGGCACATCTCGAGCTGGGTCCCGCTGTCCACCTCCACCCATAACGACGTTCCCTCATTCTGTTATTCGGCTCTACCCCTCCGGATTCTGGGGCCCATGGGGCTTGTCCAGGACACACCATCTTTCTAGAACAGGCTCTTCTCTCGTCTTTCCTGGAGCCCTGGCTTTACCACTTTCTGCCTGCTTTGTGGCCTCCTCTTTCTCTACCCAAAATTAAAGGCAGAGGGAGTCCCTAACTGTTGATGCTGGCTCTGTAACTGAGTGGGACCCTATGGAGACTTCCCCAGACAGGCCTTCCCCCACATCCTCGGCTGTAGCTCCTCTTTGAAGTACCTGGATAATAGTACTTGATGCATATTTCCTGAGTTGTATTGCAGATGTAAAAAATTCCCCTTCTCCAACAAATGGGCTTCCCAGGTGGCACCAGTGGTAAAGAACACATTTGCTAATGAAGGAAATGTAAGAGATGTGGGTTCAGTCCCTGGGTGGGGAAGATCTTCTGGAGGAGGGCAGGGCAACTTGCTCCAGTGTTCTTGGAGAATCCCCATGGACAGAGGAGCCTACAGTCCCTAGGGTCACAAAGGATTGGATGTGAATGAAATGACTTAGCATAGCACAGCTCCAACAAACGGAAAATGTTAAATGCTTGATGACTTTGAGTGCCTAACCTCAGGCCTCCTGGAGCCTAAGGACTGATACAGTTAACCCCTGTGATCCCATCCTGTGACCTTACTGTCAGCCAATCAGAGGATTGTTGACAGACCCTGGGACTCCCCTCCCTCACCTGGATTTAAAAGTGCTTTGATGAAACCCTTTGCAGAGCTTGAGGCTTTTCAGGATAGGAGTGACCTGTTTCCTTGCAGGGCCCTGCAGTAAACCTTTCTCTGCTCCAAACTCTGATGTTTCAGTTTGTTTGACCTCACTGCACATCAGGAATATGAACTTGCCTCAGACAATCTTGTCCATAAGCAGACATTTACCCCACATGACATCCCAAGCCTCCCTTCTCAACTTCTTACTTTCTAACTGATCCCTTCCTTGAACAGTCTCCTTGTGTGTTACCAAGTCACCTTGCCTGCTCAGATGAAAACTCTTGATTCCCTCTAAATTTTCATTTTCTTGCAGCTTTCCTTCCCCTGTAAGTGTCACAGAAAAGACTCCTAGGAATCAAGAAATCTCCCTCTTGTTCCCCTCTCTGAGCAAAGATCACGTCCTGCTGATCCAGCCCTCCAGACATGTCCTACATCTCCCCATACATCTCCAACATTTTGTCTCCTGCATCTCTCCAGCCATGGCCATCCCCACGGGCACCTGGGTCTGAGCCTCCATGCCTCACACTGGCTCCTGCATGGACACCCATACTTGGTCCTAGTCCTTGACTCTCCCCACCTGTAACCAATGTGATGTCCTCAAAATCCAGCTGTGACCTCATCCACGCACCCTCAATCTCCTCAGTGAGATCTTACTACAAGATCCCACAGGCAGGCTCCTTTCCCACCTTGTCTCCAGTCTCCCCTGCTCCCGATGCACTGACCTCACTGACCTTCTTTCCAGGCCCCTGGACTCCCCATCTCCCACCTCCCAGACCCCCATACATGCTGTTCTCTCATATAGCACCTCTGTCTCTGCCTTACTTTGACTAGATTGTGCTCATTCCTCTTCCAGCTCACATCCCTCCCTCAAGGGAACTGTGTAAGTTTCCTGGAGCAGCAAAGTACACATACCAGGTGGCTTAAACAACAGAAGCTTACTGTCTCACAGCTCTGGAGGCTGTGATCCTGAGATCAAGGTGTAGGCAGGTACATACCATCTGAGTCTGGGAGGGAGCTTCTGTTCCAGGTGTTTCTCCCAACTTCTGGCAATTTAATGGCAAGTTTTGACATTCCTTGGCTTTGTTGAAGTGTCATCCAGACCTCTGCATTTATCTTCCTGCATGAGTGTCTGAGTTCAGATTTTCTCCTTCTATGAGGATGCCAGGTATATCTGATTAGGGTCCATGCTGTCTAGCATGACATGATCTTGTTGTTCAGTCACTAGGTCGTGTACAAGTCTTTGCGACCCCATGGACTACAGCACACCAGGCTTCCCTGTCCTTCACTATCTCCCTGAGTTTGCTCAAACTCATGTCCATTGGGTGGACGATGCCATCCAACCATCTCATCCTCATTCCCTTCTCCTCCTGCCCTCAATCTTTCCCAGCATCAGTGTCTTTTCCAATGAGTCAGTTGTTCACATCACGTGGTCGAAGGACTGGAGCTTCAGCTTCAGCATCAGTCCTTCCAATGAATATTCAGGGTTGATTTCCTCTACGACTGACTGATTTGATCTCTTTGCTGTCCAAGTGACTCTCAAGAGTCTTCTCCAGCACCACCATTTGAAAGCATCAATTCTTTGGCATTCTGTCTTTTTTATTGTCTAACTCTCGCATCTGTACATGATTACTGAAAAAAAAAAACATTGCTTTGACTATATGGACCTGTGTCAGCAAAGTGATGTCTCTGTTTTTTAGTATGCTGTCTAGGTTTGTCATAGCTTTCCTTCCAAGGAGCAAAACTCTTTTAATTTCAAAAGTTCAGTGAAACCAAAATGCACCTGTCAGGCAAATCTGTGTATTTGATGAGTTCTGGCCTCTGGGTGCAGGAGAAGGCTTGCTCTTGGACATGGGGGTAGGGGTGCATATGCATTAGTCAGAGTTCTCCAGGGAAGCAGCTCAGATAGGACTGTGTGCCAAGTCTGCCTGTAATGGCCAGCCACCCGTCCCCCGGCAGGGGGTGTTCCTGGAGAACCCTCCATCACACCTTCACCCCAATAGATGCCGTGTCTGGGACCAGAGCTGCACTTCCAGCCATGGGTTGTTTCTCTGCCCCCAATCCACATGCCCCACCCCTGAGGTATCCAGCATCCTTGGTCAGCCACCTGCCTTTGGCACCAGACAGCAACAGGGGCACAGAGGGTGTTCCGTAACTCTGTATCCTCTGGGTGGGGGTGAGTCTAGAGCCTGGGTTCCAGCCCAGATCTACAGCGACCTCACAGCCTGACCCTAAGAGGTCCGGATTCCTCCCACCATTTTCCCATCTGCAAACTTAAAGACTAGGATGATGGATTGTCATGTGTGGTCCTTGATTCCACAACAGCTGGGAAAGGAGGCATCAGGCTGGAGGAGGGGGCACAGACTTCAGGCAGGCTGGCAGGGAGAGAATATGGGAAAAACAGTTCAGGGACCATGTTCCTTGTCTCCACTTGCTGCTCTACATGTGAGAGGCTCTCTGACGCCATCTGCGTTCTCTCAGGGTAGCTGGAGCTCAGTTTTCCACCTGCCGCTTAGCACTTTAGGACACTGGGAAGTCCCCCTGGAGCTTGTCACTGGACTTCTTTGTCTTGCCTTCTGATGTTCTCCTCAATTCCCCCTGGCTGTTCCTTCACTAAATTACAAGTTCCCTACATTCCCCAAGGCAATTATCTACCACTTCATGGCTCCCTGGCCTTGCATCCATTTGCACAGAAACATACAGTTCAGGGTACGCTGCCTTAATTAATTTCTCTTGGCTGGGTTTCCATTCTCATTTCACCCTTGGAAATACAGACCTGAAGTGAGGCCTGTTGCATCCATGGGGCGCCTTGCTCCATCACTGATCTTTCTCTGAGCTATTCAGGTGTCACCTCTGGATGGAAGAGCTGCAGCTGCTGCTTGGCCAGCTCCTCTCCATGATTTGTGGGAGATCACCTTTGGCCTGTGATGCCTGGGTCTGCCCGTGGTTGGTGGTGATGGGTTCCTGTAAATGCATGCGCCCTATTGCCAGCACCCCTCTCCAGAACCTGGATGTGGTCCTCTTCTCTTTTCCCACCAGCTCCATCACTGGCCTGGGCTTCACAGCTGTGGAGACCCTGAATCTCCTTGTGCTCAGCTCTGCTCAGAGCTGAATGGGTCTTCTGCCTGAGTGACAAGTCCAAACAGTGACTGAATCATGCTACTGTCTCAGAACAGCAATGCCTATCACAGCCACGTTGCAACAAAAGTTTGTTCCCATCGGGTTCTTTTGTGAGGAAGAGCAGTGGGGCCAGGATAATAGGTGAAATGGATCCACACGATTAGAAGCAGAGTGGTCCAACAGCATCTGATACAGAAAGTGAGGCTGAGACTCAGACTATGGGGCAGGGATAGGGGTCAGTGGAAGTCCTGGGGGTGGGGGCAGAACCATAGGAAGCTGTGCACTGAGCTGGTCCTCAGTGGAGCTGTTCTGTGTGTTTCTCTCAGGCATGTCTCCTTGAATCTTCATGCCTTCTGTGAAGAGGAAAGTGTAGGCTTCATGAGCTTACACAACCTTTCCGAGACCCCTCAGGGAGGCAGTAAAAGAAATGGGATTAGCTAATCCGGCATCCCTGACCCCAGGTTGGAGCAGGAGCTGCCCATCCTGGGATAATGGGGGCTTGTTGGATATGCCAAATCCTTGGCCTTCTCTGACCTAAACTGAGTCCTTGGTCAAGGAAAGGAGACACCAGGATAGCCTCTAAGAAGTGCTGAGGAGCTGCCCGCACAGTGTAACTGGACAGAAGCCCACAGCCCATGAGAGTGACCAGGGGAGGATGGGTTGTGATCTGAGGATGTGTGTGTGTGTGTGTGTGTGTGTGTGTGTGATCTGTGGCTGTGATGTTGCTGTTCAGTTGCTCGGTCATGTCTGACTCTTTGAGACCCCATAAATGGCAGCATGCCAGGCTTCCCTGTCCTTCACTATCTCCTGGAATTTGCTCAAACACATGTCCATCTAGTCAGTGATGCCATCCATCCATCTCATCCTCTGTCACCCCCTTCTCCTGCGCTCAATCTTTCCCAGCATCAGAGTCTTTTCCAATGAGCTGGCTCTTCTCACCAGGTGGACAAAATATTGGACTTTCAGCTTCAGGATCAGTCCTTTCACGCAGGGTTGATTTCCTTTAGGATTGACTGGTTTGATCTCCTTGCTGTCCAAGGGACTCACAAGAGTCCTCTCCAGCACCACATTTTGAAAACATAGTTCTTCAGTGCTCATCCTTCTTTATGGTCCAGCTCTCACATCTGTACACAACTACTGGAAAAACCATAGCTTTGACTGTTCAGACCTTTGTCAACAAAGTGATGTCTCTGCTTCTGATGCTGTTCTGCTTTGTCATAGCTTTTCTTCCAAGAAGCAAGTGTCTTTTAATTTCATGGCTGTAGTCACTGTCTGCAGTGATTTTGGAGCCCAAGAAAATAAAGTCTGTCACTATTTAATCTATTTGCCATGAAGGGGCTGTGATGGGGTTAACTCTATCTGTGGTGCTGGAGGCAGCTCATCTGGACACTTTAGGTGACACTTCCTAACGAGAGACATCATTTTCTTCTAGCTCTTGGTCAGTTGGTGTCTTTCTCTACTAGGAAAAGGGGCCCCACATGGAACCCCTCAGCATCCCCATTTCTCCTACTCCCTCTTTTCCTTTTGTCTTCCTGGTTCCTTTGTTTGGTGCTCACACCCCTGGTTTCACCAGGGTCAATCTTTCAGCAAGGTGAAATTACAGGAAATCTCTTTCTGAGAGGGCATGGCCCCAACTTAACCCAGAGGATCCAAAATAGAATAAAAATGGGACCCTAGCCTCGAGGAGCATGCTCTCTAGCTGTGAGAGGGGGAAATGTATACTTATAAAGCTGCACGTATGTACATGATGGAAAATACGCACGCACGCCCACAGACTGAGGGATGGTGTTGAAGTCTCACCAGAGATGTAACAGCTGCAAAAGTGTTAAGTGAGCTACTGGCTGCATTTCAGGTCAGCAAGGTGTGAAGGGGCATTCAACTTGAGTGAAGGGAAACTAGTGTCTCCCCAAGTGCTGGGAAGAAGGAATCTCATGTAGAAATTATCACATAAAAAGTCAAACGTGAGACAAACTCCAGACCCTGTCAGCACATGGATGTAATCAAGGACCACCATCCTTTTTCTCCAAGGATAATTCCTCCAAAAACTTAGGGAATCCACTCCCTGCTGCAGCTCTACCCCCATTCCAGGACCTGTAAGTAATGCCATGTGTATTATTATTCACTCACGTTGATAAATAGGCAATAAAAATGCACAGAGAACTCAGTTGGATCAATTTATTTCCATTCTCTTGACACAGTCGTGGTAGTGGCTAAGACAGAGACTCCCGGCAACGTTACTTCCACGGGAGAAGTGGCGTGATGTCGGGTGTAAATTATCCTTAAATGTCACATGATAATGAAGCTGCGTTTCCCATGATTTATCTTTTCCTTTCTTACCCGGCAAACACTCCAAGCTGGCAATCAAGCTGGGCAGCGATCATGACACAACCTTTATGGCATGAAAAATGTCCCTGAAAATTTATGAGAGAGGCTGCTTGATGGCTTCATGAGGGCTCTGTATTTACAGAAGTTCCCTCCCAAGATTTCAAATGAAGGAGCAGGTCTGCAAGAAGGAGACCTGAGTGTGAGGCTCAGGGAGTGAAAAGGATGCTTGAGACATCCCAAGGACTGTGACAGGCCCTCCCATCTCTGTGCTTCCAACCCTTTTGTGCTGAGTTTTCTGTTGCTGGCCAGCATGCCCACCTTGGTATTTCAGAAGGCAGCATAATCTCCAAGAATGCAGGCTATAGCCTGATTGTAACGGGTCCACAGTTAAACTGTACTCCTAGTTGGAGATGAGAGCTGGTCTCAAGACTCAAGGGGCAGCCTGGGGTGTTCATGTCAACCTCTGTTACTCCCAATGACCATTGGTGCCAGCTGCAATGAAAGAGGGGTGATGCCAGTCAAGAGGAAGCAGGGTTCGCTGACCTTCCACTCCAGGTTTCCTGCAGGTGGCCTTCCTAAAGTTCACCTGGGGACCCCAGTGGTGATGTGCAGGCTCTACAGTGGAAAGTCACTCAGTTGTGTCAAACTCTTTTGACCCCGTGGACTGTAACCTGCCTCCTTTGTTCATGGGATTCTCCAGATAAGAATACTGGAGTGAGTTGCCATTCCCTTCACCAAGGGATCTTCCTGATCCATGGATGAAACCTGGGTCTCCTTCATTGCCGGCAGATTCTTTACCATCTGAGCCACCAGGGAAGCCCCAGATACTCTACAAGTAGTGCTCAAAATCCTTAACAAAATTTTTCTTTATTTTACAAAATTGTTTTAAACTCATCCACTTCCTGCTTCCCAACAACTGTTAACACTTCACCCTGCATTCGGACTTCTTATCTCTAGCTCATCTCCTTATTTATGCCCTAAGCAGATTCACTTGAATTTTATTCTGATGGGGGTAACTAAGCACCTCCCTCCAACTACTCTTCTCACCAGAAGCACCAAGATTTTTGCAACATTCGATATGAAATTTTCTTCCCCAAAGCACAGTTTGGGTCATATGCATTCCAGGATATGGCTGTTCTGGGAGGTTCCCTTGACTACCCCGGCAGGTGACAGACCAGCCCACTGATTCAGTGGAGGGACCTCGCTTCTCACTGTTTAGGATGGCCTCCAACCTGTCATCTCTCCTGAGCCAGGGCATGAATTTGAACACAAATTGAAATCGCCGTTCACATCTCTCGGTGGAAATTCAACAAGCAAGGGGCTGTCGGAAAGTGCATTAGTTGTCCACTGAGAAATCAGAAATCTCAGGCTTTGCAAAATGAGAGGAAATGTTTGACCTTTGCTGGACAGTTTCCTTCCTCACTCTTCTGGAGTCGTCTCCCTCCCTGGTCGAGGTCTGATGGCTGAGTACCACTGTCCACTCTGAGATGTTAATGAGAAATCCCAGGACTCGCCTGTCTGTTTGGGTTCGTTATGTCTTCATCTCAAAGGAAATTTCCCTGTGCCTCTTCTTACCTCCCTGTGTCCCTTCTTGCTCAGTCCCACAATGGTTTCCTTGCTCCTCTCAAACCCTTTGAGAGCTGTTTCTCAGCCATGTCTCAGCTGAGCTCAAGGAAAAAAACCCACAGCCGTGCTGCTGATTCTTTCATCCTTTGATCCCACACACATCTGTTGAGTAGCTACTATGAGCCATGCCCAGGGTTCTGAGTTGTGTTTCTAACAGTGAACAGACCAGAGAGAATGGTCACCCTGTGGAATTTACAGTCCAGTGGGGTCCTGGGTGGAAAACAAACCAACAAAATCATCCTTGTAGATGATGTTGTTGTCTGTAAAAGGGCTGCCTGGTGTTGTGATAAAGAATTCCAGGAGATGCTTCCCTGGTAGTCCAGTGGATAAGAATCCACCTCCAATCAAGGGACATGACTTCCATCCCTGGTCCAGAAAAATTCCATATATCATGGTGCAAAAAAGGTGCAACTACTGAAGCCTGTGTGCTCTAGGGCCCGTGCTCTAGGGCCCATGCTCTGCAATGAAAGAAGCCACTGCAATGAGAGACCCTCTCATCACAGCTAGAGAAGGCCTCAGTTCAGTTCAGTTCAGTCGCTCAGTCGTGTCCGACTCTTTGCGACCCCATGAATCGCAGCACGCCAGGCCTCCCTGTCCATCACCATCTCCCGGAGTCCACTCAGACTCGCGTCCATAGAGTCCGTGATGCCATCCAGCCATCTCATCCTCGGTCGTCCCCTTCTCCTCCTGCCCCCAATCCCTCCCAGCATCAGAGTCTTTTCCAATGAGAAGGCCTACATGGAGCAATGAAGAGCCAGCACGGTCATAAATAAATGCATAAGAATTTTAGGAGAGCCACAAAACACCTATCTCCCACCCTGACTTTGACACCTAGGGGCTGCACACGTAGTTCTGGAAGATGGAGCACCCTCTGGAGGCAGCACCTGAAACACTCACTGACTTTGGCAACTGATGCTCCCTTTGTGTCCCACATCATGTTGGTACCCAGCTTTTGCCAGGCAGGCACTGCTCTTAGGGCTTTGTGGCCACTCGTGGGAGGGAGGGCCTCTTACCACTTCTGCTTCCCAGTGAGGCTTCACCCGACTGACCTTGGTCATGGGGCTGGCAAGAAGCAGGCTGGATCCTCACCTGCCGGCCTCCCTCTGGGGGCTGCAGGCTGGGTGTAAGACCTTCCTTTTGCTGCTGTAACAAAGGACAACGGTGGCTCAACACAGCACACATGTTGTGGCAAGTTCTGGAGGCCAGAAGTCTGAAATGGGTCTCCCTGGCTGAGTCGAGTACAGGCAGGGCTGTTTGCTTCTGGCTGCTCTGTGGGAAGAGCCCACTTCTTACATTTTCCAGCCTCTAGAGGTGCCCACATTTCTTGGCTTGTGGCCCCTTCTTCCATCTGCAAAAGCACGTCATGTTTTAATCTCTCTCACTCTGACTCTCCTGCCTTCCTTCTGCAAGGGTCCTTGGGGTTGAATTTGAGCCACCTGGATAAGCCAGGGTGAATCTCCATCTCAAGATCCTTAACTTAACTACACCTGCAACATCCTTTTGTCCTGTAAGGTGACAGTTCACTGTCTGGGGTCAGGATGTGGGCATGCCTGGGGAGTGTGATTTTCCTCTTCTCAGTGCTCCATGGCATCTGCTTCCCATCCTGAACCCCCCGGGGATGTCACTGCCCCTCTGTTTCCATCGTGATGGGCAGTAGCTGTGGAGTCAGAGAACCCCATCATCTGCCATCATCAGCTGCATCATTCAAGGTCAGGCAGCCTCAGTCTCCCCACTCCCATCCTGGGAATGACAGAAGCTGTTCTGATGATTAATCCAAAGAGTGGTGGCCCTGAGTCGGTGCTTTCCTTACTTTCACTGCCCCATTGGCTACCCTCACTCATGCCTGGGACGGAAGGCAGCAGGTGACAGGAGGAGCAGGGGCTGGGGCAGGACTTCCCAAGTTAACACAGAGTAGATGCCCAGGGGTCCCTGTCCTGTTTTTAAAGCAAACATCATCACCAAAGAGCTCTCTGTGGATAAGTCTAATTTTCCTGTTCAAATGTGTGTTTGAGAATGTGTTGAATTCATTTCCCCATCTTGTCCTCCTGTCGCCCCTGTGGATTCGGGCTTTGTGACTAGTTGATATTCAAAGGAGCTCAGAGGAAGAACAGCTGTCCTGCCTGGACCCACGACATATATGTCTCCCTCCAGCCCAGTGAGGGCAGTAGGAAGTGCTGGTTCTGGACCCCAGGGTGATGATAGTCAACTTCCCTGAAAATCCTGTGCCCTTGATAGCCAGCGACTTTCATCAACTGACATTGACGATGTAGAATATTAACTGAAGCCCTGTCCTGGCACGTTCCATGAATCACTCATTGACTCACTCAAGAGGCAATCGTATTTGCTCTACACAAAAGTGTTAATTGGGTAACTGAAGGAGAGAACCCTCTAATTTCACAGCTCAGGAAACCGAGGCCCCGGGAGAGGGAAGGATTTGGCTGGGGTCGCTGAGCTTCCAGGGGAGGACTCAGCTTTCTCCATCCAAGGCTGACCCTTGGATGACTGGGTGTAAGAGGAGGCTGATTTTAAAAGGTCAGGATGGCTCACTCCCCTATCTTGAAACAAGAAATCCAATTAGCAGTGGCAAAGCTTTCCCTTCCATATTAGGTGTGTCATACATGCTCGGTTGTGTCAACTCTTTGTGACCCTGTGGACTGTAGCCTGCCAAACTCCTCAGTCCATGGAATTCTCCAGATGAGAATACTGGAATGGATTGCCATGCCCTCCTCCAGGGGATCTTTCCTACCCAGGGATTGAACCTGCATCTCCTATGTCTCCTGCATTGCAGGCAGATTCTTTACCTGCTGAGCCATCAGGAAAGCTCACAGTTAGGACTCAGGGTTAAAGCCAATGTCAATTTGCAAGTGAGTTAGAAGAGCTCAGCAGGATCAATGGGGTTCAGGTACCAGGAGAACAGAAGGGCTTTAAGCACAGCTGAAGGCTTGTCACTTCTGGGTTTCCTGATGCTGCTTTTGGCCCCAGTGGGATTTGATGGAACAAAGGACATGGGGTCTTGTAGAGGGAGACAGACAGAGACGGACAGACAGACAGAAGAGCAGAGGGAGGAGTGGTCTCTGTCTCAGAGGGTGAGGGTGAGCTCCACGTGGTCTCTGTCCATCCCAGTTCATGCAGATAAGCTACCACTTCAAGGACTATTGATCTGCAATTAAAGGTTCTTAATTACCATCCCAGAAACTTAAGCAGACCGGATTTACTGGAAGGCTCATGGGTAGCTCATAAGACCTTGCTGTTGCCAGGATAGCCCAGGCAACTGCAGAGACCAATGAAAGCTGGCTGGACAGAGTCACACACTGGATACAGTGTCCCTGGCTGCCCACACCAGCAGTGACTCCACCCCGAGGTTTCAGGATCAGTCACGTGAGAGCCAGAGGCTGGGGCAGAACCAATGCTAGATGCAGTCTTCATCCTTTGCTCCACCTTCACAGGGTCAGAGGGTGGACAGGGCCATCTTTTGTTAATCTTCCAAGATTGGAGGTGTGTCTGTTCCCCTGGCCTCCACCCTGGAGGGTGCCGCATAGCAGGGTCTGGGATGGACAGCCAAACTTACAACAGGCATTCATTCAGTTCAGTTCAGTTCAGTCGTTCAGTCATGTCTGACTCTTTGCGACCCCATGAATCGCAGCAGGCCAGGCCTCCCTGTCCATCACCAACTCCCGGAGTGCACTCAGACTTGCATTCATCGAGTCAGTAATGCCATCCAGCCATCTCATCCTCTGTCATCCCCTTCTTCTCCTGCCCCCAATCCCTCCCAGCATCAAAGTCTTTTCCAATGAGTCAACTCTTCACATGAGGTGGCCAAAGTACTGGAGTTTCAGCTTTAGCATCATTCCTTCCAAAGAAATCCCAGGGTTGATCTTCTTCAGAATGGACTGGTTGGATCTCCTTGCAGTCCAAGGGACTCTCAAGAGTCTTCTCCAACACCACAGTTCAAAAGCATCAATTCTTTGGTACTCAGC
>SJYX01009814.1:19802-39327 GCA_006410675.1 Oreotragus oreotragus
TTTTTTTTTTTCCTAAACAGTGCACTGAACATGTCTCCAATATAGTATGCAGGATCTACTTCATTCTCTTACATACTTCTTGCATGTTCAAGCTTTCTGCAGCTATCTCCTTCCCCATGGCCCAAGTTTCTCTGTATTCAAATAACTCTCGCAGTCTTGTATCCCACACATGTCATTCCTTCCCTTCATAGTTAAAGGTCCTTGAAGAAGAGTCCCCCTCAATGAGCACTTCCCACTTCCACTCACTCCTCAGTTCTTGTGATTGGGCTTCTACCCCCACCCCCCACCCAGACTGGCTCAAAGATCAGCATGGCCAAACCCAAGGAACACTTTCCGTTGTCAGTCCCCCACCCCCTGGAGCCCTGGGCACTGCTAAACACACTCCCCTTGCAACTCTTTCCCCCTGTTTCGAACTCCTAAGTATTTCATTGCCTCCATGGTTCCCAACTAGGGGTGAATTTGTTCTTCTGTGAACATGTGAACATCCTTGATTGTTACAATCTCTTCTGGGGCTGTGGGGTGAGCTACTGGCATCTAGTGGGTAGAGGCCAGGGATTCTGCCAAACATCCTGTACTTCACAGGACACCCCCTAGAGATGAGGTATCTACATCATCATAAGATGGCAGGCAGTTGCACTGGCAAGAGTGCTGAAACTGAACACACACATGCTCAGTCGTGTCCAACTTTTTGTCACCCTATGGACTGTAGCCCACCAGGCTCCTCTGTCCATGGGATTCTCCAGGCCAGAATACTGGAGTGGGTTGCCATCTCCCCTAGGGGATCTTCCAGGCCCAGGGATTGAATCTACTTCTCCTTCATGTTCTGCATTGGCAGGCAGGTTCTTTACCAATCAGCCACCTGGGAAGCCCCAAATTCTACCCTATAAGGATATAAACAAGCCCAGGAAAGTTTCTGTCAAGTGAAAGCCTTTTAATAACTAGCTAGGGATCTGGGCACAGATCCTGGTAACAATTATGCACATCTGCCCCCAAAGGAGACAACCAAGAGTCACATCCAGCTGCTGTAGAAACGTCCCAGGGTTAGTTTGGGGTCATAAAAAGTTTCAGTCTTTAGGTTCACAGTTCCCAGTGAATGTTCAGGGCTCCTCCAGTTGTGCCTCAGTCTGGTCCAGGTATAACTTCTCAACATTCCACCTGTGGGCTAAACCATACATTTAGCTCCCCTCAACACAGCTTACAGTTATCAGAGAGGGAAATGCAGACCATCCTCCCCCTCCCCCTTTTACACCCTCCCTCTGAAATTGATTTCCCATCAGGGTGTGTTCTATTATGCATTTCTGAATTTACTAGGACCTTTGTAGCCAGATTCCCCTCCCACTGTAATCTGGGGAGAGAAAAAAATTCTCAGGATTTTTTGGTCCTTTGGTCAGTGGTCTAGACCAGCAAACCCTCTAGGTACTATCAGTTGCTGACTCACCTTGGCAGTGGCACAAGTTTCCTATTCAGATCTGCCTGTCCCTAGTTAGAAGCGGGGACTGGGGAGGATTCTCCTGTCACAAGGCTGAACAACAACGATAGCAGTCCTTGTCTGCAGCTGGTGCTGGCGTCCTCCATGTGAAGCCCTGAGGGATTCCTTTAGGACTGGTCAATCTCTGCTCGGTTGTAAACCCGGGGTTAACCCCAGGCCTGCTTTAATTGTTTCGCATATAACTTGCTCAGAACATGAATGAACTTCTCGTGCAGTTCATTCCTGGAGACTTGGGATGCAGGAATCCCCACTAGTCCACTCCTGCTCCAACCATCTACAGCCTAGTGAAGGGAGGGGTAGTGCAGGGAGTTGGGGTGCTATATACTGGCTGCCCAGGTCCATCAGATACTAGGTTTGGGAAAATAAATACAAACAGAAGCTGCAGCATTTCTAGGGTGTCCAATGCCAGTGGTCTGGAACACAAAGGGGGTCGTCAAAACAAGTCTTTTTCTCTATATATCTCTCTCCCATTAACCCTGCAATCTACCCCTTCCCCAATCACTATCCCATACCTTCTCTCCCACCCCTTCCCCCTCCTCTCTCACAACTCCTTTCTCCCATTTAACCACCCACCCTTTCTCTCTACTCTTCCCAAGCCCTCTTTCCCCCCCTTTCCCTCCCTCTGAAAACTGATCTCCCATCAGGTAAGCCTCTATTCTGTTTCACATCTCTGAATCAAGGGTTCTGTAGCCAGATATCTCTCCCACATCGGAAGCAAATTTTCTGCCTTGAAAAATTCATAGCTTTACACCAAGGGCAGTTCCACTCCCCTGGCCTTCGAAATGATGTAGGTTTTCTCTGCTGATGGGGATCATAGCCACGCCTATTTCTGGTGGGTTCTTCAGGGTCTAGTCCCCAGGCCCCCCTATTAGACCACAAGCTAAAGTCAGAGGGTCTGCAGTGGGGAGACGGTTCAGCTGGAGCTCCTGCTGTGACCGCTGCTGCTGGTGAGGATGACGTGCTTGGGGATAATGTGGGTGTGGATGGTGTGGGTGCATCTGGAAAAGGAGATGAGGAGCATGAATATGAGTGTGTGAATGAGGCCGGGAGCTGGACAGGAAGGTTCCCTGGTGAGGCTGTATACATGGACTTGGTTGTTTTAAATAGATAACGCCTGGCTTTTTCCATGGACCCGCGATCTCCCTTCCTCTGCCCACCAGAGGTGTGACTTTTCTGGTCTACAACTTGGAGAAGCTGCATAATATCTACAACCATCTCTGCTGCCTCCTTTGCTTCCTCCACCCCCGCAGCTCCTGCCCCTTCCGCATCCTCCTGTCCTTCTCCTCTTGTGGCTTCAGAAGCGGCAGCAGGAGTAGCAGTGGCCCCTGCCTCCTCCTCCTCCTCTTCACTGGTTCCTTCTGTCTCAGCCCCACTGGCAGTGGCCATGGCCAGACCAGGCCCCTTGGCAGCTCGTTCCCGCAGAGATTCCAGCTCCTGGAGGAAGTGAACAGAGTTGAGACCTGTCCTGGGGGCGAGGGTGGGGCTGGGACCTGTCTCTTATACACATCTTCCTCGATTATCTCGTTTGCATGCATTCTCTGGCCACCAGCTTGGGTTCATTCTTTCTGTACCACAGTTCCAATAATGTATTAACTCTACCCAGAGCTGCAACTCACTGGTCCCACAATTCTATTAACTCTACCCAGAGCTGCAACTCACTGGTCCCACAATTCTTTCACTATCCACCACTNATGCCTAATTTAGATGTGTATAAGAGACAGGGCTGGGACTGGGGGCTGGGGTGGGAAGCAGGGCAGGGACCAAGTAATCTTACTGCGTGGAAGAGCTTCCACCTCAGCTGATCCCTTTCCTTCCGCGTCTTCTCCAGGTTGGCCTGCATTTGCTGCAGCCGGAAGGCTGCTTCCTTGCATTCCACCTCATGCTGTGCCATGAACAACTTCAGGTCTGAGGCCAAGGCATGTGCGGCCGACTTGTGCAGCCCAGCTAAGTCGTGTAGCCACCGCACCCTGTACCTGTGTAACTGTCTCTGTCTGTAGGCAAAACGCGTGCCCAGGGCCAGGCTTCCCCAGGCACAGGCCTCTTTGGCCTGGCTGGGCACCTGACGGTCCTCTAGGATGGCCTTGAACTTATCCTCCACCTTCTCCCAGGACAGAGAGAGATTCTCGAGGTAGAACTCCGGGCCTTTCGCGTGCCTGGACATCCTCTCGTTAATGAAAGCCATCACTTTACCATGCCAGAACCCACTACTTGGGTCTTCGGGTTTCAAGGCCATGATGACTGAGTGCCTTTGGGGCTGGGCTGGTCCTGTGGGGACGAATCAATCAGTCCTCTCCCTCCCCTCCCCCCATCCCTTCAATCTGCTCTTCTCTGGTTGCTCCCCTCCCCCTCACCCCGCCGCCACCTCACACCCTCCTAAAGACCCTGTACCCTGCCTCAGGACACCTCCCACCAAGCCTCACCTCCTGTCAGTGGGAGTGCAGCCCAAACAAAACCACTTACCACAGCAAAAGAAATGCACATCCCTGTCTCTTATACACATCTAGATGTGTATAAGAGACAGCCCTCACCCCGCCGCCACCTCACACCCTCCTAAAGACCCTGTACCCTGCCTCAGGACACCTCCCACCAAGCCTCACCTCCTGTCAGTGGGAGTGCAGCCCAAACAAAACCACTTACCACAGCAAAAGAAAGGATTTTGATCTCTATCTCCCTCCCTCCCTAAGGGCTCTAAAGAAAGAAAGGTTCCTACAAACCGTTCGAGGTGTTTGCCTTTGGACTGTTCCAACTTCCAGAAACGACAGGGGGGATGGGAGAGGTGTGTGAGGAAGATTGCTCCCCTCCCCCGGCTGTAAGGGAACCTCCTATACTGTTGAAAGTCTTTGAAGCCATGGAGAAACAGGAGTGGTCAGAAAAGACTCATAACCAAGAACATGAAGGGCTTGTAATCGAGTATCAAAATTCTCAACCCCCCGCCATAATGGTTTGTCCTGCTCATGAGACCCGCCCCCAGTTCTGACAGAATATTCTACAACAGGAAACAGCGCCGCCTGCCCGCTCAAGATTCTGTGAAAAGTGAAGGGAAACAGCGCCACCCCCTGCCCACTCGAGATTCTGTGAAAAGTGAAAGAAAGTGAAGTCGCTCAGTCTCTGACTCTTCGTGACCCCAAGGACTGGGTAGTCTACCAGACTCCTCTGTCCACGAGATGAATCTTCCTGACCCAGGGATCAAACCCAGGTCTCCCGGGTAGTAGACAGACGCTTCACCATCAGAGCCACCAGGGAAGTCCTCTGTAGCTGCCATTATAGACGCAGCAAAATTCTGATACTTGGTCAGCAAACTTTTACTATTATTATTATTATTAAGGGCTATGTGGATGGATAGAGGAGCCTGGTGGGCTACAGTCCATGGGGTCGCTAAGAGTTGGACACGGCTAAGCGACATTACTTTGACTTTTCACTTTCATGCATTGGAGAAGGAAATGACAACCCACTCCAGAATTCTTGCCTGGAGAATCCCAGGGACGGGGGAGGCTGGTGGGCTGCCGTCTATGGGGTTGCACAGAGTCGGATACGACTGAAGCGACTTAGCAGCAGCAGCAGCAACATTAGCAGCAGCAGCAGCAGCAGCAGCAGCAGGCAGAAAACCTTTGTCTCAACTACTTGTTAACACAAAAGCAATCATAAATAATACTTGAAGAAGTAGCTCTGTTCCAGCAAAACTTTATGTATAAAAAGTAACAACTGGTAGGATTTGGTCTGTTGTTTGCCAACTCCTGATCTAGATTCATATTTCCTGTGTGTCCCAAAGATATCTCAAATCCAAAGGTTCATAAGTTTACCTTTCTCCTAAGAAATAATTCTTTATATTCCTATGTTGTTCAGTAAAGAAACGTTGAAATCACTAATACCACCTCCCTTTAATAAGAATCAAATCAGTTCCCAACTCTTATCGCTAATACCTCAGATGTCAAACTTTTTTGACATCCATTCCCATTTAGGGGTTGCCACTGTTGCTTTTGCTTTTTAAATAATCTGCCTGAATTCCATTTCTGATTTCTAATATCTTCCTAATGTTTCCTATGATCATATTGCTTTCCAGCTTTGAAAACATTTAAATGGATTCCTGTGACAAATTCCTTGGTCTGACATTAGAGTCTCATCTCAGGCTACCTTTATTATTACTTTAGCTCTCTCTAGTCTCTTCTCTCTCATTATTTGTATACCCAAGGGACTAGCCATGCAGAGATATATTCATTGTGGATTAAAATTTATGTTTCCATCCAAAAAATCAGATGTTCATTACTTGTTATCTGGGCATTATGTACTGTGCTATGAACTACTTTGAAAAAAACAACATTTATTCTTTAAGGGTTTTATACCAGATAGTGACTGAGAAAAGATTATAAATTAGGCATTAAAGTATCACTTAAGAAGGTGGTTAAGTACCAGTGGTATAAATCCCAGTGTTTTTAGCTCTTGTTTAAAATGTTATCTTGTGTCTTCTTTCCATTTAAATCTGTGTATTTTAATTATCAACCCTTAGTGGGAAGGGTTCATATTTTTGCTTGTACTTGAGGGACTTCTGCAGAAACAGCATTCAAAATATAATGTAGAAATCAGAAAGGTGAGGAATGGGGAGATACTGGAGTCAGAGAGACCCATTAGGGGGGTGCTTAGTCAGTTCAGTTGCTCAGTCATGCCTGGCTTTTTGTGACTCCATGGACTGCAGGACTCCAGGCTTCCCTGTCCATCAGCAACTCCCAGAGCTTACTCAAACTCGTGTCCATCCAGTTGATGCCATCCAACCATTTCATCCTCTGTCATCCCCTTCTCCTGCCTTTGATCTTTCCCAGCGTCAGGGTCTTTTCAAATGAGTTGGCTCTCCTCATCAGGTGGCCAAAATATTGAAGCTTCAGCTTCAGCATCAGTCCTTCCAATGAATATTCAGGGATGAATACCTTTAGGATTGACTGGCTGGATCTCCTTGCAGTCCAAGGGGCTCTCAAGAGACTTCCCCAACACCACAGTGCAAAAGCATCAACACTTTAGCACTCAGATTTTTATGGTCCAACTCTCACATCCACACATGACTACTGGAAAAACCATAGCTTTGACTAGATAGACCTTTGTTGGCAAAGTTATGTCTCTGCTTTTTAATGTGCTGTGTAGCTTTTCTTCCAAGGAGCAAGCATGTTTTAATTTCATGGCTGCAGTCACCATCAGTAGTGATTTTGGAGCCCAAAAAATAAAGTTTGTCACTGTTTCCATTGTTTCCCCATCTATTTGCCATGAAGTGATGGGACCAGATGCCATTATCTTTGTTTTTTGAATGTTGAATTTTAAGCCAGCTTTTTAACTCTCCTCTTTCACTTTCATCAAGAGGCTCTTCGGTTCCTCTTCACTTTCTGCCATAAGGGTCATGTCATCTGCATACCTGAGGTTATTGATATTTCTCCTTGAACTCTTGATTCCAACTTATGCTTCATCCAGCCCAGCATTTTGCATGATGTACTCTGCATATAAATAAACAGGGTGACAATATACAGCCTTGATGTACTTCTCTCCCAATTTGGAACCAGTCCATTGTTCCATGTCCAGTTCTAGCTATTGCTTCCTGACCTGCCTACAGAATTCTCAAGAGGCAGTTAAGGTGGCCTGGTATTCCTATCTCTTTAAGAATTTTCCACAGTTTGTTGTGATCCACACAGTCAAAGGCTTTGGCATAGTCATAAAGCAGTAGTAGATGTTTCTCTGGAACTCTCTTGCTGTTTAGATGATCTAAACGCATGTTGGGAATTTGATCTCTGGTTCCTCTCCCTTTTCTAAATCCAGCTTGAACATCTGGAATTTCTTGGATCACATACTGCTGAGGTCTGGCTTGGAGAATTTTGAGCATTTCTTTGCTATCAGCTGAGATGACTGCAATTGTGTGGTAGTTTGAACATTCTTTGGCATTGCCCTTCTTTGGGATTGGAATAAAAACTGACCTTTTCCAATCTTGTGGCCACTGCTGAGTTTTCCAATTTGCTGGCATATTGAGTGCAGCACTTTCACAGCATCATCTTTTAGGACTTGAAATAGCTCAGTTGGAACTCCATCACCTCCACTAGCTTTGTTCATAGTGATGCTTCCTAGGGCCCNGGCCACTGCTGAGTTTTCCAATTTGCTGGCATATTGAGTGCAGCACTTTCACAGCATCATCTTTTAGGACTTGAAATAGCTCAGTTGGAACTCCATCACCTCCACTAGCTTTGTTCATAGTGATGCTTCCTAGGGCCCACTTGGCTTCAGACTCCAAGATGTCTCTCGTTCTAGGTGATTGATCACACCATTGTGGTTATCTGGTCATTAAGATATTTTTTGTATAGTTCTTCTGTGTATTCTTGCCACCTTTTCTTAATATCTTCCCCTTCTGTTAGGTCCATACTGTTTCTATCTTTTATTGTGCCCACCTTTGCATAAAATGCTCCCTTGGTATCTCTAATTTTCTTGAAGAGATCTCTAGTCTTTCCCATTTTGTTGTTTACCTCTATTTCTTTGCATTTCATTGATCACTGAGGAAGGCTTTCTTATTTCTCCTTGTTATTCTTTGGAACTCAGCATTCAGATGGGCATATCTTTCCTTTTCTGCTTTGCCTTTAGCTTCCCTTTTTTCTCAGCTATTTGTAAGGCCTCCTCATGCAGCCATTTTGCTTTTTTGCATTTCTTTTCCATGGGGATGGTCTTGATCACTGACTCCTGTACAATGTCACTAACCTCCATTCATAGTTTTCAGGCACTCTGTCTATCAGACCTAATTGTCTGAATCCATTTGAATTCAGAATTTATTTGTCACTTCCACTGTATAACCATAAGAGATTTTATTTAGACCATATCTGAATGGTCTAGTGTTTTTCCCTACTTTCTTCAGTTTAAGTTTGAATTTTGCAATAAGGAGTTCATGATCTGAGCCATAGTCAGCTCCGGTCTTGTTTCTGCAGACTGTGTAGAGCTTCTCCATCTTTGGCTGCAAAGAATGTAATCAGACTTATTTCAGTATTGACCACCTGGTGATGTCCATGTGTAGAGTCATCTCATGTTATTGGAAGAGGGTGTTTCCTATGACCAGTGTGTTCTCTTAGCAATAGTCTGTTAGCCTTTGCCCTGTTTCATTTTGTGAAACAAAAGAAGACCAAACTGGGCTGTTACTCCAGGTGTCTCTTGACTTCCTACTTTTGCATTACAATCCCCTATGATGAAAGGACATCTTTTTTGGCATTAATTCTAGAAGGTCTTGTAGGTAGGTCATCATAGAACAACTGTTCAACTTCAGCTTCTTTGACATTAGTGTTTGGGGCATGGACTTGCAATACTGTGATATTGATTGGTTTGCCTTGGAAATGAACAGAAATCATTCTTTCATTTTTGAGATTGTACCTAAGTACAGCATTTCAGAATCTTTTGTTTACTATGAGGGTTACTCCATTTCCTCTAAGGGATTCTTGCCCATCATCTGGATTAAATTTGTCCATTCCAGTCCACTTTATTTCACTAATTCCTTAAACGTCAATGTTCACTCTTGCCATTTCTTGTTTGACCACTTCCAATTTACCTTTATTCATGGACCTAACATTCCAGGTTCCTATGCAATATTGTTCTTTACAGCTTTGGACTTTCTTCCATCATCAGTCACATCCACAACAGGGTATTGTTTTTGCTTTGGCTCCATCTCTTTATTCTTTCTGGAGTTATTTCTCCACTCTTCTCCAGTAGCATTTGCTACCATAATTCAAAATGTAAACTAAGGGCAGTGGTGTTTAGGATGGAGTTATGCACATCCAGAGCTTTTTGTTAAGCAAAATTGTTACGAATGTCAAAGAAGAGCCAGGATAAGAGAATGAACAGGCTAATTCCCAGGTTTCTGTTATAGGGAACTATGTAGATGATGATGCTATGTGCTTATATGGAAAATGAAAGAGAAACTAGGTGCGTTCACCTTTAGATATACTAAGATACCTGTGGGACGTCCCAATAGAGGTATCCTATAGGTGGTTAGATTTATGAGTCTAGAACTTAGGAGAGACATCAGGGCTGGAGATGTATTGAGATATGGATTTTGGATTTGAAGCAATGGTTAAAATAACCCAGGGAGAGGACATAGAACAAGAAAAACAGAGTGCCTAGGATAGATTCCTCCTAGAGGAATTTTCCTCCATCGACATCTTCCTTTCTGCCACTGTCCACTATCATTGACAGTTTTATAGCTTGCCTACTTACTTCTTTGCCTTTTCTTCTAGCCTCAGGGCATTTTTACCTTACTTTTTTTTTTTATTACTTCTATAACACTTTAAACATAAACTTTAGCTTGTGATCACATGTCTCTGTATACTCCCATCCTTCTAATTCTGCTTATAAACACTTTCAGAAAATTAAATAATTTATTTTGACCAAAAGGTTGGAGGAGGGAAAAAATGAAGACGGGGAAACCTGTTAAGATCCTGATTTAGTAGTACAGAGAAGACACGGTTGGTGCTTGAACTGTGGCAGGACCTAGATGAAATATCAGATAAGAAGAGCATTTTAAAACAGAATTAGCATAGCATGTTAACCAATTGTGTAAGGGAAATAAGTACAGATATGTGTGATGGAGGATGATTTACACATCTAACTTGAGAAACTAGATAGTATGGTTAGCGATGCCTCTCTAATTATTATAGATAACATAGCAATAACAGATTGTAGGGAGGAGATTCAGTCTTGGGACTGGTAAGTGCCTTCATGATATTAATATGTAATCAGAGTTAAATGGAGGTACTGGGCTGAAACTTAGGAGAGAGTACAGAACTAGAGAAAAATATTACAGACTTCGATGTCTTCAGCACTTAGTTTGTGGTTGAAATCTAGTGTTTTAACAAAATTTACGGAGGTGAAAGCTGGAGGGACAAAATAAACAAACAAGCAAATAAAACAGAAGTAGGAATCCCGAGGCCTAGGGGAGGATGGCTAACATTTTGGAGATACCTCAGGGAAAAAAGGGGCTTACCTGGTGGTTCAGACAGTAAAGAATCTGCCTACAATGCAGGAGATCCGGGTTCAATCCCAGTCTTGGGAAGATCCCCTGGAGAAGGGAATGGCAACCCACTCCAGTATTCTTGCGTGGACAATTCCATGGACAGAGGAGCCCGTGGGCTACAGTCCATGGGGTCGCAAAGAGTGGAACATGACTGAATAAGTAACACACAGGGAAAAAGAAGAGCCAACCGTAGAGTTAAAAAGAGTGATCGTAGAAGTAAACAGTCCTAAGTGAAAGATATCTTAGAAATAACGAGGGGTTTAGAAAGTTGAAGGAATGAGAGTGAAGAAGAGGTCGTTAGATTTGGCAAGTAAGATAGCCTTGAGTCTATTGATAGAAATTCAATAGACTAAAGGGACAGAAATCCAATGTTAGCGGGTCATAGAGTGAAGTTAGAGCAGCATGCAGAACTTTCGCATGTTACTAGTCTTTTAAGACCTCTGACAGTGGCAGTTATGGTGGGTAGGCAGGGATCAGAGAATAGATCACAGAGACAGGGTATTACAGCTTGGTTGCTAAGATAATTAACATATATAATTGTCAACACAAAAATACAATACTCTGTCTTCTGTATGGGGGAGAAGATAACCACAGAGAAAGGAAACTCGGTGCTTTTGAAGTGTTTGCAATGTGATGGATGATAAAGCAAAGCTTTGTGAATATTGTAAGAATACTTACAAAACTGCTTATTGACAGATACAGAAATATCAGTGTAATCTAAATGAAAAGAAGTGGAGAAGCAAGAAATTCAGTTGACCCTTCAACAACACGGGTTGGAACTGTATGGATCCAATGATATGCCATTTTTTTTAGTAGTAAATGCTATAGTGTTGCACGATCCACAGTTGGTTGAATCATGGATGCAGAATCACTGATGGAGGAACCACATTATATGGCATCCCTAACGACACTTTTCAACTAGAATTATAGAGTCAGTACAACTGGTTGTAGAAGGTTTCCTGGAGGAGACTTTGTTCTTTTGAAAATGAACATCGGGATTCTCCACAGATTTCTGAAGAGCTTTTTGGTTATGGTCTTACTATGTAGCATTGTCTCTTTTAAAATTGTCTTCCACCAAACAATAAAGCAAGGGTCACTAATAACATGTTGTGGATTATGGTGGTGGCAGGCAATCTTTTAAATTTCCCTTGATTATGCCTTCACCTTTACCCACATCCCAGTCAGTCATTGGCAAGATTTTGGACTAGCTACTTGTATCCCTAGGTGGCAGATTGTGATTGCTTTCCTGGAGAATGGTGACAAACTTGCCACTGGAAAGATCCTTAATTCACAGTTATCTATGAGTGGGTTATTTTACACACACACACACACACACACACACACACACACAATATTTTTCTTGAGTAGGTGTCTGACTTAACTACTCTACCTCCAGATAAATTATAGTTTATTTTGAATTCAGGGCAAATGACATTTTGATAAGAAAATTTTATCTTGAGCAAGTAGTTTTTAGAATATATATAATTTCTGTTGTAACCTGATCCATTGTCTACTCTTTCTTTAAACAACAAAATATCTAGATTTACTTTATAGCTTGACTTGGAAGTCAGTGGATAAGGTATTAATTATACAGTGGTGATGTTAAAGGGGGTTACTTTCTATTGAGCACTTGCTACATGTTAGGTATTGTGCTAAGTGTTTTAAATGAGCTCATTGTGGAGAGACAATTTCCAATGGATCTCTTATATTTCTGCATGACTTATGAGCAGAAAAACTGTCCCTTGTCCCAGATTATCTTTTCAAGAATATATGTATCGAGAACAGCCATAAAAGGTAGAAATTGTGTCTTCCACCAGAGTGAATGACAATTTTGCTTGCAGCCTTGGAAAATATAGATAATAACTCCCTCTGGAGCAAAAGGCAGGCATGCCTTTGTCCCATTATTAAAGACTTGTGCTTCCTAAGCATGGGATTCTTCTCCTATAATGCAGCCTACTGCTTGTGTAGAGTGTCATCTGGCCCTCTTTGTATTGCTTTGTGGGAATTGGGTTTGGGGAAGCAACACAAATGCTGATACTCTGGCTATTTCTATTGCAATGAATATTTAACTGTCCACTGTTTCTGACTCAAGAATCTTTTTTCTTCTACCAACACTCATGAAACTTGGAAGTACAGTAAAGTCTCAGACCCTTCATAGTTTTTAACACTTATGTAACACAACAACCCTATCAGGATATTCAGTTCTGTCCAACACTTTGTGACACCATGGACTGTAGCCTGCCAGTCTCCTCTATCCATGGGATTTCCAGGCAAGAATGCTGGAGTGGATTGCCGTTTCCTTCTCCAGGGGAACCTCCTGACCCAGGGATTGAACCCAGGTCTCCTGCATTGCAGGCAGATTCTTTACCAGCTGAGCCACCAGGAAAGCCCTTTCATTAAGTCACATATTACATATGCAAGAATTAAACTCCATGATCTGTCCAAAGATCCATGGTTAGGACATGATAGAGTTGGATTCTGAAACAGCTTCTCGGACTCCAGTGACCACATCCCCAAGGAGTGAGAATTCTTAAGTCTAGTTCAGTTAAGTCTCTGGGTTGACGTTTTCTCAGACTGCATAATGAACCATAAGGAAATTACGTTTGAGTAGTCCTGGGTTGGAGATTATCACTGTCATGCCGAAGGGTGAGTGTTCATTTCAGCAGGAGAGAAAAATAGTTAATAAAGTATTCTCTGTTCATACCTCTGATGAATCCTTGTTTATTAACTGTGTTTCTGCCTGATGGCACAGATGTACATAAATTCAAACCTATTATATTGACATTCTTATAAACTAGGTGTATCACCTATGAAAGCTGACATTCTTTATTAAAAACGAACTAAAAAAAGACACAAAGATGTCCTGAGCTCTTCACAACTTATTTATAAGACTATAAGTCTTATTTATAAGACTATTTGTTTATAGGCTCAAAAGGAGAAAAGTGAAAATTTTCAAGAGATTTTGTGTTCCCCCAACTTGTTATTATAGCACAGATATTTCTGTGATTGTATTAAGTTTACATCTGCTTTTTAATATACATGGCACATAGAAGGACCTCAAAAATATCATGTGAATGCATCTAAACGGTTGTGGCTCTGCATAAAATGGTAATGTATAATTATAGCTGATTTTTGATATTGTACAGCAGAAACCAACACAACATGGTATAGCAATTTTCCTTCAATTAAAAAATAAATTTAAAATAATAATAGTAATAATAAAGAAATTGGTCACAGCTTTGTCCCACTTGATCTTTAAAAAAAAGACTTAAAATTTCAGAGAAGTTTTAGGTTCACAATAAAATTGAGAGGAAGGTACAGAGATTTCCCATATATCTCCTGCCTCCACACATGCATCTGCCATTATCAAAATCCACCATCAGAGTGGAACATTTGTTACAACTGATTAACTTACATTGATACATCATTATCACCCAAAGTCCATAGTTTTCATTGTGGTTCACTGTTGATATTCAGCATTTTATGGGATTGGACAAGCATATAGTGACAAGTATCCACCATTATAGTATCACACAGAGTAGTTTTTACCTCTCTAACAATCTTCAGTCCTCTACCTATTCATAGCCCCCCACCCTCTCAACCTTGGCAACCACTGATGTTTTACTGTCTCCATAGATTTGACTTTTATACAAGGTCATGTATTTGGAATCCTACAGCCTTTTTAGATTGGCTACTTTTTCTAAGCAAATGTATTTAAGGTTCTTCCATGTCTTTCCTGGCTTGATAGCTCATTTCATTTTAGCATTAAATGATATGTCATTGTCTAGATGTACCACAATTTGTTTATCCATTCACCTAACTGAAAGATATCTTGATTGCGTCCAAATTTTGGTAATTATGAAAAAAATACCTGCTATAAATGTCTATGTGCAGGTTTTTGTGTGGTTATAATGTGGATGGATACCAAGAATATGAATGCCAGATCACATGGTAAGAGTATGTTTCATTTTGTAAGAAATTTGTCTTGCAAAGTGGCTGTACCATTTTGCATCCCTACCATTAATGGATGAGTGTTCCTGTTGATCTGCATCCTCATCAGCTTTTGGTGTTGTCACTTGCTCTGGACTTTGGCCATTCTAGTAGGTGTTTAGTAGCATCTCATTGTTTTCATTTGTATTTCCCTGATTACATGTGATGTGCATGCATGAGTGCTAAGTTGCTTCAGTCGTGTCAGACTCTGTGCAACACAATGGACCATAGCCTGCCAGGCTCCTTTCTGTGGGATTCTCCAGGCAAGAGTACTGGAGTGTGTTGCCATCCCCTCCTCCAGGGGATCTTCCCAACCCAGGGATTAAACCTGCGTCTCTTATGTCTCCTGCATTGGCAGGTGGGTTCTTTACCACTAGCACCTTTCCAAATGCTTATTAGCCATAGGTGTGTCTTTTTTTATGAGGTGTCTGTTAAGGTCTTTGGCTCATTTTTAAGTTGGGTTGTTTTCTTTCTTTTTTTTTTTTCTTGTTAAGTTTTAAGTATTCTTTGTATATTTTGAATAACTTTATCAGATGTGTCTTCTGCAAATATTTTCTCCCAGTCTGTGGTTTCTTTCCTAATTCTTTTGATATAGTCTTTTGAAGAGCAGAAGTTTTTCATTTTAACAAAGTTCAGCTTATCAATTATTTCTTTAGTGCCATGATTTTTAAAATTACTGCCATATTCATTGTCATCTAGGTTTTCTCCTATGTCATCTTCTAGTTTTATGAAGTGAAGTGGTCACTCAGTCGTGTCCGACTCTTTGTGACCCCGTGGACTGCAGCCCACCAAGCTTCTCAGTCCATGGGATTCTCCAAGCAAGAATACTGGAGTGGGTTGCCATTTCCTTCTCCAGGGGATCTTCCCGACCCAGGGATCAAACCCAGGTCTCCCGCATTGGAGGCAGATGCTTTAACCTCTGAGCCACCTTATAGTTTTGTATTTTATGTTTAGGTCTGTGATAAGTCTAAAGATCTGTGTCTAGATTCTTTTTTTTTGCATGTGGATGTGCAATTGTTCCAACACCATTTGTTGCAAAGACTATCTTTGCTCCATTGTATTGCCTTTGCTTCTTTGTGAAAGATCAGTTCACTATATTAATGTAGGTTTATTTCCAGTCCCAATATTCTATTCCATTGATCTATTTGTCTACTCATTTGCCGTCATCATAATGTCTTAACTATGGTAGTTTTATAGTAGATCTTGAAGTCAGGTAGTGTCAGTCTTCCAACCTTGTTCTTCTCAGTTTTGTGTGTGTGTGCTAAGTTGCTTCAGTTGTGTCTGACTGTTTGTGACCCTGTGGGCTGTAGCCCACCAGGCTCCTCTGTCCATGGGATGCTCCAGGAAAGAATACCGGAGTAGGTTGCCATGCCCTCCTCCAGGGGATCTTTCTGACCCAGGGATGGAGCCCACATCTCTTATGTCTCCTGCATTGGCAGGTGGGATCTTTATCACTAGTGCCACCTGGGAAGCCCTTTCAGTTTTCTACTTATCATTATATGGATCGTGTAAGTAATTTGTTATATATATATATATGTGTGTGTGTATATATGTATATATATATATGTATATATATGTGTCGGGGAAGGCAATGGCACCCCACCCCAGTACTCTTGCCTGGAAAATCCAATGGACGGAGTAGCCTGGTGGGCTGCAGTCCATGGGATCGCTAACAGTCGGACAGACTGAGCGACTTCACTTTCACTTTTCTCTTTCATGCATTGGAAAAGGAAATGGCAACCCACTCCAGTATTCTTGCCTGGAGAATCCCAGGGACGGGGGAGCCTGGTGGGCTGCAGTCTATGGGGTCACACAGAGTTGGACACGACTGAAGTGACTTAGCAGCAGCATATGTATATGTTCTTTGTTTAGTATTTTTTAATATAAATGGTGTTATGTTTTTCATTTCAAAGTGTTCATTGCTGACATATAGGGAAGCAATAGACTTTTGTGTCAGTTATATCCATATAACCTACAACCTTGACATAGATGCTTTGTAGTGCCAGGTGCTTTTTTTGTTGATTCTTTCAGATTTTCTACATAGAAAATCATATAACCTATGAATTTTCTTGTCTACTTCATTTTTAACTGGGAGTTCTAGTATAATGTTGAAAAGGAGTGGTGAGAGAGGAGATATGGCCTCATTCTTGATCATAGTGGGAATATTTCTAGTTCCTCACCAACAAGTATGATGTCAGCTGTTGGCTTTTTGTAGATATTCTTTATCAAGTTGAGGAATTTCCCTTCTAGTACTAGTTTACTGAGAATTCTTATTATAAATGGGTTTTGGGTTTTGTCAAATGCTTTTCCTGTGTCTACTGATGGGATCATGTGTTTTTTCTTCTTTAGCCTGTTGATATGATGGATTTCATTAACTGCTTTTTGAATGTTGAACCAGGAAAACCCTCACTTGGTTGTGGTATATAGTTCTTTTTCTCCATTGCTGGATTTGATTTGCTGATATTTTGTTGAGGATTTTGCATCTATGTTTATGGGAGATATTAGTCTGTGGTTTTCTTTTAATGTCTGGTTTTGTTATTAGGGCAACAATAGCCTCATAGAATGTGTTAGAAAGCTTTCCGTCTGCTTCAGTCTTCTAAAAGAGATTATAGAAAATTGGTTTATTTCTTAAATATTTGATAGAATTTACCAATGAATCCATCTGGGCCTGGTGCTTTCTCCTTTGGAAGGTTATTAATTATCTATTCAATAACTTTAATACCTGTAAGTTTATTCATATTTTCTGCTTCTTCATATATGAGTTTTGGCATATTGTGCCTTTTTGCAAAACATGCTAAAAAATTCGGTCCTTTTCATCTAAGTTATCAAGTTTGTGGGCATATAGTTGTTCATAACATTCCTTTGTTTTCCTTTTAGTATTCATAGGATTTGTGTTGATGTCTCCTCTTTTATTTCTGATATTAGAAAGTTATATCCTCCCTTTTTTCTCTTCCTCTTTAGTTTTAAAATATTAACATTGCATGTTTGCTGTTATATGTACTTATTTCTGGGCTTCCCTGGTGGGTCAGATGATAAAGAATTTGTCTGCAGTGCAGGAGACTTGGGTTTGATCCCTGGGTCAGGAAGATCCCCTGAAGAAGGGAATGGCTACCCACTCCAGTATTCTTGCCTGGAGAATTCCATAGACGGAGGAGCCTGGTGACCTACAGTACTTATTTCTGCACTCATCTGAAAGTCTCCTTTTCTACACAATCAAATATATTTTTCAGTAATATTTTTTAATGATTCTTGAGAAATGGAATTCACCAAAGGGCCTGATATCCTATTTGTTTATTCATTTGTTTCCCTTCTCTAAATTAAGTATAATATCAGTTCATAGTTCTTTTGTTTTGAGAGCAATATCATCCAGTGATCTAGATTGACTAATTGATAGTTATGAACAACAGTCAATTTACATTTTAAAAATGTCAGAAACCAAATTTTGTTTTAGTTTATTTACCATTAAATGGTTCTGTAATTTTCAAGGAAAGTATTTTGAAATGAGCATAAGACAGTTGAAAGAACCGTTTAGAAATTTTCGACTATACCATGAGGCATTTTATCTGGGCTTCTGCTTGTAGATATGAAAGAGTTCCCTAATTTATTTAGTCTCTTTTCAGTAGGTTAGTCCTGGTGATACAACAAATTCATATAAACTCATAATTTGAAATAAAGCTTTAGATATTATACATTAGCATGTTTTATAAATGGGAATTGGAAAGGGACATCTGTATTTTTCATGTATATTTTAAATTCTAGGTCTTACTTTTCCCCTTAGGAAACCCAAGATAGTCAACATTTTACTTTAGAAATATTTCTGTGAAAAAAGTATACATTATGGCCTACAGTAGCTAGCATTAAACCTTTGGAATAGAAAGCAAGGTTTATTTATAAATTTGCAAATTCTGTGCTGTGCATTTTAATAACAGTGTTATTTAAGTGTTGTCTTTACACATCTGCATTTCTTTCTGTGAGTGTCCCTGAACTGGTATGGATAACTATGAGTTAATTTGGCTGATATCATCAAGTTCTGGGAGTAACCAGCGTCTAACAAACCTCTTTTCTAATCCACTGACAAGCTGTATGATTTTGACTAATTTATTTATCCTCTTTACATCTTTTTTCCTATACAAAATATAGATGATACTTACTCTGCACTTTTATCCTGTATTATTGCCAGAATCAAGTAAAACAGGAGATATGGAAACACTTGAAAGATGACAAATGTGTAAAATTGTATGTAAGGCATTGCTTCAACATCACTGTGAAAGCCCTTGGTGCATATTGAGCATGAATATGTTCCTTGTCCTCCTCAGGATGTAGAGGGAGGACAGAAAAAAAATTATAATTCCCATTCTTGCACACTCATCAGTCTGCCTTCTCAAATTTGCAAAGCTCTGTTTGTACCTAATGATAGAAAAGTAACATTTTTAGGTCCCCATTGTGGGAAACATTTTAAATAGAACTGGCCTGTGGCATTTTTCAAAATAAAATCTAAATAATTCGAGATTGTTAGTGGGAACTGTGCCAGGGCTAGATTACACAACTAATAAAAATCAACCTGAGTCTCTGGTATGAACCTAACAGAAGCAGAAAATATTAAGAAGAGATGGCAAGAATACACAGAAGAACTGTACAAAAAAGATCTTCATGACCCAGATAATCACGATGGTGTGATCACTCACCTAGAGCCAGACATCCTGGAATGCGAAGTCAAGTGGGCCTTAGAAAGCATCACTATGAACAAAGCTAGTGGAGGTGATGGAATTCCAGTTGAGCTATTTCAAATCCTGAAAGATGATGCTGTGAAAGTGCTGCATTCAATATGCCAGCAAATTTGGAAAACTCAGCAGTGGCCACAGGACTGGAAAAAGGTCAGTTTTCATTCCAATCCCAAAGAAAGGCAATGCCAAAGAATGCTCAAACTACTGCACAATTGCACTCATTTCACATGCTAGTAAAGTAATGCTCAAAATTCTCCAAGCCAGGCTTCAGCAATATGTGAACTGTGAACTTCCAGATGTTCAAGCTGG
>SJYX01009814.1:49578-71197 GCA_006410675.1 Oreotragus oreotragus
AGGTTGGTCATAACTTTTCTTCCAAGGAGTAAGCATCTTCTAATTTCATGGCTGCAGTCACCATCTGCAGTGATTTTGGAGCCCCCCAAAATAAAGTCTGACACTGTTTCCACTGTTTCCCCATCTATTTCCCATGAAGTGATGGGACCGGATGCCATGATCTTCGTTTTCTAAATGTTGAGCTTTAAGCCAACTTGTTCGCTCTCCTCCTTCACTTTCATCAAGAGGCTTTTTAGCTCCTCCTCACTTTCTGCCATAAGGGTGGTGTCATCAGCATATCTGAGGTTATTGATATTTCTCCCGGCAATCTTAATTCCAGCTTGTGATTCTTCCAGTCCAGCGTTTCTCATGATGTACTCTGCATATAAGTTAAATAAGCAGGGAGACAATATACAGCCTTGACGTATTCCTTTTCCTATTTGGAACCAGTCTGTTGTTCCATGTCCAGTTCTAACTGTTGCTTCCTGACCTGCATACAGATTTCTCAAAAGGCAGGTCAGGTGGTCTGTCACTTCAGTAAGGTTGGTCTGTATGTTACCTCAATTAAATCTCATTCATCTTTGTGTGGTGGGCACTATTATCCTTATCTAGTAGAGAAAAACTTGAGTATTAGAGGAATGTTGAGAGTTACTCAAAGCTACTAAACTAACAAAGCCTCATTTTATAGTCAAGGCAGGGTGATTCCAGAGTCCATTCTATTAATCGCTACCCTCTCCTGCAATAGGCTTAGAGCTAAACCCAGTCTCAATTGTGAGCACTTTTATAAGACAGAGAAAAAAGGTTTTATTTCAATTTTATGGTTCAGAAAGGGAGGTAGACTAGCTCAAGAGTTAGCAAATATGAGTAAAATCCAGGTCAAGAATTTTCTTTTATAATGTTCATTCTATCACATCTTTTATCTTTCCACTAAATTCTTTCTTCCCGTCTTCACATCTCTAGACATCACCACTGTCATTGTATATCAAAGCAATTTTCCCCCCCGGGAAGAGCTAACTCTTACTCTTTCTTAGAAATGGACTAATGATGGTGAGGCAAAGGGTTTTTCCACTTCTGTCTGGATAATAACATTTACTATTTCTATAACCTTTTTATAATTGATAATAATCGTAATGATGAGTAACATTTATTAACTGCTCACTATATGCCATATTCTAAGTGTTTTATATGGATCAATTCAGTTTCTATATTCTCAATCTCTACTGTCCTAAGTAGATATTATTATTGTCCGCATTTTACAAAATAAGTGACTGGAGATTCAGACAAGTTAAATGACTTTACAAAACTCACACAGCAGTTTGTGACTTGCAGTTTGGCTCCTGGACCCTTCAACTCACCCACTATACAAATGGGTTAGGATGAAAAATGAAAATAAAAAGTTACAGAGCCTCTGAAGCTCCCAATGGTGTTGTTAACCTCACTTTTCACACAGGATTTCAAGTAAATCCTTGAAAAAATGTACTGTATTGGAAAAACATTTCCTTTTTAGCCAATAATTCGATCATCTGCCTTGCTTGCTTTGCAATCTGTACATTTCCTACCAGACTGAACATGAAGAGATTTTGCTCTGATCAAAGCAATGGAAAGAGGATGACACACTTCTCCAGAGTTAATCCTGATGCATATACAAGGTTCAGTTCAGTTCAGTTCAGTCACTCAGTCGTGTCCGACTCTTTGCGACCCCATGAATTGCAGCATATCCGGCCACCATCTCATCTAAACCTCTACACTGTGGTGAGGAAAATGCCGGGATCTAGTCCCTCTGCTGGTGAGAGTGGTTCCATTTCCACCAGAAGACATCTTCCCCTCCCCGTTCCCCAGCTTTTCCACACCTCGTGTGTATAGTTTAGAGTCAACTTCCTGTTTTTCCCCATGTCCCTGGACTCATTTCTAGAATTTTGTCGAAACTCTCAGAAAACAGCTCTCTTTAAGTAAAATTTGCTAAACTAGGAGAAAATAAGCTTAGAGCATTCTAGTCACCATAAAAAGTAAGCCTGTCTCAGAGCAAGGACCACAGAGAGTTCAGAGGAGACTTTGAAAATGCTGAGCGTCTGCTCCAGCTCTGTCTGAGGGCAACCTTGCTCTGGACTTTCTTATCCTGTGAGGTGGTACATTCCTTTCTTACCTAAAGCTCAGTGGAGTTCTGTCCTGGCAACTAGAAGAGTGGATGTTTGTACCTTACGTTTGTACCTTACTTGTGGACCTTCTGTTCCACAACTGGAGCGCGTTTGACCTCCCCAGTTAGTCTGGGGTTTCTCTGAATCCTTTCAGGGTCTCTCTGACAAGTCTGGCTCATAGCAGCTCCTCCATAAGTTTTTAAAGGATGAATACATGAAATAGCTAATTCATTTAGGCCATTTATGCCGTTGTCATTTAAGAGGCAACCGTTAGACAAAATCAAAACTAATCCATTCTGTGCTTAGTTACGGTATCCTCAACAATACCTTAAACACCCATTTCACCACGCTCTGATGTGCCGTTCCAACATCCTCAGAGCTGAAAGCAGTGGTGAATGAGGCCTGTGAGTGACAGAGCCCGCAGGAATTTCTGGATGATTGAGAAGTAGTTGTAAGAGTGAGAGGGTCTCAGGAGCGGGGGTGGGATGTACTCCTGGGAGAAGCTATAAGGAAAGTCTTGGGGGTTTCTGGACAGCAGTAAATGAAGAGGAGAGATCTCAGGGTGGGGGTCCATGGTCTAGATACTCACAGGCAGGAATCTAAGGTTACCTCTGAAGTATCCAGGGCAAGAAGGAGAGAATTTGTTTCCAAGGTTCTGTATAATGCTATATGCGTCATGGGAACTTGTTGAACTTGGAGACTTAAGAGTTAACTGAAAAGAGACAATGTCTTACAATTTTATTTTTAAAATTCATTTAAACTGTTTTAAAAGGTACAGTTCAGTGGCACATTACATTCACATTATTGGACAACCATCACCGTCATCCATCTCTAGAACTTTTTAATGAATGTGTAGAGTTTCTAAATGAAACAATTAAAAGTGAACTCCTCATCCCTTCCTACCCCTAGTCCCTGGCAACAACTGTTCTAACTTTCTGTCTCCATGAATCAAGTATCATACACTATTTGTTCATCATATTAGTGTTTTAAAACGGGTTTTAAAATAGTAAGAGAAAAAAAAATTGCATTCAAACCTAGGAGTTATCTTATGAGGAGACCGTCTCAAAGCTAATGCTACTTTTGATTTTGCTGCAAATGTCCTTCTACACTTAGATATATGTTTTACACATCTATGAAGATATCCATACAATGCATACACAATGCACGTGGGTTCTCCAAACACAGACGCTTTCATTGCTCCTAAATTTCTTCTCACTGAAGCCTGTATCCTTCTGGCTGAATCCCGAGACTGTGGGCAGCTGTTGGATGGCCAGCTCTCTACCACAGGGGTGTTCGGTGGACACATGTTAGAATCAACTGGGGGAGTTTTTCAAAAAACACTCACTCCAGAGCCCCATCCCCAAATGAATCAGCAACTCTGGGCAGGGTGTTTTAACTTTAATATTCTGAAACAAACAAACAAACAAACAAACAAAAAACCTGCGTCAGTCTAATGTGCAACCACGGCTGAGATCCCTTATTCCAGATAATCCTCAGAGGGGTTAGCACCAGGCTGGTGTGGACTATGATCCTCTGTGGGGTCTGAATTAACATCTTTCTTCAGAACATCAGATTCCCAAGCCTCTCAACTTTCTGTGCACCTTTGACCTGAGCCTGCTCCCATTTTTTCCCATGTGGAAACAGGGACCATGACCTAGAGCTCAGGGAAGGTGGGGAGTGCTGTCAAGGGAGCCATTCCTCGGCCCTCAAAAATCTTTCCGCTAAGAGAGGCCTGGTGGGTACAGACTCAGGTCACCCTGCCAGCACATAGGAGCCTGTGAACTCCAATCATGAAGCTGATTTTACCTGTGGAAGGGCAGAACTTTTGTAGACTAGAACAAAAATTACTCCAAAAACACACATTTCTGTAAAGTGATCTTTTTGTGCTTGGAGACCTGGTTATTTAAAGGGACATTCCTGACAGTGTTCTCTGTAGCTAACATGGTAAGGAATCTGCCTGCAGTGCAGAAGACTGGGTTCGATCCCTGGGTCAGGAAGATCCCCTGGAGAAGGAAATGGCAGTCCACTCCAGTATTCTTGCCTGGAGAATCCCATGGACAGAAGAGCCTGGCAGGCTACAGTCCACCAGATTGCAAAGAGTCGGACACAACTGAGCGACTAATACTACTACTTCATGACAGTGTTAAAGACAGAATATTTTTCATAACACAATTACTTCCCATTTTATTGGTTTTCCCCTTGTACCTCGAGCATGATACAGGCCCCACTCGACATGTCAAAAGGACTGTATGCCACCTGTTAGTCATGCGTCAGCCATCTGGGCCTTTCGGACAAGGAGGGTGGCGTCCTGACACGGTCTAGAGGGGAAGGGACTGTCCTGGAACCCAGGGGTAATCATGTCCACGGCTAGGGCACAAGTCACACTTGGGGCCTCCACAAGTTATTTGTCTCCAACAGCCCTTGGTGTTTTGGGACAGAAATCAAGTCCCCCCCGGCCCCCCCCCCCACCTTTTTACACACGATCCTCATCCTGGGAGTGCGCGGTGCGACTGGAAGAAAGAGTGAAGCCCAGCTGTGGAAACAAGGGCTCCTCTGATGGGGAGAGAGTTCTCATTCTTTCCGTTGCAACAGCTGGGCTGAAGGGTAAGTCCCGGGGTTGGAAAGTTACACTGGAAGGGGAGGAGGGCGGGCACCAGGGAGGTGGGAATAAAAATAGCACCTGTGTGCGCGCAGCATTTTAGTTACTTGAATTAAGCACAGGCCTGGGAGGAAACAGAACGTATTTTTAGTAACTGGAGCTAAACTGAGACTTTCTGGCTCTTGGCCGAGAGAAGATCCAGAGGCGGAATTTTCGGGGGTCTGCTGCGGCCCTGGTTGGCGGCTGACACAGAGAACCAAGGTCCCCTGAGGGGCAGGAGGGGAGAGGCCCGGGGGCCTCCCTGCCGAGTGTGGGCCTCCGAGGGGGCACCTCTGAGCGCCTTCCTGGGGCCTCTGAAGGGGAAGCCTCCCCTGGGGTAAGCAGGCCGCGCGGCTCGGTGCTGGATCACGGGCATCCCGGTTCCGGCTGAGCCGGAAGTGGGTCCTGGGGGAAGGCTTCCTCGGGGTGTGAGCTCTTCCCCGGGTGCTCCACGTCCTCCCAGCTCAGTGTCAGTGACCCTTCCTTGGGAGCGGCCGTGTGTTCCCCAGGAAGGGCTTTCAGGAAGTGGAGGCCGAGAAAGAAACAGGCAAAGGGAAGTTCTGTGAGAGGCAAGGCCTGTGAGGGCTGGAAGAAAGGAGGGTAAGGGGAGCGCGGGCCGTGAGGGAAGGGTGCTGGGTGTTGACGGAGCCAAGGACGGTGGGGGGACCTTTAGGAGGAGCCTCAGGCCCGCGTGCAGCTCTGAGGGCCCGGGGCCAAGCCCATGCTGAGCTCGAAGCAAAGACTGTTGGAGAAGCCACGTTGGGCAGAAGCCTCTGATCTCAGAACCCATGCTCCGCCAGGCTGCTGACTGGGGATGTGCTCCTGAAGGTGGAGGTGGCGACCCTCCAGCTCCCGCAGTGAGGGGCCTCTTGAGGGAACATCTGAGCCTACTCTGCCCGCACCTCCCACCCCCAACCCCGTCCCATCCCATCCCATGGCCGTCATAGTTAGGTTGCTATTTTGTCCTTTTGCTTATCCGTAGGTCAGATATTTGTTGAGCCTCCACCATGGCTAGAGGTAAAGAATCCTCCTGCCCATGTAGGAGACTCAGGTTCAATCTCTGAGTCGGAAAGGTCCCCTGGAACAAAGAAATGGAATGAAATCCACTCCAGTATTCTTGCCTGGAAAATCCCATGGATGGAGAAGCCTGGGGGCTACAGTCCATGGGGTCACAAAGCGTCGGGCACAACTTGAAGACTAAAAAACCTACAACCACATCATGGCCTGATATTGAGCTAGTCACTAGGAACACAAATCACATTAGCTAGTAATTTTACAGCATTTATCATGTGCCCCATACTATTCTAAATGCTTTACAAAATGTTGTCATTGAGTCTTTACAATAACAGTATGAGGAAGATACAATTATTATGTCTATTGTACAGATCAGAAACTGCAATAGAGAAAGGTGAAGTATGTAACTTGCTCAAGGTTGCATACCAGGTAAACAACCCCAGAAGTCTTAACTCTGAAGTCCATGCCCCAAACTACCATATTTCATCTAATCTAAGGAACCAGCTCTTCTGAGATGCATTGTTATTTCAAGTGACACTAAGAAAGAAAGAAAGAAAATGAAGTCGCTCAGTTGTGGCCGACTCTTTGAGACCCCATGGACTGTAGCCTACCAGGGTCTTCTGTCCATGGGATCTTCCAGGCAAGAATCCTGGAGTGGGTAGCCATTTCCTTCTCCAGGGGATCTTCCCAACCCAGGGATCGAACCGGGGTCTCCCACATTGCAGGCAGACGCTTTACCCTCTGAGCCACCAGAGAACAAAGGAAGGAGCACTGCAAATCAGCGTCGCCATGCCATTATTAGTGAGATGCGTCCTCGGCTGGAGAGGGGTTAAAATGTGAAAAAGAGAGCGAGCCTTGAATTGATCATTGTTACAAAGAGGCACGTCCTGCGCAAGGACACAATTGTGCAGGGAGACAATCTAAGGCACAACTGCACAAGGGAGACAACTTCAATGATCGTCATGCGATAAGCTGAGCATCAAGTCAGACTAAGGCGGAGTGCACACGGACTGTTTCGGTGGCAGAAGGGGGCGACCTTCACTTCTATCTGAGGGTCTGGAACCCACTGCAGAAATGGCGCCCAGCTCTGCCTTAGGGTTTCTCCAAACAGAGAAGGAAAGGATAGAACTGGGAAATCGGGGGTATTTTAAGGGCCATGGTTGCTGATACGAATACTAATAGTAATTAGCAGTAGCTAACAATAGCTACGGGGAAGGCAATGGCACCCCACTCCAGTACTCTTGCCTGGAAAATCCAGTGGACGGAGGAGCCTGGTGGGCTGCAGTCCATGGGGTCGCTAAGAGTCAGACATGACTGAGCGATTTCACTTTCACTTTTCACTTTCATGCATTGGAGAAGGAAATGGCAACCCACTCCAGTGTTCTTGCCTGGAGAATCCCAGGGATAGGGGAGCCCGGTGGGCTGCCGTCTATGGGGTCGCATAGAGTCAGACACGACTGAAGTGACTGAGCAGCAGCAGCAGCAACAATAGCTAATTGTTCAGTCTTCACCATGTGTCAGGCACCGTGTTTAGGGCTTTCTATGCATAATCCCATTTAATCTTCACGGAAACCCTTTGAGAAAGCACCCTTAACGAGGAAGAAGCCCGAGGCTGAGGAGGTGAACAGATTCATCTCGTACAGCACAATTGATAGGTAATGTACCAGGATAAGGGTCTCTGGCGGGGAAGGCAATGGCACCCCACCCCAGTACTCTTGCCTGGAAAATCCAATGGACGGAGTAGCCTGGTGGGCTGCAGTCCATGGGGTCGCTAACAGTCGGACANTGTATTATCTCCAGTGTTTTGACAGTGCAAAGTATATGGGTTCCATGATTCTTTTCTCAGTCTTCTTTTCAAATATATATGAAATATTTAAACTTATTTCTTTTCCAACCATCGTGTTATGGCAGGCCTTTGAGAACTGTTCTTCCATGCCTGCACCTAGTCAGTCACAGCTGGACAGGAAGGTAGAGATGACTCATTTGCTACTGGGGCGTGTTCTTAAAGATGAGTGGGTAAATCTATCCTGGTTGTCCCTGCAATGTAAAGAGACATGTGTTAGGGGTCTGAAAGTCCTTTATCTGAACTCTTTTAGTTAGCAAAAGAAGTGAGAGGAGATGCTACTCTTTTAGCACTTCCTCTTGATGCTTTGAATGGGCTTAGATATTGGAACAGAACATACAATGATGTCAGTGCTTTTAGAAATATTCTTGAAATGAGAGGTAAAGTTTATTTTTATTGAACTAAGAAGAACACTAGAACAACCTAATTATTCACTGAGAACACTTGACACAAGAGTGTAGAGTCCCTTTATCCCATCTCTAAACAAAAGAATTCCCTAACCTTAGTAGGACATTAGCGATGGAAATACAAATACATACCTTGGAGTAAAACACACATCTATGTAATTAGTTTCCTCAGTTGATAAAAGGCTGATGTTAATGTGGTCAAAGTTTGAATCCTTTTCCTTGCCACAATTATCTTAATTTCAGATGTTTGCCATTGGTTATAATGGAGTGGATAGGGGCATCATGGATCGGTCAGTGTAAATTCATTCATTCATTTATTATATATTTATTGGGTACCTACTATGTGCATGGTGATATCTAATTGATTTTTAATAGCTGCATCATAGTTCATAGGCAAGATACAAACTTGGCTCATTCAACCATTTTTCAGATGGATTTTCATTTTTTTCCTAGTTTTTTTTTTAAAGTAGTCACAGTATTTAAAAAAACATCCTTGTAAACATATCCTTCCTAACCCCAGAGTTAGTAGAAGGAAAGAAATCTTAAAAATTAGGGCAGAAATAAATGCAAAAGAAACAAAAGAGACCATAGCAAAAATCAACAAAGCCAAAAGCTGGTTTTTTGAAAAGATAAATAAAATTGACAAACCATTAGCCAGACTCATCAAGAAACAAAGGGAGAAAAATCAAATCAATAAAATCAGAAATGAAAATGGAGAGATCACAACAGACAACACAGAAATACAAAGAATCATAAGAGACTACTATCAGCAATTATATGCCAATAAATTGGACAACGTGGAAGAAATGGACAAATTCTTAGAAAAATACAACTTTCCAAAACTGAACCAGGAAGAAATAGAAAATCTTAACAGACCCATCACAAGCACGGAAATTGAAACTGTAATCAGAAATCTTCCAGCAAACAAAAGCCCAGGTCCGGACGGCTTCACAGCTGAATTCTACCAAAAATTTCGAGAAGAGCTAACACCTATCCTACTCAAACTCTTCCAGAAAATTGCAGAGGAAGGTAAACTTCCAAACTCATTCTATGAGGCCACCATCACCCTAATACCAAAACCTGACAAAGATGTCACAAAAAAAGAAAACTACAGGCCAATATCACTGATGAACATAGATGCAAAAATCCTCAACAAAATTCTAGTTTTTTTTTAAAGTAGTCACAGTATTTAAAAAAACATCCTTGTAAACATATCCTTCCATTCATGACATATAAGATAGGAATGATCTCTACCAGTACTATTGTTCAACATTGTTTTGGAGGTTCTAGCTGATGCCATATGAACATTAAATTAATTATATAAATATTGGAAAAGAAGGGACAAAATAATCTTTTTTTTCAGATTGTATAACACTATACCAAGAAAACCCAAGAGACTAAACAACAAAAAATAGAATCAATGAGATCATTTGATAAGGTAGCTTAATAAAAATATACAAAATATTTAATGATTTTTATTTTTGTCAGTAATAATCAATTAGACATGTAAAGGAAAAAATAAAATTGTCCCATTTACAACAATAAAAAAATCTATGAAGGATTTTAGAATACCTTTAACAATTATGGGAGGAAACCTATATAAAACTAATTTTGTTAAAGGACATAAAATATTGTATAAATCAATGGAAAGACAGAGCATGTTTCTGCATTGGAAGATCTCAAAAAAAAAAAGATCAACTATTCCCAATATCATATAAATAATGAATCCCTTCCCATTTACAACATTAAAAAAATCTATGAAGGATTTTAGAATACCTTTAACAATTATGGGAGGAAACCTATATAAAACTAATTTTGTTAAAGGACATAAAATATTGTATAAATCAATGGAAAGACAGAGCATGTTTCTGCATTGGAAGATCTCAAAAAAAAAAAGATCAACTATTCCCAATATCATATAAATAATGAATCCCATTTGCTAAAATATGAATTTTTAAAAAATTAGACAATATAAACATTATAGAATTCATATGTATGTATGAATATATCAGCTTTGCAAATGAAATTTCGGAAAAGTCCTTAATGAGAGATGACTTATTCTAACTGATATTGAAATTACTACAAAACAATATCAATTAAAATAATAAGTTTAAAAATAATAAATAGATCAGTTGAATAGAGAATCCAGAAAATAAATTATGTGTATATGAAAATTTAGTGGATAATAACATTTTATTACCTGAATGTGGAGGAGGGATAATAGTTCATTACAAGTATATGTGTGTGTTCAGTTGCTTCAGACTCTTTGTGATCCTATGGACTGTAGCCCACCAGGTTCCTCTGTCCATCAGATTCTCCAGGCAAGAATACTGGAATAGGTTGCCATGCCCTCCCCCAGGGGATCTTCCTGATCCAGGAATCAAACCCATGTCTCTTATCTCTCCTGCATTTGGCTGCTGCTGCTGCTGCTGCTAAGTCGCTTCAGTCGTGTCTGACTCTGTGTGACCCCATAGATGGCAGCCCACCAGGCTCCCCCGTCCCTGGGATTCTCTAGGCAAGAATACTGGAGTGGGTTGGCAGGCGAGTTATTTACCACTAGTGCCATCTTTACCACTTATCTTGCTATACATTCTGATAATTTTCCTTGTTTCTTGATGCTAAGTTGGATAATACAAAGTTTTATTTTTTATTTTAATTTTATTTTGCATTTCAGTATAGTTGATTTATAAAGTTGTGTTAGTTTCAAGTGTACAGATTCGGTTATACATATTCATATCCATTCTTTTTTCATTATACATATCAATTCATTTTCAAATTCTTTTTCCATATAAGTTGTTGCAGAATGTTAAGTAGAGTTCACTATGCTATACACTGGGTCACTGTTGATTATCCATTTTATATATAATGATGTGTGTATGTTAATCCCAAATTCCTAATTAATGCCTCATCCTACCTTTTCCTTTTGGTAATCATGAGTTTGTTTTCATAGCCTGTGAGTCTATTTCTATTTTCTAAATATGTTCATTTAAATTTCCCCTGAAAAATCAGCTGATAACCTTATGGGCATTTCCTTGTATGTTATTTGTTGCTTTTTCTTTGTTGCCTTTAATATTTTCTCTTTAAGTTTAGTCAGTTTGATTAATATGTGTCTCGGCATGTTCTTCCTTGGATTTGTCCTGTATGAGACTGTCAGTTTTTCCTGGACTTGAGTGTTTCCTTAGCCATATTAGGGATGCTTTTGGCTACTACTATTTTCTCAGAACTTTTCCCTCTCTTCTCCCTCTGGGACCCCTATAATGCTCATGTTGCTGTGTTTGATGGTGTTCCATGAGTCTCTTAAACTCTCCTCTTTTATTTTCACTCCTTTTTCTTTATTCCATTTCATGGCAGTGATTTTCACCCATCTGTCCTCCAGTTCACTTATTTGTTCTTCTGCCTCATTTATTCTTCTATTGATTCCTTCTAGTTTATTTTTCATTTCAGTTACTGTATTGTTCATATCTGTTTATTTGTTCTTTAAGTCTTCTATGTCTTTGTTAAACGTGGCTTGTATCTTGGTTTGTGCCTTCATTCTTTTTCCAAGACCTCTATTCTGAATTCCTTTTCAGGCTGATAGCATATCTCCACTTCTCTTAGTTGTTCTTCTGTGTGTATGTGTGTGTGTGTGTGTGTGTGTGTGTGTGTGTGTGTGCAGTCTTCCTGGTGGGAGGGATTGGTGCCTGCTCACTGGTGGATGGAGTTAGGTCTTGTCCCTGGTGGGCAGGGCTGTGTCAAAGGGCATGTCTAGAGGTGGCTGTGAGCTCATGATGACTTTAAGCAACCTGTCTGTTAATAGATGTGGCTCTGTTCCTACCCTGTTGGTTGTTTGGCTTGAGGCATCCCAGCATTGGAACCTGCAGGCTTCTCGGTGGGGCCAGATCTTGGTGCCAAAAGGGTGACCTCTGGGAGAGCTCATACTGATGAATATTCCCTGGGGCCTCTGCACCAGTGTCATTGTCCTTGTAGTGGGTCACAGCTGACCCCTGCTACCCCAGGAGACCTTCTAAAACACACAGGTAGGTCTGGCTCAGACTCCTATGAAGTCACTGCTTTGCCCTGGCTCCCCATGTGTGTAAAACCTGTGTGTACCCTCCAATAATGGAATATCTGTTTCCCTCAGTCCTATAGAGCTCCTGTACTCAAGCCCCACTGGCCTTCAAAGCCAAATGCTCTGGGGGCTCTTTCTCCTGACACCAGACCCCTAGACTGGGGAAACTGACATGGGGCTCAGAACTTTCACTCCTCTGCCATATAATTATTTTCTAGTTTGTAGGTCACCCACGTGGCAGTTATGGGATTTGATTATATCATGAAAGTGCCCCTCCTATCATCTCATTGTAGCTTTTTTGTCTTTGGATATATTAATAGAATATGCTTTTTGATAAGTTCTAGTCTTTTTTGTCAATGGTTGTTCAGCAGTAAGTTGTGATTTTGGTGTTTTGTAAGAGGCAGTGAACTCAAGTCTTTTTACTCCATCATCTTGTCTCCCAGAAAATCCTGACGATTTTCTTAAAGAGGGAGAAAGGTGGTCTTTGGAGACCTCAAAATACCACAGCCCAATTGACCAACACATTTTTTGCTAATAAAATGGTTTGGCAAAATTCTTGGGGATTTTGAATTCCTTTTAAAAATCTAATATTAATATATGCCTTATTTTGTAACCAGAAAATTACATTGCATCCTTAAAATCTTAATCTATTTGACTAGAATTTTCAAAGATACTTTTATCCAGAAAGAATGAGCTAGGAATACCAGGAAGTCTTCATTTTTGTGTCCCCTAAAACCACAGTAAGTGGCACAAGGTTTAAGACCCATTCATCCTTGTTTTTATTTTTAGATATGGTATTAGTCATGGGAAAATGGTTATTTGCTATTTGCAAATTATAAAAAAATATGGATTGCTGTTGAGGAATGGGTATTTGATATATGTAAAACACATCAGTATTTGAGTCTGGAGACCTGGATTCTGGTCATTATTATACCATTAATGTGGATGAGTAATTGGATGCCCTGAGGCCTCTATTTCCACACATATAAACTAGATTTAATAATGTCTGCCATATATCTCAGATATGTTTTAAAAATCTAATGGCCAAGATCCGTATTTGATATTTGTTGCTACTATAGAAAGGGAAATGTTACATAGGATGGTGGAAATAAAGTTACCCAGGACATCTTAAACTCTAACTGGGAATTTAAGATTGAGGGTTTTTTAAAAGTCACATTATTCTTTATAATCTACAACACAAATTATATCCTTTTACTTGTGCAATTTGATGTGTTTTGATGAATATATATGCCATAAACAAGATAGAGAACATTTCTATCATTCCAATTTTCTCCATGTCCTTTAGTATTCGATCCTTTTCTCCCAGCCCCAGTCTTCACTAAAAAGATATGTTTTCTTTTCCAATGGTTTTGTATTTTTCCAGATTGTCATATAAATGAAATAATATGATATGTAGCCTTCTGTGCTTTCTTCATTCACTTAGTATAATAGATTTGAGATTACTCTATGTTGTGGTGTGTATCATTCCTTTTATTGCTGAGCAAGAGTCCAATATTCCACTGTAGAGATGTACCACTGTTTAACCATTCATGCATTGATGACCATTTGCTTCTCTGTTTTGGTGATAGGAATAAAAGCTTTAAAGTTTTAGTTTTGACTGTATAATGTCTGGATTTATCAAAATGATATGTTTTTGTCGACTTTTATAATTTTTACCTGTTTTTCTCTAATTTAACAGGAGTTTGCTCTTGATCTTTCCTAAACTGTTATAAGAATCCAGGCTTAAAAGGGTCTTCCTATATATCCTTAATGACATTAATGACATTCAAGAGATAAAAACAGATCAAAGTTATTTAAAGCTGTTTCAGCAATGTATCTTAAATAATCTGACTACCTTCTATATATCTATTAGAAGATCTTTTAGAAATGCATATTTCATCATAGTATGCCACTACTAAAAGCACTCCAATGGGACTATAAACACTAAAAAGTTAGTAGATTTTGTTGTTGTTGTTGAGTATTTACAGAGCCTTACAATCTGCCACACATGTTTATTCATTAGCTAATTCAGTTCTTAGAACAGCCTTATGTGATAGCTTATACAGTGATGGAGCTGGAATTTGAAACTTGACAATGTGCAAATATCTTAGAATGGAATTTAAGCATCTGAGCTTAGACTACTCAGTGCCATTTTCAAGAGATCAAAGCTATTCATATTTTTTGCCATTCCATGCTTTTCACATCTAAGTGCTTCTACATACATTATCCCCTCTATCCAGTATGTCCTGCTTGCCTGCCTTTTATATATTATTCAAAACTCAGCTCATGTGCTTATAGTAGGCTACCTGCACACCAAATCTCTCTGTTCATGCCCAGTCTGGTGTAATCTTGGATAATTCAGCAGTAGCATGTCTTCAAATAATTCTTCTGTTCCTTTCTCCCTTTCCTCTCCTTTTGGTATTACCATTACTTTTATGTTACGTCTTATGCTATTATCTTCTTTCCTGTTATATAGGAAAGATAGAGAAGACTGGAGCTGACTATTTCTTCCCCCACTTTAAAGGCTAGAGGAGACTGTATTCCAGGTCTTTCATGGTCAGACTTTGGGTATATTTCAAAATGTTTTACTTTCCCCATCCTCTGTCAGAAGCAAGATTGTTCTCTGATCTTCACCCTGAGAACCTGATGGGGCTCCTGGAGGTGAAACTTACCAAAGTGTGGGCCACCCTCCAAGACTGGGCACCCATGGATTTTTATTTCTCAAGCTAGTTCACATTTAGTCCACATGAATTAGTCAATTATTCTGTAAGTGTTCCTACCCGTTCCTGGCTCCTGAAGCTACATCTGCTCCCAGTGAACTGTCATTCTCTGTATCCACATGTCTCTCCATCTTCTGGGACAGTGGCTTTTACTGTGACCTCAGTTACCTGATGGAAATATAAGGAGTTATTGAGTTTGTTCAGCTATTTTCCTGTCGTTAGGATAGTAGCAACAACTTCCAAGTCCCTTGTATGTCAGATAAGAAACAGTAAATCAACTCTTTCTTTGGAATGACCACTTTGGATTGTCTTTTGAAAGGTCTCCAGACTGCTATAGAAATGTGAATGACACTAACTCCTAATACTTATTAACATATTCAGATAGATGTGTATGTAATCTGGAAGCTGGATGCTGAGGGTAATAACAATAATAGAATAATTTGTTGTTTTTCAGTCACTAAGTTGTGTCTGACTCTTTGTGACTCCCACCCCACCCCCTCCATGGACTGCAGCATGCTAGGCTTCTCTGTCCTTCAGTATCTCCCAGAATTTGCTCAAATTCATGTCCACTGAGTCATTGATGATATCTAACCATCTCGTCCTCTGTCGTCTCCTTCTGCTCCTGCCTTCAATCTTTCCCAACATCAGGGTCTTTTCCAGTGAGTCAGCTCTTTGCATCAGGTGGCCTAAGTACTGGAATTTCAGCTTCAGTGTCAGTCCTTCAAATGAATATTCAGGACTGATTTCCTTTAGGATTGGCTGGTTGGATCTCCTTGCAGCCCAAGGGACTCTCAAGAGTCTTCTTCAGCACCATATTTCAAAATCATCAATTTCTTGGCACTCAGCCTTCTTTATGGCTAATATTTATTGCATGATTTTAACATGTGATTTAGCATGCTCTATATTAGAGCATTTATATGCATTGCTTCATTTAATGCCAATAATTACCCCTATTTAGTAAATATTATCACCAACTTTTTATAATATAAATTTATTTAATTTTAGGTAATTACTTTACAATATTGTATTGGTTTTGCCATATGTCACCAACTTTTAAAAAAATAGATGAAACAACTGAGACTTAGATTGGTTAAGTAGCATGCTCAAGAACATATAACTTGAGATTACATCCCAAGTATTTGAATATGGAATTTATACTGAACCACTGTGGAGGTACCAACTTTACCATTAGGACTGTGAAGATAGAAGTTTGAGACATAAAGCTAGGGAGGGGAAAGACTCCATGCAGTGGGTTATCCTAGGCATTTGGAGTGCAAGTGCAAAATTGATACCCAATTCACTATTGTGTTCCTACCTCTTCAATCTTTAATGTGTAAAGAAAGTTCTGGTTTCCTTCAAATTGTTAGGCAGAAGTCTAGGTGGCTCTGTGGAATATTCCAATCTCCAGAGGAAAGGAGAGAAGTTGGGTCTGAGGGAATGGGTGCTAGGTATTTGAAGAGCACCAGTGTTTATGTGATTGCCTTATGGTCGCACAGATGCTTTGTGTCTGAACTTCAGAATCAGAATAAATATTTAAATGACTCTTCCTGGTATTCTTGCCATGAGAAATGAGTCCTGTGCTCTGAAAAGAACCGAAGTAACCATGCCTAACAAATGAAGCTGATGGAAATACACCCGTGGGTGTGATGATGCTCTCTCAGAAACAGACTGTGAATGTAGTGGGGAATATTTCAGGATGGGAACTCCAAGATCCAAATGTGGCTGGCAACTTCAAGGGGCTTGGTCCATGGATGTTTCTTTTGAATATCATAGGCTCCCAACATAGCAACTGTTGTCAAGTGACATATGCCATTTGGGAAGGCTAGGAAGAATGGAAGGAAGCTGGGATTTATATATTTTTAAAACTTTATTTATTTTTAGTTGATTGATGAATGCTTATAATATCTGTTTGATTTCCGTCATATATCAGTTATTTATTTACCTGGCTGTGTCAGGTCTTCGTTGCAGCATGCACGATCTTCGTTGTGCAGGATCTTTTGTTGTGGTGTATGGACTCTGGTTGTGCTGCAAGGGCTCAGTACTTGTGGTGCCTGGGCTTAGTTGCTCTGTGACATGTGGGATCTTAGTTCCCCAACCAGGGGCTGTATCCCTGTCCCCTTCATTGCAAGGTGGGTTCTTAACCACTGTACCACCAGGGAAGTACCAGAAAGCTTCACTTTGAAGGTTGATGTTATTTTGACCGAGCAAGGATGTCCTATAGCAAACTGTTCTATGAAGGGACAACTGGGCCACAAACTGAAGCTGTTTATTAAACTTAGGGACCTCCAGCCAAACAATGAAAGCTTCCAGTTGATGAAGTTCAATTGGATGATCTCAAAGGCATTAAATAATAGAGGAATTACACACTGAAAACAATATTAGGGATCTGTTCACATTCCAAACTCTGGTTCTTTGTCCTCAGATAAACAACCATCTTGAGACTTGATCTATATGCTGCCCACACTTTGTCTCCCACCAGGCTGTCAGAATAAAACTAAACAGGTCTAGGGGGAGTGAAGTCTGATAATGTTGTCTGTCCAATAGGAAATAGATGATGGGGATATTAGGGGCAAGACAAAAGCAGTGACAGCAGTAAGCTAGCAGCCAGTTGCCAGGAAGAGATGCTACAAAGAATGGAGTAAAAAACCCGAAAGACTTCAGAAATTTGATATAAGCATCTAGACGTGGGTAGGAGCCAATGAGGTAACTTTGTGAAGGATGGGTTTGTCAGGGTAGGATATCATCTATAAGGCTCTTCTGAACAAAATATAGTTTCTCTACCTACTTGCTAGGGTTAGTTTTAGAGTTGCCTGTTAGGAGCTATACATTGTCAGTGGGTGAAAGTATTATGTTGCTGAGGAATGGTTAATCAATTAGTGAAGATTTGTTTTTACTTGATTAGTCCATTAGCACCAGTTTTCACAAAGCAGAGCCAGAGGTTTAGAGGAGATATAATCCAGGATTGCAAAACTTTAGGGATGGAAAGCATTCTTTGTGCTGGATGACCACTCACCTGACAAGAGTGTAATGAATAAACCCTAAGCCTCTTGATTCTGGCTGCTCATATGGTAGTGTATAGTATCCCCACATGCAGAGTAAAAGACAGACCTACAGAAGTTAAGCAAATTTTTCAAGATCTCAGAACTTTGGTGAACCCTAGATTTTGACCTAGAGCCATCTTGCTCTGAATCCACTTTGCCTTTTTGTGTATACTACATTATCCCCAAGGGCTGGAGGTGACCTGAAGATAACATTTCCCTATGCCACAGTTAAAAAAAAAAAAAACTATTTGGTACAAAAAATCCTTTATAAGGCTAGATGACAATTTGAAAAGTATTTGGGACTATCTGTGTCTCTCCCAAGAACATGTGAAGATTCCAGGCTATTCATCAGGAGTTACTTTGTAATTCCTGTACACTCTTTAAATATTAATTTGTGGGGGGAAAACGAAGCAATATGCAGAGAAAATGAAAATAGTCAGAGCTAATTGCACATGGACTCTCCCCAAAAAATGACATTAGAAAATGAAGCCATTTGTCTTTGAATGAAATGAATGTGTGGACTCATTTGCCTGCCCCTATTACTGCTATGTGAAAGTGAAGCGGCTCCATTTTCATTTCACTTTCCTATCAAAGTTCCCAGAGGGACAATATTTTTGTTTAATGGCCTTCAGAATGATTCTTTAGAAATCTGAGGCTATCAGAATTGGAAGCAATGCGAAAATAATTGTGGATTATTATTGTATGACGGTAGTGGCAGCTGGACTATTTTTTTTTTTCTTTCTATTCAGTCTTTCTTCTTCATTTTCCCAGAAACCTTATATCCCAAGTTTTAACTCAGAAGCAAATTTCATATAGGTGATAAACCTCGCTAGAATGGTACATAATATAATTTCAGAAAGACCTTTAAGTGTTCTTTGGAAAGACCCTAGGGAGTGAGGCAGTTTTATATCTAGACACCCTAGATACTATTACTTTTATTTACTCTCTGACAATGTGTGTGGGTAGTTGTATTGGACATGAAGCAAGTATATCTCTTAAATATTATACCTGTGAACTTAAGTGTCAGTTTTTGTGTTTTGTTGTCCAAACTGCTATCATCGCAGAAAAAATTTTGTTACAGTAAAAACTAATCAATGGATACTCACTCTCCCAAATCATTTTATGAACATGTGTACACACTCATGCAAAAGCAGGGCTGGGAAGTGAGAGTCGGTACCAATTTTACTTTTGCATCAATATTTAGGATATGTGTGCAGAGGGTAGGAGTGAGGGTGGGGAGAAGAAGAGGTAGAAGAGATATTGTGTATACCAGGGGGAAAGTAGAAACTTCCTGCAGCTATTATTCAGGTCATGTGCCTCATGATCAATTTTTTAATTGCCTTAACTGATTGATCCAGTATTTAAATGATAAAATACTTGACTTTCAGTTCAATGCACCCCCTTACAGCTGTCCCCTATACCTTCACTAATCTTTATATGACTTTTGACCACCACTTTTGTTGAACATTTGAGATGTGTGGTAGACAAACTGGAACAATATGTAGAAAGTAGTCTAAGAAAATTATCAAAAGCCAAAGCCACTGGTTTGAATATTCTTACATACTCTGCTATTGTATCTCTGTCAGTCTATGGAAAGGTGTTAGCTATTCATTTCTAGTAAATCCAGTTCCAGTAGCAACACATTCTTATCAGGAGAGCAAAAGAATTGACCTCAAAAACCAAATCTTATTCTCTGGTCACAGATCACTGAACTCAGAAAGTAAGTGGGTAATTTCTCCATCACCTTACTTCATCAAAGTGTGTCCTTATTTTACCTAGCTATGTTTCTAGTGAATTTCTCAAACTTAATTTTCTTTTTCTTTCTTTTTTTCTTTTTGAGTATGTCTTATTATTATTTTTTTTACTTTATTTTACTTTACAGTACTGTATTGGATTTGGCGTACATTGACATGAATTCGCCACGGGTGTACATGAACTCCCAAACATGAACCCCCCTCCCACCTCCCACCCCACATCATCCCTCCGGATCATCCCCATGCACCAGCCCCAAGCATTCTGCATCGAACATAGACTTAATTTTCTTGACCCCCTTCCCTACCCTCAATTTCCCCACAATAGATCTCTTAACTATGCGGAGAGAGATTTTTGAATGTTATTATTAGTTTTTACTATAAGAAGTAGTGAAATCACTGCCAGTGAAAGCCAATTAGAAGTTTTTAATAATGCCTGAGACTCTTGTTGTCTATTATGTTGCTAAGTGAACACTGTCCTCTTAGAACTCTTAGCACATATCCCTGTTATATAGAAAGAACCAGGGCACTAAATGCCATTTAGTGACTGATCTACCTCTTTCTCATTGGCAGATCTTGTATGCTTTTCTGTTTTTGCACTATCTCTTTAACGGCTTTCAGCTCTTAGGATCAGGCCTTTAAAGTGATTCTTAGAATGATAGTTGTGATGTTTCAATTGGATACAATATAATGCCTTTGTGAGGTATTCTGGTCATTGACATAACTCTTTAGCTATGTATTGTGAAAACTAAAGAGAAGAGTATAAAAAAGTATAAGTACTAAACTGAGATTACTAAGACTTAGTAATATAATTTTTTTTAATTAATTGAAAACATTTTCTCGGCAGGAATGCAAGCCAAAAATGTGGAGAAGCATCATAATACAGAAAGGAAATGCTCTTCTAATCCAGGAGGTTCAAGAAGAAGATGGGGGAAATTACACTTGTGAGCTTAAGTATGAAGGAAAACTTGTAAGAAGAACAACTGAATTGAAAGTTACAGGTAAGCATTGGTTTTACCAAATCATAGCAAATGAGATTTTAAGTATAATTTGCTACAGGAAGAAAAAGTTTCCAAACAAAGAGTAAACTTGCTGTGACTTTAACATTAGCTACAAATGAAATAGTTGTGAAGGTCACAATTAATAAGTTGTAGTGCTAAGCTCTATGTGGAATCAGTTCAGTCGCTCAGTCATGTGCGACTCTTTGTGACCCCATGAACTGCAGCACGACAGGCCACCCTGTCCATCACCAACTCCCAAAGTTCACCCAAACCCATGTCCATTAACTCGGTGATGCCATCCGACCATCTCATCCTCTGTCATCCCCTTCTCCTCCCACCTTCAATCTTTCCCAGCATCAAGGTCTTCTCAAATGAGTCAATTCTTCTCATCAGGTGGACAAAGTATTGGAGTTTCAGCTTCAACATCAGTCCTTTTAGTGAACACTGAGGACTGATCTCCTTTAGGATGGACTGGTTGGATCTCCTTGCAGTCCAAGGGACTCTCAAGAATCTTCTCCAAAACCACAGTTCAAAAGCATCAATTCTTCCACACTCAGTTTCTTTATAGTTCGACTCTCACATCCACACATGACCACTGGAAAAACCATAGCCTTGACTAGACAGACCTTTGTCGGCAAAGTAATGTCTCTGCTTTCAATATGTTGTCTAGGTTGGTCATAACTTTCCTTCCAAGGAGTAAGCATCTTTTAATTTCATGGCTGCAGTCACCATCTGCAGTGATTTTAGAGCCCCCCAAAATAAAGTCTGACACTGTTTCCACTGTTTCCCCATCTATTTGCCATGAAGTGATGAGACTGGAGTCCATGACCTTAGTTTACTGAATGTTGAGCTTTAAGCCAACTTTTTCGCTCTCCTCCAGCACTTTTATCAAGAGGCTTTTTAACTCCTCCTCACTTTCTTCCATAAGGGTGGTGTCATCAGCATATCTGAGGTTATTGATATTTCTCCCGGCAATCTTGATTCCAGCTTGTGTTTCTTCCAGTCCAGCGTTTCTCATGATGTACTCTGCATATAAGTTAAA
>SJYX01009814.1:73995-116410 GCA_006410675.1 Oreotragus oreotragus
TCTGTGTATTCTTGCTACCTCTTCTTAATATCTTCTGCTTCTGTTAGGTCCCTACCATTTCTGCCCTTTATTGTGCCCATCTTTGCATGAAATTTTCCCTTGGTATCTCTAATTTTCTTGAAAAGATCTCTAGTCTTTCCCATTTTGTTGCTTTCCTCTATTTCTTTGCATTGATCCCTGAAGAAGGCTTTCTTATCTTTCCTTGCTATTCTTTGGAACTCTGCATTCAAATGGGTATATCTTTGCTTTTCACTTCTCTTCTTTTCACAGCTATTTGTAAGGCCTCCTCAGACAGCCATTTTGCTTTTTTGCATTTCTTTTTCTTGGGGATGGTCTTGATCCCTGTCTCCTATACAATGTCATGAACCTCCGTCCATAGTTCATCAAGCACTCTATCTATCAGATCTAGTCCCTTAAATCTAGTTCTCACTTCCACTGTATAGTCATAAGGGATTTGATTTAGGTCATACCTGAATGGTGTAGTGGTTTTCTCCACTTTCTTCAATTTCAGTCTGAACTTGGCAATAAGGAGTTCATGATCTGAGCCATAGTCAGCTCCTGGTCTTGTTTTTGCTGACTGTATAGAGCTTCCCCATCTTTGGCTGCAAAGAATATATTCAGTCTGATTTCAGTGTTGACCATCTGGTGATGTCCATGTGTAGAGTCTTCTCTTATGTTGTTGGAAGATGGTCTTTGCCATGACCAGTGTGTTCTCTTGGCAGAACTCTATTAGCCTTTGCCCTGCTTCATTTTCTACTCCAAGGGCAAATTTGCCTGTTACTCCAGGTGTTTCTTGACTTCCTACTTTAGCATTCCAGTCCCCTATAATGAAAAGGACATCTTTTTTGGGTGTTAGTTCTATGTGGAATATGGGCAATTAATTTAGGGAACATGGTACCAGCTGCTGCATATCTGTTCTCCACTTTTATGTATGGTTCTAAACTCTTCAGGGTATCACTGATGATTACTAAGCATTTCAGGAAAGATATACTGGAACCAGTTTAGAATGTGGACTTAACCCATATGTGGAATCTCCTTGTAAGGTGAAGGCTGCCTCAGAATGAGGTGCTGTTGGGCTCTTAGAATGAAATCATCTTCAACTGAATCCAAAATATAATTGATACAGAATTGCTCATAAATGAGTGATGTTACTGTGAGGTTCTCATGATTCTTAACTGGAGCAACTCCAAATGAATAGCATGTGCATATGTATTATATATATACATATATACATACACTATGGGCTTCCCTGGTGGCTCAAATGGTAAAGAATCCACTTGCAGTACAGAAGATGTGGGTTTGATCCCTGGGTTGGGAAGATCCCCTGGAGGAGGACATGGCAACCCACTCCAGTATCCTTGCCTGGAGAATCCCCATGGACAGAGGAGCCTGTTGGGCTACAGTCCATGGGGTCACAAAGAGTCAGACATGACTAAGTGACTAAGCACAGCACATGTATTTAATATCTGAAGTACAACTGAAGTGTAAATTAGTAATCTTCTCATAATGGAAGAAAAAGACTCAGAAAATTCTTACCTGGTGGAGAATATTAGACATTGATTTTCAGCAAAATAGAACAAAACCTAATACCATAAGTTAGCCCTGACAGTGGGTGTGATGGACCTTAAGAAACTGTGACAAAAATTCCACCTACTATAGTTCCTGAGCAAGTCTGGACTCATTTTCTTCTGGAGAGTCACTTGGACTGCAAGGAGATCCATCCAGTCCATCCTAAAGGAAATCAGTCCTGAGCATTCATTGGAAGGACTGATGTTGAAGCTGAAAGTCCAATACTTTGGCCATCCAATACTTGATGTGAAGAACTGACTCATTGGAAAAGATCCTGATGCTGGGAAAGATTGAAGGCAGGAGGAGAAGGGGATGACAGAGGATGAAATGATTGGATGGCATCACTGATTCAATGGACATGGGTTTGAGTAAACTCCAGGAGTTGTTGATGGACAGGGAGGCCTGGTATGTAAGAATTTACATACACATTTTTGTATTTTGGATAAAATCTGAGCCATAGTAAAATTTGACATTATCCAGAAAAGTGTTAATATTGATTGCAGTAATTAGCTTATGACTAATGTACTTGAGCATTATCCATTTAACTATCTAATGTTGACATCAACTAGTTGGTTAGTTATAGCATATTCTCATTAATGTTAGGAATACAGATTTTCTTCTACAGTATTTTTGGTTTATGTCTAGCTAGCTGACTTTTGGGGGATAGTGTTAAAATCAGTCTGCTAAAAATGATACTTTCTTAGTAAGTTCATTTCTATGACTCATATATTTAATTAAGTTTTTGATCCTTGAGAGTCAACTAGTTTCTTTTTCACCTTTTTCTAAATTCTGAGTATTAACAAAAGTGTAAAAATATATTTTATTAAAATTTTTACATATGCATACTTTATAAAGTATGCATATATAATAATCATTCTTAGTCTGAGTTTATGAAGTACCTCCTGTGAAAGTTTGAATTATTATTTTGATTAGAATTATATTTTGCTTCCCCCATGAGCTTTCAAAATAATTACCATATTGGGCCAATCTCAAATAGCAAAGATTTGCTTTTGTTTAATTTCTGATTTCCTCAGTGTGAACTAGACTTCTGCCTCATTCATGCAGAAGAATCTATCATAGGCAGTTTTACATCATTAATAAGGGACCTGACCGTGCACAGATTCTTGCAATATCATCACTTTAACCAGAATCACAAAATTCTTATCAAATGCTTTCAGAACACTCTATTTGGGAGTCATTTGGTAAACTTTGTCACGTTCTAGTGTTTGGCTTATATTTTAAGTCAGAGCAGAATAAAGTAAACACCAAACTTCTTTTATGCTTTCATCTATTGGATTATGGTGACAATATATTTGTTTCTTTCTTTGTAGATTCTGGAAAAGTTGAACTGGAGCTACTTATTTGGGGTGTCTTATAATGTGTTAATTCACTTACCCTAAAATTGCAAAAGAGTTGAACTGGGGATTTAAAAGTTCACCTGAACTCTACCTCTCAGAGTTTTTCAGACTTTAACGTGCATCAGAACCACAAGGGAAAACCCTGGGGTAGTAAAATTGAGATGCCTTAAATACAGATTCCCATTTATCTGCTCCAGATTCTAATATAGTACGTCAGTGAGACTGGGAATTTAACTTTCTGTCCTGGGGACTCTTTTGCATGCCTTTCAAGGATCATGCTTTGAGAAATGTTAGCTGAGGGAATGATGCTGAAGAAGGCAGTCACAGGTTTCATTCTCTTGTAAGCATGTTAGTTCATACACACACATACACACACACACACACATACCCCAAAACTAATTTTTATAGGCGCCAAATTGTTTCACCTAAGCTCCTAAGAGCTGTTATTGTTGTAGCCATGCATTCCGGGAAACAAACTCACTCAGAAGGACAATGCAGATAGTGGAGTGCAGTTTATTACACCAGTGGGCCCAAGGCAGAGTCTCCTCTTAGCCAAGGACCCCAACCAGTTTTTGTGAAAACCTTATATACCCTAAGTGTACATGCTCAAAGCCACCTCCCTAAATTCTCTGAAACTAGTCTGAACAAAGGAAAAGAAAGATACAAAGTTAACTTGTGATTCATATGCCTTAAGCCTAGGTAGTTAACAGTGGACAATTATCAATAGGCCTGTGGTCATACCCCAATAAGCATAATAGAATTTATGATTCTATTTGGTTACACAGATACGGTATTCTTTTAGGCGAGTCTAGGTACAAGCCTTGGAGCTCTTCCATCTGGGGGGCGGGGGTGGTCTGCTTTTCCAGTTGGTATGTCATTTCCACAGATATAGGACATATAGCTCAAAGTCCACAGTCCAGCCCAAGATGGAGTCCTGCTTTCAAGATGGAGCCTATTCTATTTCCTCCTTCATTATGAAAATAGAGTTTTGGTCACTAAGGAAAATGTGTCAAGGGAGGGTGAGGATAAAACCTCAGCCACTGAAACAGTAATTTATTTATTTTCTATTTAAATAAAAATATACCTTGTATGTATTACATACTAGAAAAAAAATTCAAACTTATCCTTGGGCCAAGGTTGATGTATTTATTTACGCAGTTCAAATGTTATACTTGACATAGAGGGGAAAAAAATGGCCTCTTGATATGGAAGTTCAAGAGGTTGCTCTGTGCAGATTTGTTTTTATTTGCTGCTGCTGCAATATTGTCTAATTGTATTAGTCTTCCTTTCCTTGATTAAAGAAGAATTAATAGATTGTCCTCTCATATTTCAAAATATGGAGAAGGCAATGGCAACCCACTCCAGTACTCTTGCCTGGAAAGTCCCATGGACGGAGAATCCTGGTAGGCTGCAGTCCATGGGGTCGCTGAGTCAGACACAACTGAGCAACTTCACTTTCACTTTTCACTTTCATGCATTGGAGAAGGAAATGGCAACCCACTCCAGTGTTCTTGCCTGGAGAATCCTAGGGATGGGGGAGCCTGGTGGGCTGCCGTCTATGGGGTTCCACAAAGTCGAACACGACTGAAGTGCCTTAGCATTTCAAAATATAATGCTGGAATTATTTAAAGAGTAACTTGCTCATACTTGTTTTGAGTTTAGCAATATGCAGGCATGGGCTAGGAATTTTAATACAAAATTCATAAGATTGCTTAATTACAAAATCAGGTAGACAGAGATTTTTAAGATTGTGTATTGCAACTGTGCAAGTTTTAAAGGATGAATTTCTGGCTGTTTTTTAAATTTATAAATCTGAGAAATACTTCAGTGAAACAAATGTTCTCTTAAAGTCTATTGGTGTTACTTGCTTTAAATAGATCAGTTATAAAAAAAGATCCAGTTATTCAAAACTGATTAGTTAGAAGGTAATCATTGGCTTTATGAAATGATTTTTTTCAATATAAAAGAATTTTTCATAAGATTTATTTCAATAATCAGCTGTCCTGCATTTTGGTAGGATTTTGTTAAAATGCAACTTTTCTGTAATACTTTTAATATTTAAATCATAGCAGACTTGTATGGTGTTATTATAAACATTTCTTTTTATTCTTTTGGAGGCTGCAGATAGATAGGGTGTGGTTTAACAACATATAGACATGTATATAATACCGTATTTAGGTCATTTGCCAAAGATGCCAACAACTAACAGTTTCCCACAGCATATTTTAGGTGGTTTTTGCTAAGATTTTTTTCCCCTTTATTCTCACATTAAATTTTGTGTGGAAGGCTAGTTGAAGTGATAAGGAGAGAAGGGAAGGTTGATTACATGAGAATGTAAATCAGATGATTACAGAAGGAGGAGAAGAGGAGTGGGAGAGGGTGAGCAAGATAATGGACTGTATGTGTGTGTTCAATCCCTCCGTTTTGTTTGACTTTTACGACCTTATGGATTGTAGCCTGCCAGACTCCTCTGTCCGTAGCATTCTCCCGGCAAGAATAGGAGTGAGTTGCCATGCCCTCCTCCAGGGGATCTTCCCAACCAGGGATTGAACCACATCTCTTGCATCTCCTACATTGGCAGGCAGATTCTTTACCACTAGCGCCACCTGGGGAGAAGGAAATGGCAACCACTCCAGTAGTCTGGCCTGGAGAATCCTGGGGAGAGAGGGGCCTGGTGGGCTGCCATCTATGGGGTCGCACAGGGTCGGGCAGGCCTGGAGCAACTTAGCAGCAGCAGCAGTGTTGCAGGAAGGGAGACCCTTCCCAGGGATCGAAACTGGGCTCTTGTCTAACAGTCAGAAATGAATTGTCCAAGGAGACACATGTGCTGACAAAGCAAGAGATTTTATTGGGAAAGAGCACCCGGGTGGAAAGCAGCAGGATAAGGGAACCCAGGAGAACTGTTCTGCCACATGACTCACATTCTCAGCTTTTATGGTGATGAGATTAGTTTCACGATGGTCTTTGGCCAATCATTCTAATTCAGAGTCTTTCCTGGTGGCACACGCATCGCTCAGCCAAGATGGATGCTAGCAAGAGGGATTCTGGGAAGTGGACAGACATGCTGTGTCTCCTTTAGACCTTTCCCGAACTCTTCCGGTTGGTGGTGGCTTATTAGTTCCGTATTCCTTAGCCTTATCTTTATCAGTATCTCCTGTCATAAAGCAACTCATGCAAATTGTTACTATGATGTCTGGCCAGGGTGGGCAGAAAGCCAGGTGGACTAAGGATAATGGACTAAGTGAAAGTCATTCAGTCATGTCCGACTCTTTGCGACCTCATGGACTGTATAGTATTTTCTAGGCCAGAATACTGGAATGGGCAGCCTTTTCCTTCTCCAGGGGAATCTTCCCAACCCAGGGATTGAACCCAGGTCTCCCACATTGCAGGTGGACTCTTTACCCATTGAGCCACAAGGGAAGCCCTATGGGCTAAGGTTTCCTATTATAATGAAGTAGAATGTCTGCCTTGAAAAGGTCAAAGACAGTCGTAAATTACAGGAGCTCCCAAAATGAACCCAAGCAGGAAGCCAACACTAATTAACTGTATTTAGAAGATAATTCACCCTTCACCTGACAAATCATTCACAAATACATTATTTTATGCAGCGTTTTAGAAATGCATATTGACTATTTAGGATAAACATTAACCTGTTCTCTGGGGAAATATGCAAATAATCCCTCTACTCTCCTGATTCTTTTAAACAGCTCTAGAGTTCCTGATTTAAGACTCTTTAGTTTTTTAGTTATTAGGGATAAGAGATTTCTTAACCCATTGGTGTCTGATTGTCATGGTTGGAAAGAGAGGTTTATTCTATGAATAGGTTACAAAGATTTGCTGCTAGATTACTATAAGCAATAGCAGCAAATCAATCTGGACATTCAAATCTTGATTAAAATGCAAACTGGAAGTCTTTGGTGAAGATTTTCAAATCCATGGCTTCAGTAAATGCTTTTAATTTCACTTTGCAAAGTTAAAACCAACTGTAGTACATTGTTGCAGATGTCAGTTAGACTGCATAGCCTGTTAGAATAATCTTCCTTTGGTGTGGAAAATGGCATCTATTTACACATAAAGGAAGTAGTTTTGCATCAGATTTGAAAACAGACTTTTCCTGAACTCTGGCTCAGTTATGCTTCTATTGTTAATCCTAAAACACTGGAGTGAGAATGGTTTTAGGAAAAACAGTGGAATTTAGAGATTTGGTGGGGAGTTGGGGGAATTAAAAAAGTGGAGATTCTGACTGAGTGATAGCAATACAACAGGAGAAATGATTTCTGAGCCAACAACTAAGTAATCAGAGAGCTAATGTCTATTGACAGCTTACCATGTAGCAGGCATTGTGCTTAGTATATTTCATTCATTTTCTCATTTATTCATCACAACAACCATATGAAAGTGGATATTATTATTTCCCCCATTTTATAGAAGATGAGACTAAAACGCAGAGAGTTGAACTTATGTCTCAAGGTCACATACTTTGTAATGGGCCAAGCACAGATATGAATCTAGGTCTTTCTAACTCTCAAATATAACTTTTCAAACATCGCCAAACACTAACCACACAATTTCATCCATCAATATGTATTATGTACATTGAAACAAATATAAAAATATTGATCACACTGTGCACCATTCTACTATGATGTCTTTTTTGGACATTAACTGTTTGGTCTTCAATAAATCCCTGGTTTGTTGTAGCCACGTGTTCCAGGAAATAAGCTCACTCAGAAGGACAATGAATGCAGATAGTGGAGAGCAGTTTATTACACCTGTGGGCCCAAGGCAGTCTCCTCTTAGCCAAGGACCCCGACCAGCTTTTGTGAAAACCTTATATACTGTAAGTGTACGTGCCCAAACCCACCTCCCCAAATTCCCTGAAACTAGTCTGAACAAAGGGAAAAGAAAGATACAATCAAAGTTAACTTGTGATTCATATGCCTTAAGACTAGGTAGTTAACAGTGGACAATTATCAATAGGCCTGTGGTCATACCCTAATAAATATAGATAGAATTTATGATTCTATTTGGTTACAAGATAATTAGGGTACTCTTTTAGGTGACAGAAAGTCCAGGTACTAGCCCTGGGACTTTTCCTTCTGGGGGCCTGGTTTTCCAGTTGATAGGTTGTTTCCATAGATACTGAGCATATAGCTCAAAGTCTACAGTCCAGCCCAAGATGGAGTACTGCTTTCAAGATAAAGCTTCTTCTGTCTGTTGCCTCCTTCAGGTTGAATTTAGATTACCTCAGAAAGAATACACTTGACATTTTGGAGCCTAATCCTTAGCTGTCAATGAGTACCTTAGATGAGATCAATAGTAATGGTGTAATTAACTCAGAATTTAGGATGATGCCAGGAGAAAAACAAGGAACAGGGTGGCACCAGGAGAAATAAGAATATACCGAAGATAGAATTTTCCAAGCTGTATGTTTCGGTGCAATGCGACCCTGTTAATAGAAAATCCATGTTGTGAAAAAATGTAATCCACTAAGATTCATTGCAGTTATGGCAATGATTTCACATTAATTATTCTCCATTTAATCAATAGAGAATAGTATAAACAACATTGATTCAGTATGTAGAGAATAATCACCACATAAATCAGGGCCTACTCTGTGCAACCAGGAGTGTAAGATCCAAGTCTCTAATGTGGTTCTTAAAGGAGATGGGTAAAAACAGAATTATATTCCCTTTGAAATCTGTGAAAACTTTAAATGTGTTCATTAGGACAAATAGTGTTTCTCCAACTATATCCTATGGAGCTCCAGTTCTAAGAGATTTTAATAGTTATTTTTCAGAGAGAGAAAGGAAAGGAAGAGAGGGGAATAGAGAGAGGTTCTGTGGCAATGTGTTAATCTGCTGGATCAAACTTATATAGCTTTTCTTTTTGCAAGACATTTCGAGGCATCTTACTGCATATAATATTCTAATGTGTATTATAATTTTCTAAAACTTTTCCTAGATAATTATTTAATAAATAACTTAAATGATTTAATAAGTTAAATAATTATTTAAAACTTTTTCTAAATAGTTTTCTAAACTTTTAAGACCACATAACCCTTTTTCCCCTGGTTGAGAGTATCTGAGAATGCTGTTTCATAGAACAAAATGTAAAAAAAAAAGCTAAGTGAGTAGTCAAGTAAGTACCTAGTCTATTGGCATCCTATTGATGACTGTATCAATATAACAGTTCCATAAGATACTTAACAGGCATTAACTTTATGTTACAATTATAATCTTGCTTTCTATTGTTTATCTTATTTGCTCAACTAGTCTCTAAGCTCCTTAAGGAGGGATTTGTTGACTGATTCTTTTCCATGTCCCCAAGTGTTGAGCACATAGTAAGTATTCAGACATTATATGTAGCGTGGATGGATTGGATGTTTATTTCATTGATGAGTGCTTCAGCTGGGTACAAATAAGACAGCTTTGTATTTGTAGAGAACTTTATAATTTCGAAACAGTTTCACTTCTGAGATCGCATTCTGTTTCTCACAGAACTTTATGGAGTTGGCAGCAAAGAATGTTGTTGTTATCATAATTCATATTTTTCAGCAGAGTTAATTTTTTCAGCTCAGAGTGTTTCAGCCGTTTACCCTGGGCTGGGAGCTGGTGAATGGCATAGTGAGGACTAGAACCCCTATCTTCTGATTCCTAACATGATACTTTCCTATCTTACCCTACCGTCCATAGTTCCTTAACCCTGGGTTCTGAGCCAGAAGAAAAAGTGATGTACCCCGAGGAGAACTCCAAAGATGGTGCTTCAGAGCTCGGATATATGGTATTCTGTATCCTGTGCAGGTTCATGCTCAGTCACTGAGTCCTGTCTGACTGTTTGTGACCTCATGGACTGTAGCCTGTCAGCCTCTTCTATCCATAGGATTCTCCAGGAAAGAATATTGGAGTGGGTTTCCATTTCCTTCTCCAGGGGATCTTCCTGATCCAGGGATTGAACTCCTGTCTCATGCATTGCAGATGGATTCCTGCATTGCACCACCAAGGTAGTCCCATGGATCCCTGAAATAACCTGTTATTTTAAATGCTTATTTGCCAATCCACTGTTTTGGCTTTCAGAAGAAATAGCTCTGTTTCAATTCCTTCTATAAAAGGAAAAGCATTTAATGCTGATGGCTGAATCTAAGCCAGTGAAGGGGAAATTCCCTAATCAATACTTAAATGCTTCTAGCAGCCAGGCAGGTCTTATACCTGAGTGACTGTGTGAGGCCACAGGGAGGGGCAAGTTGGGGAGAGTCTTAGCAGTACCAACTCAGCCCTATCTGATTGCTGTTATATGACATAAATTAAGGATCCAGTGCTGCTAGGCTCACTTTGAAGAGATGCTAGAAGTCTGGATTTTTGTGTGAAAATCCCTTGCTTGTTGAGGACTGTGTGGACCAAATAAAACATTGTAGTAGTGGTAGTGTTAGAAGTAGTCACTCAGTCATGTCTGACTCTTTGTGACCCCATAGACTGTAGCCTGCCAGGCTCCTCTGTCCGTGGAATTCTCTAGGCAAGAGTACTGTAATGCGAAACCATTCCTTTCTCCTGATCCCCCAGATAGGGATTGAACCCATGTCTCCTGCATTGCAAGCAGATTCTTGACCATCTGAGTCACTGCTGCTGCGGCTGCTGCTGCCGCTGCTGCTGCTAAGTCACTTCAGTCGTGTCCAACTCTGTGTGACCCCATAGACAGCAACCCATCAGGCTCCCCGTCCCTGGGATTCTCCAGGCAAGAACAGTGGAGTGGGTAGCCATTTCCTTCTCCAATGCATGAAAGTGAAAAGTGAAAGTGAAGTCATTCAGTCATGCCCGACTCTTAGTGATCCCATGGACTGCAGCCTACCAGGCTCCTCTGTGCATGGGATTTTCCAGGCAAGAGTACTGGGGTGGGTGCCATTGCCTTCTCCATCTGAGTCACTGAAGTGAAGAAGTGAAGTGAAGTTGCTCAGTCGTGTCCGACTCTTTGCAACCCCGTGGACTGTAGCCTACCAGGCTCCTCTGTCCGTGAGATTCTCCAGGCAAGAACACTGGAGTGGGTTGCCATTTCCTTCTCCAATGCATGAAAGTGAAAAGTGAAAGTGAAGTCGCTCAGTCATGCCTGACTCTTAGTGACTCCATGAACTGCAGCCCACCAGGCTCCTGAGTCACTGCTGCCACTGCTGCTAAGTCGCCTCAGTCCTGTCCAGCTCTGTGCAACCCCATAGACGGCAGCCCACCAGGCTCCCCCATCCCTGGGATTCTCCAGGCAAGAACACTGGACTGGGTTGCCATTTCCTTCTCCAATGCATGAAAGTGAAAAGTGAAAGTGAAGTCTCTCAGTCGTATCCGACTCTTTGCGACCCCATGGACTGTAGCCTACCAGGCTTCTCCGTCCATGGGCTTTCCCAGGCAAGAGTACTGGAGTGGGGTGCCATTGCCTTCTCCCTTGAGTCACTAGGGAAGCTCAAATAAAATATGCCTGTGGGCTAAATTCTATTTGGAGACTGCCTATTTGTGACCTATGCCTTAAGGGATTTCACTCAGTAGCATTTTTAAACAAGTGACTGACTGTGTGGCTGGTGCAGACTCTGCTCCCTATTTTCATCTCCAGCAACAAGTGGGGAAAAAAAATCTGTAAGTGGTTTGGGGAGCAGTTAATAGACTAACTGGGAATAGCACTCAGAAGCTATCCTAATTACGGGATCCAATAGACTGGTCAATCCAAGTGGAGAGTGAAGGGCACAATTTATGGATATAATACTACAAGAGGGGTATTGACAAATTGATCACCTTCCAGAGAAGAGCAATTTAGATGATGGAGCAAGTTGGTCTCAAAGGTTTCAGATACATGAAGGGCCTGGGGATGAAGCACCCACCTTAGAGCTGCGCTGAGGTGGTGGCATGTGGAGCCCAGAGGGGAACAAATCACTGGTGTGTGCTCTCTCTCCTTTCTGTTCCACCTGAGCAGCCAGTTAGCATGCTCTGAATGTCGGCATCCTGACTATGACATGAGAAGATGTCTCATTTATACCTTTTGGGTGACTTAGTGAGGAAAAGCCTCAGCAGTCAGTAGTTCTTGGCTACATTAAGGGAACTTTCACATGACTGACTGTGTATTTCATAATTGACTGTTCTTTTGCAGTCACAGGCGCACAGGTCTTATGACCCAAACCGGCTTGCAGCAGCTCCTTTGCCTTTCCTCCTGGGCCTCCCTCTTTCCTGGGTCACCCTGGCCTCTCCTACCCTCCCCCACCCTCCCCAAATGACTTCTTTTTCAATCTCCAGCTCTTTTATATGTCCTCATGTCCTATCTTCTCTGTATCCCATCTCCCCAGACCCTCACTTTCTGGCGGGGTGAATCTAATATCTCAATGAAATAAATTCAAGACTGCTTATGGCCAAAATGTTTCCCTTCTAAGCAAACGTATTTGCAAGTTAATAGATACTTCAATCCTGTACCTCACAGGCATGACTAATAGTGGGAATTTCTGGCAGCTTTGCATTGCCTGTGGGGGGCCTTTCCCAGAGTGCCACAATTCATACCCAGCAGGTGGCTGTTTGCTCCTTCTAGAAACAAGGTCAGCTCTACTCATGACCTTGAGGGACAAGGAGGAAAGAAAAAGCCTACTTAGAATGAGTGGAAAGGAGGGCCTTGAATCAGTCTAAAGAGTGATTTTTTCCCTTTCTCTTCTGCCACTTTTATTTTGTCTCTCCTTTCTCTCCCTTATTTCTCTCCCTTTGCCTCAACCTATGACACAGAGCTGGGGCTTCCCAGGGGGCTCAGTGGTAAAGAATCTGCCTGGCAGTGCAGAAGGATGCAGGAGATGCAGGTTCAATCCCTGGGTCAGGAAGATCCCCTGGAGGAGGAAGTGGCAACCCACTCCAGTATTCTTGCCTGGGAAATCCCACGGACAGAGGAGGATGGTGGGCTATACAGTCCATGGGGTCACAAAGAGTTGGCCATGGCTGAGCGACTTAGCACACGCGTGACACAGTGCTATCTCTTAACCCTATTGGTGACAGCCAGGTTCAAAGAGACTTCTAGCCACTGCTCTAGGAAAACGTTTGTATCATGTGTCTATGCCCTACAGGGAGATGAACGAACACTGGTAAACTGTCCCATCAGCAGAAAGGCACTTCTGTTTCTCTGCACAGTCAAGGACTGTGGCAACATTCATTCCTGTGGGATTATTTCACAAGTAGCTGTACAGGAGACAAGCTTGGAGGCCTAGAGGTGAGCAAGTTAGAGCATGTGGCTGCAGGATGTGGCAAACATGCCCACTCTAGGCCAGCTCTGCTCCAGTGGCTCTCTTCCAGTACCTGAGGTGATCAATGACTCCTTGGCTGACTTTTCTGATCTGAGTTAGGGGCACGAGAGGGAGCTTCTTTGTAAGGAATTGCCTTATGACTCTTACAAGTATAGGTACCTGAGATCTGTAAGCACAGATTTCCCCAGTTCCATTATGTTCACCTGTAAGATTCTCAGCTACCTTGCTCTCTGCTAACCTGAAATCAGTGGTTTGAAAAGTCTGAGAATATTCTATCAAGCTACCCTTGTAAAGGGATAAAGACTCAAAACTTGATATGGTGGGAGACTAGCCATGAACTGGATTCAACAGAGTGGAGTAGATGCTCAGAGAATGCCCACTTCCTGGGTCAGGCAGTGTACTTTACAATCAGTCAAATTTCACAACAACCTTAAAAAAGTTGGTGATATTATCTTTATAAGGGAAGAAATGGAGCCTCCAGATATTCATCTGTGATCACACAGCTAGTAAGTGGTGGGGCTAGAATTTTAGTCCACCTTTGTTCTAAAACCTTGCTGTTAAAGCCACGTGATGGACTACCTGCATAGCTCTTGCACGCAAGAGCACTCCATAAATGCCTTTAATGCCTTACTTTCGGCTTGTTGGCCTGTTTCATGCCTTTATACTCTTTGCCAGGAAACATTTGCACTTCTGGACTTCTTCCAGGAAGTCTTCACAGACTAACTTCATTTTACAATCACCTATTTCTTTCTCCTAAGTTCCCCTGGCAATTTAGTAAAAGTTTTCACCACACTGTCTGATGCTAATTTATAATTTATTATCTTAGACATCTTTGTGTAGGTTTTGTCTCATCAATTAAATTAATGTTCTTTAAGATTCTTTGTTCCTTTACAAAGTTTTATCTTGACATTTAGACACAAAATACAATTATGGAGCTAGGAGCTGGGCTCAGTATTTTCACAAATGTGATCTCATTTAAGCATCAAAAAAAAAAAAAGAAAGAAAGAAAGAAATCCTGTGAGGGATTGTCACCTTAGCCCCATTTTACAAATGCTGAAGTTGAAATTTGGAGATGTTAAGTAATTTTCTCAGTGTTTTACAGCACCTGAATGATAATACAAGTTTGAAGATTCAGATGCCTATTTTTTCCTCCAAGCCTGAGCCCTTCCACTAGTAAATGCTTATAGAACCATGTGTTGCCTATAGCACTATGATCTAACTTGACTACAGTATTCTCATATGTAGATGGTTAAAACACAGACACACACACACATAGAAATTTTAGCAAAACAAAGAGTAGATTTTAACAAAACAGAGATTCTAAAAAAGACCTGTGGAAAACTGAAAACTTGATTTGCTGCCTTGTATACTGACCCAGAACCAGAAAAATATGATTCAAATCCTTAGTAGCTGTGTGATTCTGAGAATTTCCATTAACCCTTCTGAATTTCAGTTTTTTCTTCTTGCAAAATGGCGAGGTATAATATCTATGCCGAGTGAAGAAAATATAGGAGAAACACTTAAAATGGTGTCTGGGAAATAGTAGGTACTCAATAAATGATATTAATTATTATGATTAGTATCATTATCATCATCATTATTACTAGAACACTTGCAAAGATGACCTCACAGCCATTTAACACAAGAAAGCAGTCTGATAAATGGTCTAAGAAAAATTGATATTTTTTAATAGGGTGCTTCATTTACAGGGGATGAATTTTAAAAATTAGGAAGTTAACCTGGGGCTATTAAAAAAAAAAGCTAAGTGAGTAGTCAAGTAAGTACCTAGTCTATTGGCATCCTATTGATGACTGTATCAATATAACAGTTCCATAAGATACTTAACAGGCATTAACTTTATGTTACAATTATAATCTTGCTTTCTATTGTTTATCTTATTTGCTCAACTAGTCTCTAAGCTCCTTAAGGAGGGATTTGTTGACTGATTCTTTTCCATGTCCCCAAGTGTTGAGCACATAGTAAGTATTCAGACATTATATGTAGCGTGGATGGATTGGATGTTTATTTCATTGATGAGTGCTTCAGCTGGGTACAAATAAGACAGCTTTGTATTTGTAGAGAACTTTATAATTTCGAAACAGTTTCACTTCTGAGATCGCATTCTGTTTCTCACAGAACTTTATGGAGTTGGCAGCAAAGAATGTTGTTGTTATCATAATTCATATTTTTCAGCAGAGTTAATTTTTTCAGCTCAGAGTGTTTCAGCCGTTTACCCTGGGCTGGGAGCTGGTGAATGGCATAGTGAGGACTAGAACCCCTATCTTCTGATTCCTAACATGATACTTTCCTATCTTACCCTACCGTCCATAGTTCCTTAACCCTGGGTTCTGAGCCAGAAGAAAAAGTGATGTACCCCGAGGAGAACTCCAAAGATGGTGCTTCAGAGCTCGGATATATGGTATTCTGTATCCTGTGCAGGTTCATGCTCAGTCACTGAGTCCTGTCTGACTGTTTGTGACCTCATGGACTGTAGCCTGTCAGCCTCTTCTATCCATAGGATTCTCCAGGAAAGAATATTGGAGTGGGTTTCCATTTCCTTCTCCAGGGGATCTTCCTGATCCAGGGATTGAACTCCTGTCTCATGCATTGCAGATGGATTCCTGCATTGCACCACCAAGGTAGTCCCATGGATCCCTGAAATAACCTGTTATTTTAAATGCTTATTTGCCAATCCACTGTTTTGGCTTTCAGAAGAAATAGCTCTGTTTCAATTCCTTCTATAAAAGGAAAAGCATTTAATGCTGATGGCTGAATCTAAGCCAGTGAAGGGGAAATTCCCTAATCAATACTTAAATGCTTCTAGCAGCCAGGCAGGTCTTATACCTGAGTGACTGTGTGAGGCCACAGGGAGGGGCAAGTTGGGGAGAGTCTTAGCAGTACCAACTCAGCCCTATCTGATTGCTGTTATATGACATAAATTAAGGATCCAGTGCTGCTAGGCTCACTTTGAAGAGATGCTAGAAGTCTGGATTTTTGTGTGAAAATCCCTTGCTTGTTGAGGACTGTGTGGACCAAATAAAACATTGTAGTAGTGGTAGTGTTAGAAGTAGTCACTCAGTCATGTCTGACTCTTTGTGACCCCATAGACTGTAGCCTGCCAGGCTCCTCTGTCCGTGGAATTCTCTAGGCAAGAGTACTGTAATGCGAAACCATTCCTTTCTCCTGATCCCCCAGATAGGGATTGAACCCATGTCTCCTGCATTGCAAGCAGATTCTTGACCATCTGAGTCACTGCTGCTGCGGCTGCTGCTGCCGCTGCTGCTGCTAAGTCACTTCAGTCGTGTCCAACTCTGTGTGACCCCATAGACAGCAACCCATCAGGCTCCCCGTCCCTGGGATTCTCCAGGCAAGAACAGTGGAGTGGGTAGCCATTTCCTTCTCCAATGCATGAAAGTGAAAAGTGAAAGTGAAGTCATTCAGTCATGCCCGACTCTTAGTGATCCCATGGACTGCAGCCTACCAGGCTCCTCTGTGCATGGGATTTTCCAGGCAAGAGTACTGGGGTGGGTGCCATTGCCTTCTCCATCTGAGTCACTGAAGTGAAGAAGTGAAATGAAGTTGCTCAGTCGTGTCCGACTCTTTGCAACCCCGTGGACTGTAGCCTACCAGGCTCCTCTGTCCGTGAGATTCTCCAGGCAAGAACACTGGAGTGGGTTGCCATTTCCTTCTCCAATGCATGAAAGTGAAAAGTGAAAGTGAAGTCGCTCAGTCATGCCTGACTCTTAGTGACTCCATGAACTGCAGCCCACCAGGCTCCTGAGTCACTGCTGCCACTGCTGCTAAGTCGCCTCAGTCCTGTCCAGCTCTGTGCAACCCCATAGACGGCAGCCCACCAGGCTCCCCCATCCCTGGGATTCTCCAGGCAAGAACACTGGACTGGGTTGCCATTTCCTTCTCCAATGCATGAAAGTGAAAAGTGAAAGTGAAGTCTCTCAGTCGTATCCGACTCTTTGCGACCCCATGGACTGTAGCCTACCAGGCTTCTCCGTCCATGGGCTTTCCCAGGCAAGAGTACTGGAGTGGGGTGCCATTGCCTTCTCCCTTGAGTCACTAGGGAAGCTCAAATAAAATATGCCTGTGGGCTAAATTCTATTTGGAGACTGCCTATTTGTGACCTATGCCTTAAGGGATTTCACTCAGTAGCATTTTTAAACAAGTGACTGACTGTGTGGCTGGTGCAGACTCTGCTCCCTATTTTCATCTCCAGCAACAAGTGGGGAAAAAAAATCTGTAAGTGGTTTGGGGAGCAGTTAATAGACTAACTGGGAATAGCACTCAGAAGCTATCCTAATTACGGGATCCAATAGACTGGTCAATCCAAGTGGAGAGTGAAGGGCACAATTTATGGATATAATACTACAAGAGGGGTATTGACAAATTGATCACCTTCCAGAGAAGAGCAATTTAGATGATGGAGCAAGTTGGTCTCAAAGGTTTCAGATACATGAAGGGCCTGGGGATGAAGCACCCACCTTAGAGCTGCGCTGAGGTGGTGGCATGTGGAGCCCAGAGGGGAACAAATCACTGGTGTGTGCTCTCTCTCCTTTCTGTTCCACCTGAGCAGCCAGTTAGCATGCTCTGAATGTCGGCATCCTGACTATGACATGAGAAGATGTCTCATTTATACCTTTTGGGTGACTTAGTGAGGAAAAGCCTCAGCAGTCAGTAGTTCTTGGCTACATTAAGGGAACTTTCACATGACTGACTGTGTATTTCATAATTGACTGTTCTTTTGCAGTCACAGGCGCACAGGTCTTATGACCCAAACTGGCTTGCAGCAGCTCCTTTGCCTTTCCTCCTGGGCCTCCCTCTTTCCTGGGTCACCCTGGCCTCTCCTACCCTCCCCCACCCTCCCCAAATGACTTCTTTTTCAATCTCCAGCTCTTTTATATGTCCTCATGTCCTATCTTCTCTGTATCCCATCTCCCCAGACCCTCACTTTCTGGCGGGGTGAATCTAATATCTCAATGAAATAAATTCAAGACTGCTTATGGCCAAAATGTTTCCCTTCTAAGCAAACGTATTTGCAAGTTAATAGATACTTCAATCCTGTACCTCACAGGCATGACTAATAGTGGGAATTTCTGGCAGCTTTGCATTGCCTGTGGGGGGCCTTTCCCAGAGTGCCACAATTCATACCCAGCAGGTGGCTGTTTGCTCCTTCTAGAAACAAGGTCAGCTCTACTCATGACCTTGAGGGACAAGGAGGAAAGAAAAAGCCTACTTAGAATGAGTGGAAAGGAGGGCCTTGAATCAGTCTAAAGAGTGATTTTTTCCCTTTCTCTTCTGCCACTTTTATTTTGTCTCTCCTTTCTCTCCCTTATTTCTCTCCCTTTGCCTCAACCTATGACACAGAGCTGGGGCTTCCCAGGGGGCTCAGTGGTAAAGAATCTGCCTGGCAGTGCAGAAGGATGCAGGAGATGCAGGTTCAATCCCTGGGTCAGGAAGATCCCCTGGAGGAGGAAGTGGCAACCCACTCCAGTATTCTTGCCTGGGAAATCCCACGGACAGAGGAGGATGGTGGGCTATACAGTCCATGGGGTCACAAAGAGTTGGCCATGGCTGAGCGACTTAGCACACGCGTGACACAGTGCTATCTCTTAACCCTATTGGTGACAGCCAGGTTCAAAGAGACTTCTAGCCACTGCTCTAGGAAAACGTTTGTATCATGTGTCTATGCCCTACAGGGAGATGAACGAACACTGGTAAACTGTCCCATCAGCAGAAAGGCACTTCTGTTTCTCTGCACAGTCAAGGACTGTGGCAACATTCATTCCTGTGGGATTATTTCACAAGTAGCTGTACAGGAGACAAGCTTGGAGGCCTAGAGGTGAGCAAGTTAGAGCATGTGGCTGCAGGATGTGGCAAACATGCCCACTCTAGGCCAGCTCTGCTCCAGTGGCTCTCTTCCAGTACCTGAGGTGATCAATGACTCCTTGGCTGACTTTTCTGATCTGAGTTAGGGGCACGAGAGGGAGCTTCTTTGTAAGGAATTGCCTTATGACTCTTACAAGTATAGGTACCTGAGATCTGTAAGCACAGATTTCCCCAGTTCCATTATGTTCACCTGTAAGATTCTCAGCTACCTTGCTCTCTGCTAACCTGAAATCAGTGGTTTGAAAAGTCTGAGAATATTCTATCAAGCTACCCTTGTAAAGGGATAAAGACTCAAAACTTGATATGGTGGGAGACTAGCCATGAACTGGATTCAACAGAGTGGAGTAGATGCTCAGAGAATGCCCACTTCCTGGGTCAGGCAGTGTACTTTACAATCAGTCAAATTTCACAACAACCTTAAAAAAGTTGGTGATATTATCTTTATAAGGGAAGAAATGGAGCCTCCAGATATTCATCTGTGATCACACAGCTAGTAAGTGGTGGGGCTAGAATTTTAGTCCACCTTTGTTCTAAAACCTTGCTGTTAAAGCCACGTGATGGACTACCTGCATAGCTCTTGCACGCAAGAGCACTCCATAAATGCCTTTAATGCCTTACTTTCGGCTTGTTGGCCTGTTTCATGCCTTTATACTCTTTGCCAGGAAACATTTGCACTTCTGGACTTCTTCCAGGAAGTCTTCACAGACTAACTTCATTTTACAATCACCTATTTCTTTCTCCTAAGTTCCCCTGGCAATTTAGTAAAAGTTTTCACCACACTGTCTGATGCTAATTTATAATTTATTATCTTAGACATCTTTGTGTAGGGTTTGTCTCATCAATTAAATTAATGTTCTTTAAGATTCTTTGTTCCTTTACAAAGTTTTATCTTGACATTTAGACACAAAATACAATTATGGAGCTAGGAGCTGGGCTCAGTATTTTCACAAATGTGATCTCATTTAAGCATCAAAAAAAAAAAAAGAAAGAAAGAAAGAAATCCTGTGAGGGATTGTCACCTTAGCCCCATTTTACAAATGCTGAAGTTGAAATTTGGAGATGTTAAGTAATTTTCTCAGTGTTTTACAGCACCTGAATGATAATACAAGTTTGAAGATTCAGATGCCTATTTTTTCCTCCAAGCCTGAGCCCTTCCACTAGTAAATGCTTATAGAACCATGTGTTGCCTATAGCACTATGATCTAACTTGACTACAGTATTCTCATATGTAGATGGTTAAAACACAGACACACACACACATAGAAATTTTAGCAAAACAAAGAGTAGATTTTAACAAAACAGAGATTCTAAAAAAGACCTGTGGAAAACTGAAAACTTGATTTGCTGCCTTGTATACTGACCCAGAACCAGAAAAATATGATTCAAATCCTTAGTAGCTGTGTGATTCTGAGAATTTCCATTAACCCTTCTGAATTTCAGTTTTTTCTTCTTGCAAAATGGCGAGGTATAATATCTATGCCGAGTGAAGAAAATATAGGAGAAACACTTAAAATGGTGTCTGGGAAATAGTAGGTACTCAATAAATGATATTAATTATTATGATTAGTATCATTATCATCATCATTATTACTAGAACACTTGCAAAGATGACCTCACAGCCATTTAACACAAGAAAGCAGTCTGATAAATGGTCTAAGAAAAATTGATATTTTTTAATAGGGTGCTTCATTTACAGGGGATGAATTTTAAAAATTAGGAAGTTAACCTGGGGCTATAACAAGCTCTTAGGGCTATGTAGCCCTAAGCAAAGGGCTACATAGGTTGGTATTTTGGGCAAAACTGTTTCATCCAGGCAGATGCAATCATGTGGAATAATTTGTTAATTAAGGTGGTCACAGCAAATACTGTTGTCTGTAAAAATGAGCTTTTGCAGCCAGCAAAACATTTTAATGATGTGTGAGCCCAGAGCAAAGGCTGCTGAGACAAAGCTGAGGGGAAAATGAGGCCTGAGGACAAGCATATTAAAGAGAATGGCCTTTTCCTGTCCAGCAATTCCTTATGTCATTATGATTCATCAGTGGTGGTTTATAAAAGGCAGTTAAATGGCCCCCTTTGGCTGTCAAATAGGAAACTAACTCATCAGCTCAAGTCCATAAACCATTTCTTGGTGCTGGGAGAACTTTGTATAGCTAGAAGCTCTCCGTGATGTGGTGCCGTGCTCCCGCGAGATACTGAGAAGCAGCAGGTGCAGAAGCCTAGGTGACGAGCTGCATAGGGTCTGCAGAAAGAGAAGGGTGATTCCTTTCTGGGCACATTGCCTTGATCCCCTCAGACTGTTTAGAAAAAAACACTCAATTGTATATCTGGCTTATAGTAATCATTTGATATAGCTGGGTTAGTGTTAGGGTTGGATGAATTCATTTTAATGTTTTCAGTCCTTTGCGTCAGACTTTACTTGTAGTTTCTGATAATTCTCTGCAACTGTATTTTGGGAAATTGAGATGGAAAGGCAGTGATCATAATGTTCAGGGACATGGGATCAATACCCTGAGTCATTTGCTCAGTTTTGAAATTCAGGGCTTCATAGCTTCATTATAAGCTATGGCATAAAAGTTGCATGTGAAATAATTGGGCTTGAATTTTTCTGATAAAAGGTGTTTAATATCACAGTTAAATAATATAATCCCCCTTGCTTCTAAAACCAGACATTTGTTAGTATCAATACCCTTATATATTGTGCCAGTAAAATTATCTTCTTAATACTATTTAATTTATTTACCTTCTGTCTACAATGAGGGCAACTGGTGGCACAGAGAGTAAAGAATACGTCTGCAATGCTGGATACCTGGGTTCAATTGCTGTTTAGGGAAGATCCCGTGGCAGAGGGCACTGGCAACCCACTCAAGTATTCTTGCCTAGAGAATCCCATGGACAGAGGAGCCTGGTGGGCTGTAGTCCATAGGGTTGCAAAGAGTCAGACACTGACTGAGTGAGCACTCACACTGTCTGCAATATGAGGTGAAAGGTGAAAAGGACATTTTGGGGCAAGTGAGCAAGTGTTTATTATCTAATTCCATGATTATTAAGCCTGAATACACAATCAGCATAGCTGATATTTTTTAAACTTCATCAAATCCTCATTGTGCTAATAAGTAGAAGTGAACTACAAAGAGAAACGCTCAGCTGTAACTGAGATTGTAGTATATAATGGTGAGACTAAACAAATGAACACATGTATAAGTATATCAATAAACTGCAATAAGTGACAGAAAGGAAAATAACTGAGAAATAGGTAGGCCCTCACTTTAAACAAGATCACTGGGGAAGGTCTACTTGAAGCAAAATAACTTTTAAGCAGTTCCCTGAAGTTTAAGAAAAAAGCATCTAGGTGAAGAGTGGACAAAAAATATTTCAGAAGGAGTAGCACGTGTTGGCTTTGAGGTGCCAAAGATCCTGCTTGCTTAGGAAACAGGGAGAGAGCAGTGTGGTGGGATCACAGGGTTTTGGACAAAATGAGATGATTGGAAAGGTAGACAAGGACAAAAGAGCACCATGCTATACAGGGTTTTGACCTTTATCTGAAGAGTGGGAGGGTGCCACTGGATAATTTAAAGTAGAGCAATGTCACATTCCTTCTGACTTACATAAAAAAAAAAAATTCTTCCTTTAGATGCTCCATGGATAATAGATGGAAAGAATCAGGGAGACAAGTTAAGAGGTTATTATATCTTCTTTATCAATTCCACTGTTGGTGAACATCTAGGTTGCTTCCATGTCCTGGCTATTGTAAATAGCGGTACAATGCATGTTACAGTACATGTGTCTTTTTGAATTATGGTTTTCTTTGAGTATATGCCCAGGAGTGGGATTACTGGGTCCCATGATCATTCTCTTTTTAGTTTTTAAGGAATCTTTACTGTGTTCTCCATGTGGTACATATATACAATGTATATGTGGTACATATATACTCAGTAATAAAAAGAAGTGAAATTGCATTATTTGCAGAGACATGGATGGATCTAGAGAATGTGATTTAGAGGAAAGTAAATCAAGTGAAAGTGAAGTTGCTCGGTCGTGTCCGACTCTTTGTGACCCTGTGGACTGTAGCCCACCAGGCTCCTCTGTCCATGGAATTTTCCAGGCAAGAGTACTGAAGTGGATTGCCATTTCCTTCTCCAGAGGTTTCCTGACCCAGGGATTGAACTTGGGTCTCCTGCATTGCAGGCAGATGCTTTACCGTCTGAGCCACCAGGGAAGCACAAATATATTAATGCATGTATGTGGAATATGAAAAAAATTGGTATAGACAATCTTATTTACAAAGCAGAAATAGAGACACAGACATAGAGAACAAATGTATGAATACCAAAGGGGAAAGGTGGGTGGGATGAATTGGGAGATTGAGATTGACATACATATACCATTCATACATGTATAAAATAGATAACTAATGAGAACATACTGTATAGCATAGGGATCTGTACTCAATGCTCTATGGTGACCTAAATGGAAAGGTTATCCAACAAGAGGATAAATCTATATGTATATGTATAGCTGATTTATTGTGCTGTACAGCAGAAACGAAACACAACACTGTAAAGAAACTATAATCCAATAAAAAAAAATTCATGACTTCTAAAAAGTAAAAAAGAAAGAAAACATAAAAGGAAAAAAAAAAAAAAGAGGCTATTGCAGCATCCAAAAGGAAGATGATGATGGCTTGGACTGGAGTGGTGGCGATACTAAAAGGTAGACAGATTCAAGACATATAACAGAGATAAAAATGATTGGAATTCCTCTTGATGATTCCTAGGTTTTTGGTAAGTAATACAGTAAATAGTAGTGCTATTTACTGAAATGGGAAAGAGTCAGGAGGCAAGATTCAAGAGTTATTTTGATGTTGTTCAGTCACTGAGTCCTGTTGGTCTCTTCGTAAACCCATGGACTCCAGGCTCCTCTGTCTTCCACTATTTCCTGGACTTTCCTCAAATTCATGTCCATTGAGTCAGTGATTCTATCGAACCATCTCATCCTCTGCACCCTCTTCTTTTGCCTTTGATCTTTCCCAGCATCAGGGTCTTTTCCAATGAGTCGGCTCTTCACATCAGGTGGCAAAGTATTAAAGCTTCAGCATCATTCCTTCCAAAGAAATCCCAGGGTTGATCTCCTTCAGAATGGACTGGTTGGATCTCCTTGCAGTCCAAGGGACTCTCAAGAGTCTTCTCCAGCACCACAATTCAAAAGCATCAATTCTTCAGCACTCATCCTTCTTTATGATCCAACTTTCACATCCGTACATGACTACTGGAAAGACCATAGCTTCAATTATATGTACCTTTGTTGCAAAGTGATGTCTCTGCTTTTTAATATGCTGTCTAGATTTGTCATAGCTTTCCTTCCAAGGAGCAAGTGTCTTTTCATTTCGTGGCTGCAGTCACTGTCCACAGTAATTTTGCTGCCCAAGGAAAAAAATATGTCACTGCTTCCACTTCTTCCCCTTCAATTTGCCATTAAGTGATAGAACCAGATGCCATGATCTTAGTTCTTTGAATGTTGAAGCATTAAGCCATCTTTTTCAGTCTTGTCTTTTACCCTCATCAAGAGACTCTTTAGTTCCTCTTCACTTCTTATCACTAGCGTGGTATCATCTGCCTATCTGAGGTTGTTGATGTTTCTCCTGGCAATCTTGATTCCAGCTTGGTATTCATCCAGCCTAGCGTTTCACATGATGCACTCTTCATATAAGTTAAATAAGCAGGGTGATGATGCACAGCCTTGTGCTCCTGTTCTCTTTTGGCCATCTTTTATTTGAGATACCCATTAGACATCTGGTGGAGATGTGGAGTAGGCAGTTAGATATGTAAATTCTGCATTCAAGGAGAGATCCGAGAGAGAGAGATACATTTTTGAGCTGTCTGCTTGGTATATAGGGTAGAATACAATGAAGTACTAAATTGTGTGGGGCAACTGATGGTGATAATAGAATATTAATGAAAACCTGAGCTCCTAGGCCCTATGTTACATATTTTCTCCAGAATCAGGACAGGGTAAAAAAGTTACTTGTCATGGTTTTTCCAGACCTCATCAAATTGTTAAATATCAAGCATGATGTTTGTACTTGTATTTTTGCTGATATATGGGGATGACATCCTATACTTAGGTGATATTTGAATCCTTCAGAGCTAGCAGAATATAACTGGTTCTATAATAACTATGGTCACTATTTATTATATATAAATAAATTTGAATAAAAAATAAATAAGGATAGAAAAGAACAACCAAAAAAATTGACACTTAAGCTTGTTGGCCATTCTGAACATGACTGCCTGCCTAGACCAGCAACTACCTTTATAACTTTTGATATCTTGCTCTGAATTCTTAGTTTCATGTTTACTTCCAACAGGACGATAGTTCCCTAAGTGCAGTACAATGAAAGGAGCATAGAACCTGGTATATTGTTGATTCATAATAGATGATAGCTATTATGATATAATTTTCATCACTTCATTGAATGGTAATATCACAGAAGCCCTGTGAAGTAGATATTATTTTACTGGTAAGGAAATCAAAAGGACTTCCCTGGTGACTCACTGGTAAAGAATCTGCCTGCTAATGTAGGAGACTCAGGTTCAATCCTTGGGTCGAGAAGATCCCCTCGAGTAAGACATGGCAACCCACAGCAGTGCTCTTGCCTGGGAAATCCATGGACAGAGGAACCTGGTGGGCTACAGTCTACGGGGTCACAAAGAGCCAGACAGGACTTAACGGCTGAATAGCAACAACAACGGAAATAAAAACTCTGCGGTTAAGGATGTTTCCCAAGTCATACAGCCATTAAGGGACTGATTTGAAATTAAAGGCCAATTTCTCTACTTTCTAAGCCTATCATCCATACATTCTCAAGTATGAATGAGCGGTTGAAGCCAGGAGACTGCCGTAGAGAACAGTGGGAAGTAAAGGTTTGATAAGGTTGAGTTGATTACTGGAGGACCTTCAGTGCCAGAGAGAATAACTCCTATTCTTGGACTGTTTGTGAGTATGCACAGTGGAGGAGCTATGATCTTTGCCTCACTGATAAACAGGGTCCAGCATTTGGATAATAGGTACCTGTTTCCAAACTAAAATCCCTCACAATTCTGCGTAAACTCTGCTCATTAGCCTGTGCCTTTTGGAACCTAGAAAGCTTGCCTTCCTTTATGCTTTCTAGTGTGCACATCTTTCCTTCTTGTATTTCCTCATTTTAGCTCAATTTAAAGAAGGTTTTTCTGAGTCTCTCTTCTCTGGAAAGACACTATACTAATTGCTGTTACGTTGGTTATTGGGAGCATGAAGGTACATAATACCAACTGGCCCATATCAATCTGGGGATTGGGAGGACTGAAAGATATGGCAGAGATAGCCAACAGAACTTCTTTATACTGCCCTGTAAACTACATATTCTTTCATTCTTGGAGGCTTCTTTTACAGTTGTTTGACTGATTTCTACTCGCTTGGAATTCTAGCTGTACAGACTTTTGATTTACCCAGTAACATTTGTGAAGTAGAAGTAGCTTCAGGAGGGGATAAAAGCTAGAAGTGACTTCAATAAGAATATGTTCTGATCCCCTCATCTTTTTATATGAGGTGGCAGAACCCAGAGATGTTAATTTATGTACCCTAAAGACATAGTCTGGGAGTAGATAAGCTGAAACTTACTCTAATAAAATGCTTCTTTCTACTGCTTTCTGCTGCTCCACAGGACCTTCCTTAGTCTTAAGTCTTGCCTCAGAGGCTTTTTCATGCCCAATTTAATCGATATCTTCATTATAATTGAAATATTTAAGTCAGATTGATGTAGAGTCTTCAGAGAGTTCCTTCTGATCTGGTTTATAAAAGTTATTCAAGCAAAAGTGGAAATATATGGGTCTTTGACATTTTCCAGAAGCCATTAGCTTATATTCTTCACTAACTCTCAGAATGTATGCTACAAGAGGATAATTTTCAAATCAGTCCTAACAAACTCCATGTTTGTCCCTTTTTGGTTGGTACACAAATCAGTTTTGTACTCTAAAGATTGTAGGCTACTCCGTCCATTGGATTTTCCAGGCAAGAGTACTGGCGTGGGGTGCCATTGCCTTCCCCGAGATAAGCTGAGACTTACTCTAATAAAATGCTTCTTTCTACCACTTTCTGCTGCTCCACAGGACCTTCTTAACTTAGTCTTAAGTCTTGCCTCAGAGGCTTTTTTATGCCCAATTTAATCGATATCTTCATTATAATTGAAATATTTAAGTCAGATTGATCTAAAGTCTTCAGAGAGTTCCTTCTGATCTGGTTTATAAAAGTTATTCGAGCAAAAGTGGAAATATATGGGTCTTTGACATTTTCCAGAAGCCATTAGCTTATATTCTTCACTGACTCTCAGAATGTATGCTACAAGAGGATAATTTTCAAATTAGTCCTAACAAACTCCATGTTTGTCCCTTTTTGGTTGGTACACAAATCAGTTTTGTACTCTAAAGATTGTTTGATCCTAAAAACATGCACCCTTCCTTCCTTAGGGATTATGCACACTCCAAAATCACCTCATGAACTATCTCATGAACATTGCAGGGAACATTAGCAGGGAAATACCAGGAAGCAGAATTGAGAAAATCACCCCCGGCAGTCTCCCTTGCTCTAGAGAAAGTATGGTGAGTGGAAAGAGCATAGGATTTAAAGTCAGAAAGATTTGGTTTCAAATTCTTTCTTTACCAGTAACTTGCTGAGTGAGCCTGGACAAGTTATTGTACTTCTCTAGGACTGCATTTCGACATCTATTTGGATACCTTTACCTTGCAGAATTCTTGGGAGAATTTGAGATAACAGAGTAAATGATACCTATTTCTATCATTGCTGTTGTCGTGATTATTATTTACTGATCCTGTGACCATTACTACCAGTACAAGTACTACCACTGATACTACTATTACTGTCAGTAACTCACTTAAGAGGCTGCAAAGGAGTCATCCCCGGTGGCTCAGATGGTAAAGAATCTGCCTGCAATGGAGGAGACCTGGGTTGGAGACCTGGGTTAGGAAGATCACCTGGAGGAGGAAATGGTTACCCACTCCAGTATTCTTACCTGAAGAATCCTACAAACAGAGGGGCATGGTGGGCTATCGTCCATGGGGTTGCAAAGAGTCGAACACGACTGAGCAACTGAGCGTGCATGCACTCACGCACACCCTTGCGTATAGTATTTTGGCAGACGGAATCAGCTGAAGAGCAGGAAAAAATCTTGACACAGTGTAGAACACAGCAGCGTCTAATAATATATTAAAAGTCAGAAATTTCAAATAACCCACTCAATAAAATCAGTAATTTAGTTGAGTTATAGACCATACAACTTTATGCATCAAACTTGGACTGGTGGTCCATTTCACATGTGGTAATATCCATATTTCAATGCTATTCTCTCAAATCATCCCACCCTCGCCTTCTCCCACAGAGTCCAAAAGTCTGTTCTTTATATCTTTGTCTCTTTTGCTGTCTCGCATACAGGGTCATCATTACCATCTTTCTAAATTCCATATATATGTGTCAATATACTGTATTGGTATTTTTCTTTCACCACAATATTGTAATTAGCCTTCAACTAAAATAAATACATTAATTGAAAAAAAAAACAAATAATACAACTTTATAAATAAAATTGTTAGGAAAATAACCCTCTCATTAGACTAGCCAGTAAGTTCCCTCAGAATAGGAGCTATCAATCTTGCCCCTTTGCATTTTTATCTCTGTAGCATGGTGCTTGACACAGAGTGATGAAAGAATATTTGTTGAATAAGTGATAGAAATCCTTAGTTTGTTGTTGTTTCTGAATAGCTGTGTTTTTTTATTTATTTAAAAATATATTTGAAATCCTACTATACAACAGTGCAAAGCTCTGGAAATGCAGTGGGGAGCAAAGTCATACACAGTTATTACCTTTAAGAGCTTCAAATCTAGTGGGAGAAACACACCTTACACAAACGAAAGAAGTATAAAGCTTTAATTGTGAAGGAAAAAGGTATTTGTGCTAAAAGAGCATGTATTAGTGGGATGTGAGCTAGTCAGAGAGGGCAGGAATGACTTCTTAGAGGAGATAAAGGTTAAGCAGGGATACAGAGTGGAAATGGGCATTAGCTAGGACAAGAAAGAAAGGGTTTTTCTGGCAAAAGCATCGGCATGTGCAGGTGTGTTCTGTAGAGAGATCAAGGTAAGTATCAGTGGCTAAACTAAGTTCAAATGCAGCTGGCTGGAGTGAAGTGAGGGAGGAAGACACTAAAACAAGCAAAGGATAAAGCAGTGGTTAGGGGACAGACAATCTGGGGCCTTTATGGCACACTAAGGATTGCCTCTTTAGTGTCAATCTTTCAGCGCAATGCCTCCCGCCAAATGATTTCAGTATAGAGAATGGATTGGACGGGAGCCAGAATAGGTGGGATTGCTCTAGTCGAGGCTAGAGGTGCTCATAACTTGGACTAGGCTGGAAGTTGTGCCTATGAGAGAAGTAAGGACTTGAGGGGCTAGTTAGAACATAACATCAACAGAACTTGGTGATGTATTAGATATGGAGTATTAGAACAATAAACGGGTGTCTTAAGTAATGCTTAGACTTCTTGCTTGTTCAGCTGAATGAATTGTGGTTCCTTTTTTCTTTCCTTATTTATTATTTATTTATTTATATTTTATTCTTTGTTTTACTTTACAATACAGTATTGGTGTTGCCATACATCAACATGAATCTGCCACAGGTGTACACGTGTTCCCAATCCTGAACCCCCCTCCCACCTCCCTCCCCATACCATCCCTCTGGGTCAGTAAGAGGTCCAGGTATGACAAAGTTTATTCAATCACAGGTTTTCCTATATGCTACTATGTGCAAGGTGTCATGATAGAAGTAGGAGATTCAGAGATAAATAAATTATTGTGTTTATCTTCAAGAATCTCACAATCTAGTTGGGGGGAGAGATTCACAAAATTAGCAGGTAGTTATAGTGAATGTAACAGTGTAACATGTAACAGTTCATGGGATTCTGATGAGGGTGAACGAAAAGAGTGAAAAAGTTGGCTTAAAACTCAACATTCAAAAAACTAAGATAATGGCATCCAGTCCTATCACTTCATGGCAGATAGATGGTGGAAAAGTGGAAACAGTGACAGATTTTATTTTCTTGGGCTCCAAAATCACTGTAGATAGAGACTGCAGCCATGGGATTAAAAGATCCTTGCTCCTTGGACGGAAAGCTATGACAAACCTAGACAGTGTATTAGAAAGCAAAGACATCACTTTGCTAACAAAAGTCCGTACAGTCAAAGCTATGTTTTTTCCAGTAGTCATGTAAGGATGTGAAAGTTGGACCATAAAGAAGGCTGAATGCTGAGGAATTGATTCTCTCAAACTGTGGTGCTGGAGAAGACTCTTGAGAGTCCCTTGGACAGCAAGGAGATCAAACCAGTCAATCCNTTCCAGTAGTCATGTAAGGATGTGAAAGTTGGACCATAAAGAAGGCTGAATGCTGAGGAATTGATTCTCTCAAACTGTGGTGCTGGAGAAGACTCTTGAGAGTCCCTTGGACAGCAAGGAGATCAAACCAGTCAATCCTAAAGGAAACAGTCCTGAATATTCTTTGGAAGGACTGGTGCTGAAGCTGAAGCTCCAATACTTTGGCCACCTGATATGAAGAGCCAACTCTTTGGAAAAGACCCTGATTCTTAGAAAGATTGAAAGCAAAAGAAGAGGGAAGCAGAGGATGAGATGGTTAGATAGCATCACTGACCCAATGACAGTGACATGAGTTTGAGCAAACTCTGGGAGATAATGAAGGACAGGGAAGCCTAGTGTGCCGCAATCCATGAGATCACAAGGAGTCGGACATAACTTAGTTCCTGAGCAACAACAGTGGGCTAAATATCTGACAAAAGCCTGCCAAGGGTTCTATGGAAGCCTAGAAGAGGGGAAATGCCTAGACATTGGACAGAGTTGGTGAATTATATTGGAGGAAGCCAAGAAAATGGGTCATTATGGGGTTAGGTCATTTTGGATTTTATATACACTCTTTTGTTGGACATATTCACTAGACATTAAGCTTTGAAAAGGAAAAGACACCATTTTCCCCTGTTCCCCTTCTCTGTCTTCTGCTCAGTACACTAAGCAACCTGGCTGTATATTCCATGATTGTGAGTCAAAAGGCAATTTCTAGTGTCACTGACTGATTTCTCGATTTCTGGTAGACTATTAAGTGTTCTTCTCTCATTACAAGATGCAACAGGCACCTGAAAAGTGCTGTGTAAATCAAATTGGGGTAAATTAAACCTTATTTTAAATAACCTGAGCAGTTTGCTATTTCCTTTTGTAAATTAAGACATCATTTTCTAATTTTCTTCCATATACTTCCATTAAATTCTTCAGCTTTGCTTAAGGCAGCACCTACTTTTGTATTTACTTAAGTTTTATTTAAATAATGTCTAAAGGCAATGGCACCCCACCCCGGTACTCTTGCCTGGAAAATCCAATGGACGGAGTAGCCTGGCGGACTGCAGTCCATGGGGTCGCTAACAGTCGGACAGACTGAGCGACTTCACTTTCACTTTTCTCTTTCATGCATTGGAGAAGGAAATGGCAACCCACTCCAGTATTCTTGCCTGGAGAATCCCAGGGATGGGGGAGCCTGGTGGGCTGCCGTCTATGGGGTCACACAGAGTCAGACACGACTGAAGTGACTTAGCAGTAGCAGCAGCAGTTTTTTCTTACACTCATTTATACTGACATTAACTTTGTGATAGTTTATATTGAATAAAATATAACTGTTAATGAGTTTTGACAAATACATGCACCTATGTAACCCTGAAAATTGTGGTTAATCTATCTGNCGACTGAAGTGACTTAGCAGCAGCAGCAGTTTTTTCTTACACTCATTTATACTGACATTAACTTTGTGATAGTTTATATTGAATAAAATATACCTGTTAATGAGTTTTGACAAATGCATGCACCTATGTAACCCTGAAAATTGTGGTTAATCTATCTGCTCTGTCACGTGATTAATTTTGACGTGGTTCTCACATTTCATGGCATCTAGTGAATAAGGGAATGGCTGGCTAATCACTTCAGTATTCTTACCTGGAGAATTCTGTGGACAGAGAAGCTTGACAGACTACAGTCCGTGGGCTCACAAAGACTTGGACACTACTGAGCGACTAACACACAACTCAACAGTGAATATTGAGCATATACTGGGGGGAGCCATTCCCCTTTTATTTACTTCCAGTTAGAATTCTTATACCCTAACCTATGACTATATATTAATGACTACAGAGACTAGGGGAAAATGGTGATCATATCATGCTTGTTTTAGCATGCATCTTGGAATTGTGGTGAAAGTACTATTCTTAAAGAGGGAATTCTGTGAAAGATAATCTATGTGTGTGTGGTGGAGGGGGGGCTGGCTACAAAATAGTGTGCCTTCATCACAGGCTCTCAGTCATTTCCACCCAAATTAAGTTACCATTAGGGATTTGTACTGTCTTTTTCTTTTTGTTAAACCTATCATTTTTTAACCTTAATAGGTAAACGGTAGTTTATTGTAGTGGGCACAGGATTTGCCAAACAGACTAGAGTTTAAATCCTTGTCCTACCCTCTGCCCGCTATATAAACCTGAACAAGGCACCTAGCTTTTCTGAGCCTCAGTTACTCCCATCTGTAAACTGGGAATAATAATGTATTCTTTATAAGATTATCATGAGGATTAAAAGTGATATTGCATAAAAAGTCTGCCTAGCACAGAAGAATCATTAATGAATGCAGGTCCTGCTAGTCCCAAATTAGAGGACATAAGTAAGAATTTACTAAATACATAATTTTCCCAAGAGTGTACTAAGGAGGCTTGAGCTGATTCAGCAGAAGGTTAAGGTATAAGCTAATAGGTTGATGACACTGGAAGAAATTTCACTCTAAAACTCTCATTTGATTGAAGAGCACAAAAATCTAGAGGGTTGAAGTGACTCACTTGATGTTAACAGCCAGTGTGTTCATTAATACATTCAGTTCAGTTCAGTCGCTCAGTCCTGTCTGACTCTTGCAACCCCATGGAGTGCAGCACCAGGCCTCCCTGTTCATCAGCAAATCCCAGAGTTTACTCAAACTCCTGTCCACTGAGTCGGTGATGCCCTCCAACCATCTCAAGCTCTGTCATGCCCTTCTCCTCCCACCTTCAATCTTTCCCAGCATCAGGGTCTTTTCCAATGAGTCAGTTTTTCACATCAGGTGACCAAACTATAGAAGCTTCAGCTTCAACATCAGTCCTTCCAATGAATATCCAGGACTTATTTCCTTTAGGATGGATGGGTTGGATCTCCTTGCACTTCAGGGGACTCTCAAGAGTCTTCTTCAACACCACAGTTCAAAAGCATCAATTCTTCAGTGCCCAGCTTTCTTTATAGTCCAACTCTCACATCCATACATGACTACTGAAAAAATCATTATCTTGACTAGACAGACCTTTGTTGGCAAAGTAATGTCTCTGCCTTTTAATATGCTGTCTAGGCTGGTCATAACTTTCTTCCAAGGAGTAAGCGTCTTAATTTCGTGGCTGCAGTCACCATCTGTAGTAATTTTGGAGCCCCCCAAAAATAAAGTCTGTCACTGTTTCCAGTGTTTCTCCATCTATTTGCCATGAAGTGATGGGACAAGATGCCATGATCTTTGTTTTCTGAATGTTGAGCTTTAAGCCAACTTTTTCATTCTCCTCTTTCACTTTCATCAAAAGTCTCTTTAGTTCTTCTTCACTTTCTGCTATAAGGGTGGTGTCATCTGCATATCTGAGGTTATTGATATTTCTCCCAGCAGTCTTGATTCCATCTTGTGCTTCCTCCAGCCCAGCGTTTCTCATGATGTACTCTGCATATAAGTTAAATAAGCAGGGAGACAATATACAGCCTTGATGTACTCTTTTCCCTGTTTGGAACCAGTCCGTTTTTCCATGTCCAGTTCTAACTGTTGCTTCCTGACCTGCTACAGATTTCTCAAGAGGCAGGTCAGATATGACCCATTAGTTGGCTACAAGTCAGTGTCAAAGGTTGTGATTGATTTTTTTTTTTTTTTACTGTTGCAGAACAGGGAATTAAAAAAAAATTAAACCTTGGAAGTATAACACATTTAGAAGAGACTTGGAAAATACATCACAAAATTATATATAGTTACATTATATATTACAATTTTTTAAGTAAGATTTTTAGTTGGAGTCTCAATATCAAACTCTCAAAAATTAATGGAATGAATAGACAGAAGTTTAGAAGATTTGATAGTAGACCTGAAGAGCACTATGAGCCAATTCAACATAACTAATATTTATGCAGTTTTCATACAATAGCAGGATATAAATTCTATTAAAGTTCCCATAGACTATAAACCAAGAGATACTGGAACATATCAAGGAACATAAAACAAGGTGCAAAAATTTCATCGTCTAAAGATATTGAAATCATATAGAGTCTGTTCTCTTATCACTGTGTAACTGTTAGAAATCAATATCAAAAGATATTTAAAATAACCCACACATTTTCAAATGCAATATGACATATACCAAGAGAAATCTTTGATTTAGCCATTGAAATCCTCAAAAAAGTTAAAAGACTGAAAAAACACAGAGGGTGATTGTAGAGAAGAAAGCATTTAAATTAGAAATAAACATCAAAATGAATCCGCCACAGGTATACACGTGAGAAATTAATAGCAAAGATACTTTAAAAACCCCATGTATTTGGAAGCTAAATATCCACTTTTAAATAATGGGTGTATTTAAGAAGCCATAACAAGGGAAATTAGAAAATGTTTGTAACAGACTAAAAATTAAAGGAAAATTTATCAGAATTTTTTGCATGCAGCTGAAGCTGCTCAATGCAACTACAATGTGGGATCTTGAATAAGGTATGAAAACAAATAATGGGTACTAGCATTAAATCCCCACCCCAGTACTCTTGCCTGGAAAATCCCATGGATGGAGGAGCCTGGAAGGCTGCAGTCCATGGGGTCGCCGAGGGTCGGACATAATTCATTCCTTCTCTGGACTGAGTGACTTCACTTTCATTTTTCACTTTCACGCACTGGAGAAGGAAATGGCAACCCACTCCAGTGTTCTTGCCTGGAGAATCCCAGGGACCGGGGAGCCTGGTGGGCTGCCGTCTATGGGGTCGCACAGAGTCGGCCACGACTGAAGTGACTTAGCAGCAGCAGCATTAAATTTTGTGAAATTTAAACAAAATCTGTACTTTAGATAGTAATACTGTATTGTTTTACAACATAGTATTTCTTTAAATTCTTAGAACTGGATTAGAAGTTTCAAGCCTCATTCAATTTTTTAAAGATAAATAATATAATAAGCTTTCTAGACTTTTAACAGTAATACTAGATACCAGAATAAATGGAACTAGTAACATTTTTAAATGAAATAGAATAGAATAGCATTACAGATGATAAGAGAAAAGAGGTGAAATTTTATTTCAGTTGTGTATGTACATCCATGTATACATTTGCATTTAGTCATAACATAAAATATATTTATTACTATGGCTTGTAGTTAAAAAGTTTTGAAAGTCTGTGATCTAGACCAGAGCAATCAATTAGTCTTTTTTCACCCCATGTAAATTGTCAAAGTCTTCATGATTGATTTGAACATTAGTTGAAAAGTCCCATCATCACTTTCATTTTGGTGGCCTCTGTACCTCTTGCTTGACTCACTTCTAACCACCAAACTGACCTGTATGCTTTTGGTATATAAAGCACATAGTTTATGCCTAAAGTGTATGCTTTAGCTTTCAAGATCCTCTAGAATTCATCTCCACCCTTCCCTATCCAACTTCATTTTCTGTAACTCCTCATGTTCAAATTAGATTGATTAATCTTATAAATATATACTATTTGTTTCTTTCTGTACAGTGTGTTCATATTGTTGCTTCTGCCTTGAGTGTCCTCCCCTGATTTCTCCACCAATCATCAAAGTGCCCTTCCAACCCATCATATACCTAGTTTCCAGATCGATCTTTCTAAAGCACTGCTCCTATCACATCATTCCTCTTTACCAAAAGAAAGAATGCTCCTCCTTTTATTTATTTAATGTTCATCCAGTAAGTGATGGGCTTCCCTGATGACTCAGACAGTAGAGAATCTACCTGCAAATGCAGGATACATGGGTTCGATCACTCGGTCAGGAAGATCCCTGGAAGAGGAAATGGCAACCCCTTCCAGTATTCTTGCCTGGGAAATCCCATGGACAGAGGAACTTGGTGGGCTGCAGTCCATGGTGTCTCAAAGAATCAGACATGACTGAGTGAGTGAGCACAGTAAGTGATGGTTGAACCCTAGGAAATGAAGCCCAAATTCTTGGTTTAGTTATATATGCAAAGCCTTTTGTACTCTGTCCCAAACTACCCTTACAACTTTATTAATGACTATAGCACCATAGAGACCCCATGGATCAGCTTAACTGTACTTCTTGCTCTTTCCAGAATACATATGCTTTCATTTCCCCATGTCTTTGCTCATGTTATTCCTCATTTACTTGCCATTCTCATCCTTTAAGGCCCATGTCAATATGTGTAAGGCCCATTGCCTTTCTCCTCCATCAAGGCCCATGTCAAATATTTTTAAGGTCAAATATTATCTCTTCTATCAAGACTTTTATAATCCTGAATTAGCGGAGCATAATTCATTCCTTCTCTGGACTCACACAATATTTCTTACCACCCACATGAGACTCATCATATTCTGACTTGTGGTATTGTTAATGGTGTTTACTCTCTTTTCTAGAGTCACTTTTCATTCAACTCTGGAAAGGAAACAGTGCCTTGCATATGGTAGATGGTCAATAAGCAGCTGCTGAATAAATAAGAATACTGAATTTACCTTGCAGTCCAGTGTCTTTTTTTTATCTAAACAATATGACACTTTATAATTCATCATAGTATTTTCCTGATATTTTTCTCAGTGTTGTTGACAGCATGAGAGAGGATGGATCAGAATAAAGAGCACTGGGCTGGGAATCAGAAGACCACAGCACTAATCTTGGCTCTGTCACAAGAAAATTCTGTCAACTTTAATATGCCACTTGATCTGTCTGGTTTTTTTTGTTTTTGTTTTTGTTTTTTGGCTTAAGAGGCTGCTCCTATAAAAATATGGGACTGGTCTATTTAAAGTATTTTTAAACATTTAATCCTTGATCATTTACTGTGCAAATTACATTCACTTAGGAAATATTTATTGGGTCCTTACTGGAGATACAACATTCAGCAAAAGTAGCTATATACTTTCATGAACCTGATATGGTAAAGTAAAATAATAATAATAATAATAATAAAGACAAACAATAAAGAAATGAACTATAGAAAGGTAGTGGTAAATACTAAGATAAAATGAGGCAAAAAGAGGGAGAATGAGAGGAAAGGTCGCCTTGGGGAGGTAACACTTGAACAGAGGTCTGTGTGAAAGTGAGAGGGATGGGTACAAAAAGCATGCCAACCAGAGGAACTGCCGTGCAAAAACCTTTAGGTGAGAATGTGCTTTATTTACTCTTTGGTGGAACACAGTGAGAGACATGTGGCTGGGACACAGAAAACAAGCAGCTCGGTTGTGGGCTGTGAGGTTAGAAAGTGCTATGGATTGAGTAACTGTGTTGCTTCCCAAATTCTTACATTGAAATTTAATGCCCAATGTGGTAAATCTAGGAGGTGGAGCTTTGCAGAGTTGATCAGGTCTTAAGAGAGGAACCTTAAGGAATGGTATTAGTGCCCTCACCAAAAAGACTCCAGAGAGCTCTCTCCACTCTTGCCACTTGAGGACACGTGAGGGTGTAGTAAGAAGATGCCCAGTCTATGAACCAGGAAGTGGGCCCTCACTAGACACCAAATCCTCTAGCATTTTCATCTTGAATTTCCTAGCCTCTAGAACTGTTCTCATTTTTTAAATGGAAGTCTAGTTTATTTAAAATGTTGTGTCAATTTCCACTGTACAGCAAAGTGATTCAGTTATACATATATTTCATATTATTTCCCATTATGGTCTATCACAGTATACTGAATATAGTACCCTGTGCTACATGGGGATTCCCTGGTGGCTCAGATGGTAAAGAATGTGCGGGCAATCTGGGAGACCGAGGTTTGATCCCTGTGTCAGGAAGATCCCCTGGAGACAGGAATGGCAACTGACTCCAGTATTCTTGCCTAAAGAATCCCATGGACAGAGGAGCCTGGCAGGGTACAGTCTGTGGGGTTGCAAAGAGTTAGACTTAGCAAACATCTGTCTGTGTTACACAGTAGGACTTTGGTGTTTATCCATTCCATATATAATAGCTTGTATCTGCTAACTCCACCCCAACCTCCATTCCATTCCCCCAACGCCCTCCGCCTTGGCCACCACCAGTCTGTTCTCTGTCTGTGAGTCCATTTCTGTTTCATACCTTGGTTTATTGGTGTCATATTTTAGATTCCACGTTAAAGTGATATCATATGGTGTTTGTCTTTCTGACCTGCATCACTTAGTATGATAGTATCTGGTGATAGTGGTGGTTTAGTTGCTAACTCATGTTCAACTCTTTGTAACCCCATGGACTGTAGCCTACCAGGCTCCTCTGTCCATGGGATTTTCCAGGCAATAGTACTGGAGTGGATTGCCATTTCCTTCTCCAAGGGAGCATCCCTACCCAGGGGATCTATCCCATGTCTCCTGCTTGGCAGGGAAATTCTTTACCACTGAGCCACTTAGAAGCCCATATAATAATCTCTAGTTACAACCATATTGCTGCAAATGGCTAGCCTCTAGAACTGTAAGAAATTAAAATAAAATGTTATTTATAAGCAATCCAGTCTAAGATGTTTTGTTGTAGCAGCCTGGATGGGCTAAAGCAGAGAGATAGTCAGGGACTAGATCATATGGAGCCTTTTCAACAGAGTAGGAAGTTAGAATGTTATCTAAGCATAATGAGAAGCTATTGGAAGACTTTAAGCAGAGTAGTGACATGATATGTCTTCTGTTTTAAAATGATCACTCTGGCTACCATTAGAAAATGGATGGCAAGAGTGGAGGCTGGGAGACTATTAGAAAGCTACTACAATAGTCCCATGAAGAGATGATAATTGATTAGACAAGAATGGTAGCAGTGGACATAGAAAGAAGTGAATGAATTAAAGATATTATTTGGAAAGAGAATGGATAGGGCTTGTTAATGTATTGATTATGGAGGATTGAAAGGAAAGAGAGAATTGGGGTATGACTCTTAGGTGTCTTAGTTAACCAACTGAATGGGATGGTGATACCATTTATTAAAATGGGAAAAACAGGGGGAAGAATCGATTAGAGGATTGAGGCTAAAAGTTGAATGAACAGTTCAGTTTGTGATACAATAAATTTAAAATATGTTTTAGATATTCCATTGCAAAAATAAAAGATGTAATTGGATATATGAGTTTAGAGTTTGAAGAGTCTGAGTGGGATGGTGATACCATTTATTAAAATGGGAAAAACAGGGGGAAGAATCGATTAGAGGATTGAGGCTAAAAGTTGAATGAACAGTTCAGTTTGTGATACAATAAATTTAAAATATGTTTTAGATATTCCATTGCAAAAATAAAAGATGTAATTGGATATATGAGTTTAGAGTTTGAAGAGAAGTCAGTACTTTAGATACTGGAGATATAATTTCAAGTGAAGTGAAGTGAAGTCACTCAGTCGTGTCCAACTCTTTGCAACCCCGTGGACTGTAGCCTACCAGGCTCCTCCATCCATGGGATTCTCCAGGGAAGAATAGTCGAGTGGGTTCCCAAATAATTTCAAGGGCTGTCACTATATAAATAGTACCTAACAAAGTTATCTTAGCTAGGGAATATATATATATATATAAATATATAATACACACACATATACACTGTAAGCTACGATTGCTGGATAATAAAATTAATCCTTTATTATGGCTGATATTCTACATTGGGGGAGTAAAGAATTTAATTTATAGCATTTAGAAATCAGTTATCAAAGTCTAGAATAAAAAATTAAGTGTGAGACCTGCAAGGGACTTCAGCTTGTGGCAGAGGACTATTTGTTTTCCTAATGCCCCCCCACCCCAACCTTACTTTATTTACCAAGACTGATGGGAAGTAGCTTTTTTTGTCGTTGTTTAAATTCAGGGTTCATTTTAAAATGTTTTTAACGTTTGAGCATAACATCCCTTATGAAGTGTTGTTCGGTCATTCAGTCATGCCCAGCTCTCTGCAACCCCATGGACTGCAGCACACCAGGCTTCCCTGTCCTTCACTGTCTCCCAGAGTTTGCTCAAACTCATGTCCATGGATTCCTTATGACTACGCAGGTTCAGTTCTTAACCCTTTAATTTTAACTGCTCAGTATGAAGTTAAAAAGTTTAAAGAATGGTTCAAGGAACTCCTATATACCATGTAACAGTATCACTTTTTACAGAGATGCACAATGTTTGTTTTTTTTCCCCTTGTTTACTTTTTAGTTCCTGATATCTCTAATATCCATATATAATATCTACATCTATATCTATAGATATCTAATTTATAACAATATATTAAGTTATATAATTATGTTTTTTTCTGAACAATTTGAGAAGAAGTTACAGATATGCACATTTAACCATATTACTTCAGTGTGTATTTGTTAGTAACAAGGATATTCTATTACATACACCAGGGAACAGTCAAAATCAGAAGATTTAACACTGATACATTAGTTTTGTCTAGTCTGCAGTCCATATTCAAATTTGTATAATTCCTTAATCATGTCTTTTATAGCTAGTGTTCTTTTTTTTTCCCAATTCAAGATCACACATTGCATTCAGTTGTCATATCTCTTTAATCATCTTTAACTTGGAATAGATTTTAAGACTTTGTGTTCCTTAACTCTGAAATTTTTGAAAATTTCAAAAGTAAATTTCAGTTACTTTATAGTTGTTGTTGTTTAATCACTAAATTGTATATGACTCTTTTGCGACCCCATAGACAGTAGCCTGCCAGGCTCCTCTGTCCTTGGAGTTTCCCAGGCAAGAATACTGGAGTGGGTTGCCATTTCCTTTTCCAAGAGATCTTCCCAACCTTGGGAGTGAACCCCTGTCTCTTATACTGACAGACAGATTCTCTAGAATACCCCTCAGTTTGAGATTGCCTGATGTTTCCTCCTTCTTAGGTTCAGGTTATGTATTTTTGGTAGGCATACCTCTAAACAGAGCTGGTGTCTTTTTCAGTGCCTGTTACTAGGTGGCATATGATGTGAGTGTGCCTCAATATTGGTGAGATTAAGTTTGAAGAGTTGGTTAAGGTAGCGTCCTTCAGGCTTCTCCACTATGGTGCTAGAATTTTTTTTACCCCTTTGTAAGTAATTAGCCATTTGCAGAGAAACATTTTGATGCCATGTGTATATTCTTTGCCTTATCATTTGCCCTACTATTTTTAGCATCTACTGATAATTCTCTAACTACAGCATCTCTTTTTCTATTTATTAGTTGACATTTCACAACTAAAGATTTCCTTTCTTGTTTCCTTATTTAATCATTGTGAAATCATGGATTTTTATTTATTCAATGAGTTACAATCCTTTATAATACTTACTTTTTTGATGTTCAAATTGTCCCAGAATTGGTCGTTAGGACTCCCTTTGAGCTGGCTCCAGTGCCCTTTTATCACATCTTATCTTTATTTGTTGAGCACTTTATTACTTTAAGATGCAACAAGCTGTTTCAGGCTCTTATTAACCTTTGCCTGCTTCAGACTTAAAACCAGACATTTTTTCATGGGATTCTGGTTTCTTTTAGTAAGAAGTATTTTAAAACCAAGATCTCGGCACTAGATGTGCTCATTCTAATAAACTTGATGATTTGTCTCTAATTCATCTCAGGGAATAGAATAAGAAAAGATATATCTTGATTAAAAACTGTGAGTTCATACTGATACATCCAATTCCATTCCAACATCACAGAGAACACTCTAGTCTTCCCTCTTGCCAAATTTATGACTCCATAAGAGACAAATGGCTTCCACTATCCTCAATAGACTTACTCATTTGCTCAAACATAGGTTATACAGATTTAGAATATACAGACTTTAGAACTGCTAACTGATTCTACTATAATAAAGTAGCTCAGAAAAGGATTCAATATTTGTCTACGGTCCTTTTCATTGATGTAAGATTTGTATCCATTGAGATGATTGAATCATTAAGTATATAGTTCAATGAATTTTGACAAATGGATACAGCCATGTGATATTAAGAACATTTTAATCACTTCAGAAAGTTATCTTGTATCCCTTTCAAGTCAATCCTTCTCTCCTTTCTAGATATACCCAATGTTCTGAGTTGTTTTTTTTTTT